>JAEVFN010000007.1:1210879-1613379 GCA_030449075.1 Murraya paniculata | reverse complement strand
AAACAAAGCACAGATAGAAATTAGGCGATGTGACTTTGTCTTCAACTTCTAAGCAAAGTTTGAATGTGACAGTGGCGATGAGGCTTCTCTGTATTTTCGGATAGGTTTTTCTTCTAAAGTGTACCTGTGGTCTAATTGTTGTCGTTCGATGTCGTAGATGATGAATTGATATCTCCATGCATGTGCAAAGGCACTCAACAGTTTGTTCATCGGGCATGTCTTGATCATTGGCGCTCTGTTAAGGTTAAGTGTTATTCTTCTTTATGGATGCAATTTTGAAATATAAAAATTGGAACACTTTATTTCCCAATTTCTTTTGATGATGATCTGATAGTTTACATTAACCTTCCTCTGCATTTCTGCTTTTTCTTCTTCAGGAAGGATTTGCATTTTCGCATTGCACAACCTGCAAAGCCCAATTTCACTTTCGAGTTGAACTTTTTGAGGATAACTCTTGGCGCAAAATAAAATTCAGACTTTTTGTGGCAAGGGATGTTTTCTTTGTATTTTTGGCTGTACAAACTGTGAGTAATCTTGTCTTTCCTCTGCATTCTTGAAGGTGCATAGGTTGTGCTATTTATTTTCTAATTTGAGTACTAACAGTAGTTTGTACACTTTGTGCCACTAAAAAAATATTAATTAAAGAAAGAGAAGCAGCTAGCTTTTGAGTTTTCTCCAAATTTGTAACTCCAGTCTAGCAATTTTGTGGGATTATTTCTTTTAATTAATTTCGGCACAACATTTTTGTCGTTTTGGTCATTTTTTTTATTCTACAGGTGACTGCTCTATTTTATCATGAATCTGGATTGTGTTGGTATTGTGGATTTCTATGTTGGTGAATGAAAGAATTCCTATAATTGACGTTTGAATTGAAAGTGACGAAGGAAGGCCAATGGCAGATCCATAGAAGTGTCTGCCTAATGATGATTTTTCTAGGTTTGAGATCTATTGTTGACATGTGCATCACTCTTTTAGGCTTGGGTGGGTCCAGTTGGTGATTCAGATATCACAAATTGTGATGTATAAACAATTAGTATCAATGTGGTGTGCTTAATTGTCTATTGGTGCTAATGAATGAAAGATGTTGAAAGGGGAAGATGGTGATTGAATACTACAAAACCACATTAATGTTTATGTTTTAGTTGGAGGTTTGGCATTTTCTGAGCCGAATGTTTAAGTGAAAAATTGTGTGGTAATGATTGGGATAAGTTTGTCTTGACAAATTCTTGATCTTATTGGATTTTGGAATTGTAAAACAATTCACTTTTCATAAATTTTCAAAGTTTGTGCCACTCTTCTTCAAACATGGAAGGTTTCATAGATCTGTACTCGTACTTCTCTTCTAATGATATTGGTTGAACTTAGATGCTTGATATTCATGATAGGTTTTAGATGTTGGAGAGTAGCGTGTACTCAGAACCTGGAACTGAGTTTTTGCTTTGTTGCTATTGTCTAATTCCAGATAATTGCTGCAATGGGTGGCTTTGCATACCTTATGGACAAAGATGGGGCCTTCCGTAATTCATTCAGTGATGGTTGGGATCGTATTCTGTCAAAGCATCCTATACCATTTTATTATTGTATAGGTAAACTTCCTTAAGTACGCTAGTCATCTTTACATTTATGTCACTCCTAAAATGTCTATTGCTGTAGTTGTATAGTTTTGTGGAAGAATATTGCATTTTCAGTTATTTGTCAATTATTTATAGTTCACAATCTAATATAAATGGATATAACTGCTTTAGGCCATTTCAAGGTTTTTCAGAATGATTGCATTTAATTTAAAATTTAATGTATCTGGTTGTATGTATGTATGTATCTTTTCCCTAATAAGGAAATTTTAATTACAAAAAATATGTTTTCCTGCGGAGAGAAACAAAGATTATGCGTGCTTTTATCCCTTTCACATTCCTCAACCGAGTTGAATGCGGCATGTTGGTCTCATAATTTACAATTCTTTTGAATGCGGCATGTTGGTCTCATAATTTACAATTCTCTCACTATGTTCTTTCTATGTGTCTGTGCACATTTAAAGCATGCTCTCTGAGATAGGTTGTGTGAACATTTCCAGGGGTTATGGCCTTCTTTGTGCTGCTTGGATTTTTTGGGCTCATACTACATTGCTCATCCCTCAATACTAATGACCCACGGATGGCTGGCTGCCAGAACTGCTGCTATGGGTGGGGTGTCTTGGATTGTTTCCCTGCATCCATGGAAGCATGCTTTGCCCTGGTTATCGTTTTTGTTGTCATTTTTGCCATTCTTGGTATAGCTTATGGTTTCCTTGCTGCTACCATGGCTATTCAAAAGATCTGGCAGAAACACTACCACATTCTTACCAAGAAGGAGCTCACAAAGGTAAAATCGAGTTCCTTTTGTCCTCTAGGAATTTGTGTTATGCCTTCTATAGAGATATTGGTTTTGTCAATTTGCTGGCTTTAGATCTTCAACTGCTTCACTTCCAAAATTCCGGGAATACTTACTGTTCATTTATTTTTATTTATTTATTTATTTATTTATTTTTTTGGGCAGGAGTATATTGTGGAGGATCTTCATGGCAGTTACACGCCACCAAAATTAGATTCAGAACATGAAGAACGTCTGAAAATGCTTAAGCTTTTGTAGTTGATGGACGGGAGGTTAAGTGAGCAATATGATGTCTTTGGAATAATTTAAATTCTTCAGGGTCTGAAAACTACAATGTATATTTGCTCGGCTAATTTGTTTATTTAGAACATTGGAGGAAAAAGAGACGTTCTCATTCTTTTTCGCTATTTCAAAGGTTGAGCGACATAAGAATAATGCGGGCACATATATTAACTCTCGGAGTGTCCAGAAGTGATAACAAATTTACTCCCATTGGAATTAACCGGCCCAGCGTCGTGATTTGTGCTGATATTGCTAAGGGGGACAATCCGTCGAACAAATAGTTGCCGACCCTGTTGACGTGGTCGAGTTGCTGAGCCTGAGCCTGAGCCTGAACAGTGAACATAACAAAATGTCAAAATCAAATAGGCAACGGTACTATACCAGAAAAACGACATAAAATATGAAATATCCTCAAAATAATTCGTATTGAACGGCCGATGTTTTAGTCTCGGTCAGTGAACTGTATATCTGTCAGCCCTCATGGCTCATCGTTCCTTCATTGCAAGCAACAAGTTAATAAACGAGCAGAGAGCCACCAACCTATTACAAATTACAACCAATGCTAGTGGGAGCGTAATTACTTGCTTTTGCCCCTAATAAAAATGGTCCCAACATCACTTCTCCGGGGTCTATTTTGTTTTGAGATGGCATGTGTTGGCTCGGCAGGACAAATTGAAGTAAGCAGCGACGTAGAGCTAACCCACTAGCAGAGGAGAGTTGAAGGCTACAACTAAAAGCTTTGGTGGTGAAGGTCTATTACTTCAATTTTATGCTTAACATGAATACATTTGTGGTTAGGTTACGCATGCAATGTTGATGACAAGACTTGTTTTGGATTATCGCAGGAACCTCGGGGCGGCCGACGCTTATGAAGTAGAGGAAGGCATCTGCTCTCTCTTTTCCATGTTAATATCAAAGGGCAGCAACGCATAAGAATCGTTAACTTCTTGTTTTTTTCCGTTATTCTTAACCGGGGAATTTTTCTTCTTTTCTTAATTTTCGTCAAGTTAGTTTCCTACACTCATTTACTAATTTTAAATGGGTAGCACTATTTAAATTCACTAATTTCCTTTTAATACTCTTTTTTAATTAAAATAATTAAATAAATTATAAATTATTATTTTAATTTATTATAACATTATTATTTTTTGCTTATTATTATCATTCAAAGTTTGTGTATCTGAGATTTGAGTAAAAATTTTCTAATAAATTCAAAGTGGAACGTAAACTTTTATTTTAACAAAATTTTGATATGGGAAAGAGAGGGGGAGAGAGAACAACGTCTAATAAGTAATTGATTAAATTATATTATTATATTTCACAATAAAATTTTAATTCAAAAAAGGATGCAATGAAGAATTAAGTTGGTTCAAATAGCCCTACCTATTTTTATAAAATTAAGTTCTACTTTATACACTCTTTAAAATTCTTTTACAAAAAAAAGTCTTACTCAAACTATCTAAATTAAATAACTTTATTTACTTAAAACGCCAATAAAACTATTCAAAATATCCAAATTTAAGGGATTTAATACATACTTACAACAATATAATCAAGCTAAGTAGTAAACAAATTATTAACATAATTTTATTTATTTACTTGTGTTCAATATTGGATTTTGGCGCACATAACAACTTGCAATGAGAACAGAATAATGCAAAATATTCTATATATACTGCCAAAATAGAAAGAGAAGATGAAGAAGAAGGGGGTTAAAAGCTTAAAAAATGGATATTTTACCGTACTTATATTTATTTGATTTTTGAAAAAAAAATAAAAGGCATTACCCATACTTTGCAATCAAAATTTTTGTAAAATATTGATTTTTTCAAAAGTTTTAAGAGTTTTAGACATGAGAATTATACATCGAATAATGAGTGTGCTATATAGCTTTTAAAGTAATTATGTATTATTAACTTATAATAAAATATGGTTAATGGTAACTCACATAATGAGTAGTTTTTTAATTAACATTTTTAGTAAAATTAAAGTGTTCAAAATAATTTTTACCGTGCAAATAACTCCATCCATCGGCTTCTAACATTGCAATGTTAAGGTTCGTGAAGCTGTCTAACAAGATATCGTTTCCACGAAAATTCTTCCAAGAGGCAGAATGTACATTGCCCTTTTTTTCTTTTTTTTTTCGGTGTCAGCCTTGAAATCATTTGTAATTGAATAAAGAAAAGAATAAGGCAGGCGGCCGATCGCCATGTATCTTTTGATCCGCTTCAATCCAACACCTTGGACTGGATTTCAATGTGGCCGATAAAATTTCTAAGAAAGAGATATTTACAAACCCATGATACATTCATATTACAAAAGTTACTGGTTCAAGGTGTTTTGGCCACCATCGCTTACAAAAACAAGATGGTCGCCGTCTCTAATCACTTCAATATCTTCAACTTCAGCTCCACCTTTGTTTAGAACTTTAGCAGGCGAGATTCCAAATTTCTTAGCACCAATGTCAAGTAGCTCTTGAAAGGTAGACGGAAGCAGCACAAGCTTCCCTGCAACTTCTCCCTTTTCTGGACAACCGATTGTCACTCTAGCAGAGTTAATGCCAGGAGCTTTGACAACTTTTGTATGCTGGGGTGGAAACAGTAAATCTTTTTCCACATTGTGGGCAGCTGACATCATTCCAAATAGTGAGTTGTGGAAGTTATTCGTCCTACGCCTTGGATGGTTTTGGCTCCATGATCCATCTACACCTCGGAACGAGACTTCATGGGATAGAGGACGTATGGTCGGTTCACTTGTGAACCTCCCAAGGTAGCGAACTTCTTGCTGCGGCCTCTCAGCAACTGAGATAATGGATTGAGCTTTAGTCTCTTTACAAGATTGGAAAATGCATTTTATTTCTTCATGTCCTTGTTGATCAGCTAAATCCCTTGGGGTCCAACCATGGACATCTGGTTTATCAACGTCAGCCTCTTGATCTAAGAGGAATCTGACTATGTCAACATTGTCTTCACAAACTGCAACATGAAGAGCTGTGGACCCATTGTTCCTTTGACGTGTGACATCCCCAGCATAATGGACAATTTCTTTAAGCAACTCCAAGTTGTTTTGCTCGGCAGCAGTGCACGCAAAGTGTCCCACATCTCCAGAGTTGATGTCTGCACCATTTTCCATCAGCAGTTTGATCATGTGTTCGTGACCACCCAGCATCGCCTCCCATAGAGGTACATTCCCATCTGAGTCTACAATGATGTGAAATTAATTAAAAAAGGAAAAAAAGAGTCATTAGAGCTATCTGTTAGACCAACTAACATCATAATTCATGCTTCATGAAGATTTCACGTGCTCAACTGGTTCAAAGTAAAATTATATTACACAATATGTTTCTACTGTAAACAAGTAAAGATTGAATGGGACAACTCAGCAGCACTGATATTTAATAATCTGAGATCATACAAAAGGCATATACAATACAGCAGAATCAGGTGCGTGCGTGACAATGTCCAAATGTCCAGTTGACTAAAGAAGCCTTATTTAAAAATGTGCTCGACCCTGTCACAAAACTAGGGGTGCCAACACATAGCAGAAATGACCTTATAACATTATTCCATAAAATTATGATAGCGTGACTATATCAGACAGTCATGCATCAGAAACAAGAAGATATTGTAAAGAATTTGAAAGTCAACAAACATGAACCAGTCTTGATAAGATAATTTTATTTGCATTGACTTACAGAGCACCAAATATTTTATCAAAGCAATATAAATGCTAGCAGAATGTTGACTTCTGCATTATTGAGATTACACATTAAGAAAGAGAGTGAGCTAAAAATGGTTTTTATATAATTCTTTAGTTTACGGTGCAGGATCTGCACATGCATGCCTCTTACAATAATGTTTATATGTAATTATAAAACAGTTGTTTTGGATAAGGGTATAAGATTGTCAACTAGAAGTTGAACTAAAAATGTACACCACATAACCAGGACCACATGCAGAGACTAATCAATCAGGGCCAAACCGTTCGCACAATATGCAAAAATAGAAGAGATTTCATTCGTTTTTAACTGGAATGAATGTGACAGCAAAATGATAAAATACAATCACTGCAGTCCCATTATATGAATCTATCAGCCATAATATTTTAGGGTTAAAAACAAAAAGTAGACAGTGAACTCAAACATGTAAAATATTCCAAGAGTTAACTGAAAACGATACTCACGAAGGTGATTCCACCTTAATAAAAAACAGTAGATAAAAAATTCCAGAAACATACAGAAACAAGAAGAAAGGAAGACAATTTAAATGAAGAATAGTTAATACACACACCAAAGAATCTGATTATGTACTTGGTAATCAGCATACCTCTGCTGTTAGGATCTGCTCCATAATCCAGTAGAAGAAGGACACAATTCTCACTTCCTTTGGATGCTGCTATATGCTGTTTGAAATAGAACAAGTTAAAAAAGAGGAATTTTAATCACATTGTTACCAGAAATTGGTATTGAGAAAATTCAGAGATACAACGAGTTAAACAAACCAGAGCTGTTCTTCCATTGTTGTCTGATTCATTAGGATCAAGTCCTCGTTTCAACAACTGATGCAACAACAAATCATCTCCTCTAAGTGCAGCAAAACATAGACTGAGAGGTAGGTCCATTCTCCCATGAGCTAGCATGTTCTCTGTCTCCAACAAAACTCCCTCCATAATAGGATCCTTGAGGTCTTTTAAATGCTGCCCCAAGAAAAAAGAAAAGCCAAGAACATGCATAATATGTTAAAAGGTTACAAGATTATGACAGGTCTAAATTGAATATAACCCTCCAAATCTTGAAAGGTATAAGGGATCAAACTTACGAAATTTCAGGGTACTAAAAGATTTTATGTTCTACCTATGGAGTGAATAACTATGTCAGACAGAATATACTGACCTGAAGGAGATTATTCATGATTATGGTCCCATCTCCTACATTGGCCTGGACAATATTCAAGAATGTGGTACGGTTCAGACGTAGTAGCTGGCTCAATCGCTTGGTCCTCACAGTAAACAGTTGTGGCCTATAGCATAGTACCCCAATCTCTCCACAAAGTTCACCAGTTTTTGCCTCTCCAACAACCTTCAATCATTTAACATAATTTCAGTAATCACCCCATATGTTGAAGACAATTAGTTGAGAAACATTCCAAATCTAATAAACAAGCATTCCTTTCAAGTAATTAATAAAGTTTGCAAATGATAACACTTGCCTGTTCAACTCCATTCTTGAGGACCAACAGCTCCTGTGAAGTCATTCAGAAGTTAGAGGCATATTGACTATAATGAGAGTTTCGATATCATTGATAATTTTTGCTACTGCAATTCAATAACAAAATCTAGCTTGTTTTTCAACTTCAAGTGCGTAGTTAAAAAGATCTGACATAAAACATTCATTTCTGAACAAGGGAAAACAAAATAAAGAAATAAAAAATTACCACTGCACCAGTAACAAGAATGTAGAAGTCTGTGGGTGCTTCGTTCTGCAAAATCACATCTTCTTTCGGAGGAAAATATTCAGCTTTCATCTCTGAGACCTTCGAAATTTATTTTTAGAAAAAAGATGCAGGTGTAAGTATTCACTCTGAGAAAAAGGGAGAGGAGAAAAAAGAGGAACATCAAAATACAAAACTGAAGTGTGCTTTTCATTGAATTACCAGCTGGAAAAGCAGGTCATTAGAAACCCCTTGAAACAGATACACCTTATCCATGAGAGAGTAGAAAAGATAGTGTGAAATGCTAGATCGAATGGCTTTAGGAAGAGAATCAAGAGTCTCTTGCTGCTGTAGTCCCTCCGAATCTGTCCTGAACTTCAAACACAAATGTGCCAGCATCTGATCTTGCAGACGAATGGGCAATTGATTCCTCTGAGAAAAACTCGAGGCAGCTTGTATGGTGTCCCTCTGAGATTTTGAGATACAAACAAGGAAAGAGGATTTTAGAAGAAAAGAAAAAGAACATATGATTTCTAGAAGTACTCACAAATGTCAGGATCTGAATTAACTCACAAATTTTCTAGTTCGGCTAGTTCCATGGACAACCAAGTTGGTCATGTTACCGATCAAATATGCTGTCAGTCCAAGGTTGAAGAGCATAAAGAAGATGTCAAAGATCATCTCCCTCGTATTCACAGGATGCAGGTCACCGTAGCCGACAGTTGTTAGAGTAGTGATAGACCAGTACATTGAAGTCACGTACCGAATCCAGAGGCTCTTTTCAAGGAAGTTATCTCCCAAGGATGCTCCAATCCAGGTTCTCTCGGGGTTGTGATAACGAGCAGCCAGAAGATAATAGAAGCATCCAGCACAGTGAACAGCAAAAAGGGTGACCTACAAAAGGAATCCTATAATCAGGAATAAGGCTTGTTAAAACACATTTCTTTCATTGGAGGAAGGCATAGAAATTTTTCTTTAGATACTTACAAAAACAAGTTTACAGCATCGAACCCAAAAGTAATTGTAGTTCCTATCTTTCTCCAATCTGTTTGAAGAAATGATGCAGGGTGAATTCCTAGCAATAAACAAAATATCCACAAGCCGCTGTTAACAACAGAGAAAAAGTCTGTACCTGGAGAATAAAGCACTAACTCTCCTGAGACGCCAAAGGCGAAGCATGTTGAATAAGCCATAAGACTGGAGCGGTTTAGGCGAAATCTTCTGAGCAAGTTCAGATGGGATTGTGGATATGACATCAAAGACCAACCAGGAACTTGCATACTTCCAAGCAATCTGCTTTGGACTGTCAACCAGTAGGTAGGTGGCTTTGTCGAGGTAAGCTACAAAGAAAGTGAGAATGATATCCACAGCAAAGAATCCATTCACAACATTATCAATGATGGAAAGTGGTTGCTCGGGCTTCCTGAGGAATCCAAATTCGAATGGTGAAACCCAAGCTGTATAGATGACCAGAAGAACAAGATAAGTCTCCCAAACCCTGCATGCATTACATAAAATTCAGAACTAGTTTTAGCACAATGTTACTTGTCCTTCTTGTATGATATCAGAAACAATTTTTTTTTTTCCAGTCTTTCTGTCAAATGATCAAGAAGCACAAGAATTAACAATTTGGAAATACAACAAGTGATAGAAAAATCTATGTGCATCATTTTAATCATGAAAAAGAAAAGAAAGAATCTTCAGGATGGTAGTCAACCATAAGATGCTTAGGCCTCCAATTAGGAACTGCTAAGTCTTGACTCCAGGAAATTCAACAAAAACATGCTGTACGGATGGCACTTTTAGAACAAGAATCCATGTTTCAAATAGCATGCAAGTGAAGAAACAAACAGAATTTGATGAAGAACAACCAAATGGGAAAAAAAAATAATAAAACACAAATAAAAACAAAATGCATTAAAAAAAAAAACACTATTTTTTTTAATGGGAAAATAGTAATAGTTTAGTTGAATACGAAAAGAAAGGTTCACGAGAATCAATGTGGCTTGTTTGCAAATCCCACGTCAAAAATAATGTTAAAGACACTCAAGTCAACATACCAGCCATTAAAAAATTGAAACAAAAAAAGAGAAAAGAGAAAAAACGCAAGCCTCAGGGAAACAGAGGGGCAAGCACCTGTAACGACGATCGTAAGGGGAAACAATGAATCTCCTGAGCTTGACCCTGCGGTTGCTTCGTGCACCGAGCGAAGGAAGAACCCCGGTGGAGAGACTGTAATGACTACCGTCTCTTGACAACTGCTCCATCTCTTCTTGCCCGCAAACTGACACCCGGAACCCGCTTCCTCTGTTTCGCTGGTGGCTCGACATTAATTTGAAAAGAAAAAAAGGATTCTGTTTTCCTCTGTTTCTTGCCTTTTCTCTTTTCTAATTTATCCCCTGTTTCTTGTGCAATTCTGTCATCGAGCTACCCTCTATATAAGGGCCTCTGCATGGTAGAAACTCTGCTTCGTCTCCCTTTCTTTGCCTGTTAACGCACACAGTTATATTTGTTTAGCAATTTTCAGTTATTTTTCTGTCATTTGTCCCCTGTCCTGCCAATATGTGTTTTTACCCTTTTGCCCCCCCCCCCCTCCAACTTGTGGGCTCCATATTGTTCTAATTATTTCAGTTGAATATTCTAGTACGACTTTTGAACCTTAAATCTGACCCCCTTGCTAGATTGGGCTGTTCCATGACCATTAGAGACACACCAATCGAGTGCTTTTGCTATGATTTTCTTCAATACTGTAGATCCTCCAATATCAAGTTTTGCTAAAACTCCCAAATAAGGAGTAATCTCTTTTTATTCGAAAAAAAAAAATCTACGTAATTAATAATTGCGAATATTTAAATATGCCTTGGAGAGGTCTAATGTGACTGCAAATCTGGAATTAATGTTAGTGTAAATAATTGGGCTGCTTTAATTTTATTTTCTTTGGATGGAGATCCTTTACTCACACGTGCGATGATTGGGACATGTTTCTCGTTAACTTGGATGGTTGTGATTTATTTATTTTTTTAATTTAATACCCTCAAAAAAATAATAAAACAATCGAAACTATATATTTTCACCTCCTAGTTATCCAATATTTTCAAGCTGTACTCAATAGGCCTCTAAACTATATATAAATTCATACTCTTAATATAATTTAGGGAATAAATAAATGTAGATGGTAGTCGCATAAAAAACGGCCAGCTCATCAGTATGAGTAACAACACCCTGTGCCAACTTAGATCAAGTCCAACCCAAATGTTCCTCTACAGAAGGAAAGGATCCACTCCAAAATAGGGAAAAATTAAAAAAAAAAAAAAGAAAGAAAGAAAACTTCTTTTATTAATATTATAATTTTATTTGACATTATAATTAAAATGCCAACTTTTATCTTCACATACAAAGAGGGGGCGAAAAAAAAGGTGAGAGCCATTGCGGAGAGGGCAGTCTCTTCAATTTTGGATAAAAATAAAAATAAATAAACGCATGCAATAATTTTGGATACGTCATGGGTGAGGTGACCCGACAAACAAACAATAATCGCAAGTCGCAGCCGACTCGCGAGCTGCAGTTAATGTCGTTGGAGGGCGCGTCGACACTCGTGTCGAAAGCGCGTGAGATGACATTTTGTCGAAGCTTGGGCCCTTCGTGTCACGTGCTTGTCATGCGATGAAAGTGGCGCCCGGTCCGACCACGTAACTCGGGCGTTGAATCTGGAGTGGAATTTTCTAATTAATTATAATAATAAATTAATAATAAATAATATCTTCGGCCTGCCTTTGGACGTTACTATTTATAGAAGCGTAAAATCGTATCTTGATAAGGAACCCTTAAAATAAGAAAAAATAATCTTCATCTCATCAGAGGGTTTAATACAATATTTAATTAAGATAAATACTATGTTATATTTAATGTAACATACACAATTCACAAGAGCCACATAAATTATGGAATCCACATAAATGTGTGACTCTTGTGAGTTATGTATGTTACGTTAAATATAACATAGGAGATTCTTTAATTAATAGTTTATTTTATCGCTATTTTTTAAACAATGGTTCCAAACACAATTCTGTCAATTTTGAATTAGTTTATCACATAATTTATTGAAAGTAAAATAAAATTTTTAATTAACAAAAAATAAATTGTTTTAAAATAAAATTCTCAAATACAATTATATAACACCTGACTTTCTCTTTAAATTTAAAATTTAATATCAGCTTAATGAATAAATAATAAAAATATACATACATATATGCATAATGAAAAAAAAAAAAAGATTTCACGCATACAAGAGTGTATTTTTTTTTATTAATCTTTTAATTTGTCAATAAATTTAATATGATCAAAACAAATAAACAATTAATTAGTACTATTATTTTATCCAAAGTATATACAAACTCCTTCGTTTGCTTAAAAAAACCACACACAAAGGATATAAAAACACATATCTCTCTAACTTTAATATGGTCAATGATCTCTGATTAGTGTTATTCTTGTTTCATTAAGTTATTTTTAAATTTTAAATTTATACAGAAAGTTTGATGTTATTTAATTATATTTGAAATTTTTATTTTGAAATTGTTTGCATCTACTTAGTTGAAAATTATATTTTGTCCTCAATGAATTTTATAGTAAACCAACAATAAATTCACATAAGGGTGTTTTGAGTTATTATTTAAAAAACAAGAATGAAACAGACCCTTTTTTAAAAAGTAATAATAAAATGAGCAATGAGCTATTGCAATAAACCTCAGGGGTAAAAAGGACTTTCCTCCTTGTAGATCTTGCTCGAGTCAAAAGTAATAAGTGTCAATTAGTGCAATGATTAGTTAACTAATCACAAACGAGAAACAAACAGTAGTGCATCAATTTGTAGCGTATCTAAACTGCCGAATGCCGATTGCAATCGTGGAGGAATAAATGATTCCTCTCATAGTACTTCACTTCACTCGCCAAAATCCATTGTATAATTCCTTTTTCACATATTCAACCTTCGATTGTATTTCCTAAGTGAACTGCGATTTTTTTTTAATACTATACAATAATACACTATATTTTATAATAAAATAAATTTAAAATTATTTAAAATAAATTTAAATTTAAAATAAATAATTATTAGGGAAAAAATCATTTTCACAGATAGAGTTTGATACACTAGCCCATTTCATCCTTAATTTTTTAAATCATAGTCAATTTCATCCTTGCTTTTTAAACAATAGCATAAAACATCCTTTTATGAATTTACTATTAAAATTTGTTGAAGGCAAAATATTATTTTCAATTAAATACATGAAAAATATTTTAAAATAAAAATGACAAATACAATTAAATAACATCTGACTTTCTGCATAAATTTACAATTTAAGGATGACTTAATGAATAAACAATAATAACATTAAATTTTAAATTGTATCGAGATCTGCAAAAATATAGACATTTAAATTCCAACTCAAAAACCAACTTTAAAATAAATGGAGAGTTCTAATCTAATATTTGTAAAATATAAGACTTTTTACTACCACAATCACATAAAAATAAAAAAAAATAAAATAAAATAATCTTTTAACCTTAAAGAGAATGCGGTAAAGAAGTGTCTGGCCTGGTCGACCAATGGTAAAGATTGCTTGCAATGTAATTAAGAAAGAGGAATTGCCATTTTGTTGATTCTGTTGGCTAAGCAATGAATTGAGAGGGAGCCACAGCTGAATCAGCGCCGAAGTTCTGAATTCCCGTCATGGTTCAGCGTGCCACTGTGCTCTCCACAAGCTTACAATTACAAGTACAAATTAAAGGTGGTTCATTAATCGCTAGTTTCCCATAATACCCTTACCGCCATATCCAAATGACAGTAAGGTCCCTCATCGCCATTTAAGACAGTGGACACAACATGAGATGCACCCACAATACACCCATTCACTTCTCCAACTCCCAAGTCCCAACCCTTGGTTGAGAAGTCAACCCAAACCGGAGCTGACTTTTCAGCATGTACAATAACTTACCCATACCATACACTTGCGTTTTGAGTAGTATTTGACCTTAATTATTTAAGTCGTAAAGTTGGCAAGGCATTTATTTTTTGTTGCTTGTTGCCACGAACATTAATTCAGTTTGATCACGGAGAGAAGCCTCACTTGTGATTAAAGAGATGAAAATAAGCGAACGCGGGCGACGGTGTGATGAAATGATAGGAGCAACTCCAAGTGTCCAACAAGTGCAAGCTATACTTTTTATTTTACTTTTCGAGAATAAGTACAAGCTATACATACAAATACATAATATATCCCCGAAAACACTCTTTCGAATACGCGACTGCACACAGTGTGATGAAATGATGTGAGCAAAGAAATCAAAACCAATTTTGAATTGTACAAATGGGTGGATCATCTGGGCCCTGTTTGTCACACTACAAGCTAAAGTTTAGCTAAGAATTATATGATTAATGAACAAATTTTTCTGCCCTTGTGCATGTCTTTGACACTTGTAAGCGTGTTTCATTCACAAATCACAAGGGCCATTTATAATCTTATCATCCGAGTCATGCATTCTCACCGACAAAGAGGGGGAGAAGATTCTTCATCCAAATGATGAATCATCATCCTTTTCAAGCATTGTATGGGCAACACGTAGTTAGCCTTAGCTATAGCTAGCTTTAGCGGCTTCCCCCATATATATATATATCCTAACCATTTGTTAATGTGATGACGAAAAAAATAAATATTAAATTCTCATTAACCAAAGTGCCACTCTCTCTTGTTTATAACCCTACGTTCTTACCCGACATGAAAAGGTTAAAGTGAGCATTTACAATTTAATAAGTTTAATTAGGTAAATCAGTGGGCATAAACAGAAGTATGAAACCTAGAAATATTGAGAACCCAGAAAAGACTAGCTTATTTTCCTCAATCTGCTAGGAAAAGCATACAAATTATAATTGATGTTTAATTTGTTGTCTGCGTGCAATCTAATTTCTAAAAAGCATATGCACTTGCTCTTTTGGAAAATGATCACGCTAGCCTACTTTTTTGAATGGAAACGTACATGTTCAACTGGGGTAGGTTTACATCTTTTTAGTTTCAATTTACCTCAGTATCCTTCACAATCTATAAAATGATCACCAAGTGACTTACATAAATAATTACAGGAAGCTTAGTCTTATTGGTCGGCCGAGAAAAAATCATCGGTTTTTTTTTTTTAATGTAAAAGCAGTAAATTAATATGGTGGTTGGACAATCGTCGCTTGAGCTGACAAAGCAAAAGAAAATGAAAAAGAAAGTGAGGGAGAGAGAGAGAGAGAGATTTGACAATATTTGTGTCGGTTAATTTCCTCTAATCTTGGATGCGAATTAAAAGCTGATTCTCTTTTATCTGATTTGATGTGTTGGTGCATGCACCATGCATATTATCAAGCATGCATGGTGTCAATTAATCTTAAGATGAAAGAGTGACAGAAAATCGACCGACCTTGTCAACTCGAATTCTCGCATCAACAGGTGTACCTTTGATTGGGGAACTCAAATCAATAGAACTGTGGAAAAACACGAGATAAATAGGATGTGTTTAGAAGTGTTTTTAAGATCAATGAACAAATACAAAATTAAGAACGGGAGACGGAAATGTAAGGATTGATAAAAAGATAAAGAAACACAAGTTTCTTAAAATTTGAAATTTTATCATTTTATGGACAAAAGTTTGAATGACAAAATTAAGATTTTAAAATCCTTTTATACTAATCCTAAATAAGTTAAATTTATCAAAATTGACAAATTCAAATTATTATTACATAATAAAATTTTATTAATTGGAATAAGATGAACAAAACAAAAGGTACTTAAATTTGGTATTTAGAAAAAAAAAGATAATAATCCTAAAAAAAAACCAATAGGAAAATATCTTCAACTTGTAAAATGATCACTAAAGAAACAAAATTTTCAACCAAACTGCAATAGGCCCAATACGGCATAGCTATAGGAGATTAGATTCGTTTCATAACAAATTTCAAAACCATATATTATAAGCCTAAAATAAATATTTATAACTCAAGTTATAACTTCAAAAAATATATCTTATCCATCCTACACAACAATCCTACAAAAATAACAGTACGTTGGCTTCAAGAAAAGTAACATAAATTTTTTTTTATGAGAAACTACAACACATGACATGTCTCCCAATTTTCAAATATGATAATACCATTTGAGTCCTTGGTTTTTAATATGTTTTAAATAATGATCTAACTTCTCCATTTAATATCTAAGGTTGGCAAAAAAATTCCCGTAAGTAACGAGGCACGCAATTGCTTCTTGTGTTAGGATCGGATAGCGGGTAATTTTACCCTTATTTTATAAAAAAGATCGGCATGGCTGTAACTTTTTATATCGATTGATTGGGCAAGTAGGGTATAGATTTAAAACTTTAAACTTGTTTGATTGTTGACTTTTTTAATATTTAAAAATTAGCAACTAATTAATCAAATGAATATTAAAGTAAAATATTTAAAATCCTAAAACGTAAATATTCGTACTTAGCACTTACTAAAAGAAATGACCATCTAATATGATATTGTCCTAGATATTTTCGTGGAGATTTTAATCGTTTAATAGACTAAACATTTATTTAATCATATAAAATCTTGTCTTGGTCAAAGACAAATGACAATAGAACGATATTCATATCAGAGTCACTTGAATAAAGTGAAGGAAGAATAAGGAAATGTTAAAATGGAGACTTTTCGTTTTTTTATCCAAATATTTAGTAGTATATTGATTAAAATTAAATTTAACAATCGTCAAATTGTAATTAATATTTAACTAAAATCGAAAATGATTTTTTTAAAATTTATTTTAAAATAAAGTATTGCATGTCATGTAGAGTAAAGTATTTAAGGTGTCGTTTTTGTTTTCCTTTTTTAAATTTATCCATGATGTTAAAAAAACTAAAAGGGATATAGAGGATAAGGAAAGGAGACAAGTATCATTATTTTTTAATGAGAAATTTCCGTCTCGTACCTATTCAAGCCTACAACAAGTAAGGGTCGGTGACAAGATGCATTATATCAAAAGGGTATAGGTGTTGATATTGGCAACCTTGCACAAAAACAACCTATTGTCATTCCTACTTATAGTGTTGGTATAACAACTGAACGTAACAGTAGAGGTATTTTGGTTATCTTAATAGGAGCTAGAGACGTATTTGATATAATATTGTATATAAATTATAGAGTAGAACTATTTGAACCCACAAAAATACTCTTTACATCTATCTATTTATAATAGTTTTTATTACTAAAGTAACTTATAACAAAATTACCTTTAAGGACTTCTTTCTTTTTTTTTCTTTTTTTTTTTTGGTGAAATTGAACAAAAATTCTGTATAAACTATAGCAATCAGAGAATAAGTCAATTCAGAATAAAGAAATTCATTCTACCATTAAGAACTTTTAGTGAAAATATTATAAAAGTTCTTTTACTGGTTGTGGAGTATAACTTTTTCTTTTCCTAAATCAATTTTACTTGATTCGCATTATTTCAAGAAATTAATCTCCAAAGACTTGCTTTAAATGGTCAAAACTTATTCCAATATCTCTAATTTAAACCATTTGGTATTGTATAAAAAGAGGAATAGAAAGAAGTAGAGAAAACGAATAAAGACAAAGACTGATTGCTAATTAGTTGGTAGTTGTAAATAATGTAGATCTATTTTTAGATCTTGAGAGGGTTTACAGAGTTAAACATTATTTTTTTTTAAGTTTATATTATGAGTTTATTGAAAAAAAAGGGTACGGAGAGAAAATTTGTGGATTTAAATAGCTCTTATCCTATAAATTACATAATCGTAAAACCTTAAGAATCTATTCACACATATTATCCTGATTAAGGATTCAGTTATGTTAGAATCGTTTTAAAGTAAAACATCATTTCATAACCATATAATTAAAGTTATAACGTATTTTTTTTTGTTATTTATCACTTTATGTGTGTAACCGTGATTCGTATTTTATTTTACAGCAAATTTAAGGTAGCCATGGCCTCGATTAAAAACACGTATAAAATCTGCAAGGCATGGATTTGTTTTCATAACTTTCCAAATTCCGGTCATGGAATGAGGAGTACATTATCAACGACAACATCTACACATAACAAGAAGGTCTGACCAGACAAATCAGAAACCAAGGCTCCGGCTACGATTACGATGCAAGTGATTGACAGGCCTGAACAAAAGCGGAATCCGCTTTCAAGTTTCACCTTCAAACATCAGCGGGAAAGAAATATGAGTTGGTTGGGCTCAATGTGGGTTAATGGGCCCACCATCTTGAAAATTTCAAATAAAAAATTTCTCAAAAAAAAATTGGTTTTTTTCTTTTCTTTGCTACGGACACATGTGGGCTGTGGTCACGGAGCTTTGTCTGGACCAACGGGACAGGAATTTCGTTAAATATCTGCGAAGGGTGCATGAATCTTCTATGCACTCAATTGTAAAAGTTACATTTTGTTTTATGCTGATGTGTATGATCTTGTTGAAAATGCAAACTGAATACATGACAAATTAAATCCGACACGTGTGGTCATTTGAAATCAAAAGTACGTGGATTCTGTTTTTCTTGTCGCTTGCTTTGAGTGGTTGTAGCAAGAATGAATGAAATCTTTTGGTCAGCAGAAATGTGCTCATACTATTACGGAAAGGAAGCGACTACGGGAGTTCCACTTCCACAGTGTTCCAGTTGTTGCATTGCATGCATATTAATTAAACTTTGGTCCTTTCTTTTTTTTTTTTTTTTTTTTGCCCTAAACGAACATCAATCGACTCAATTCCACTCAACTAATACACACAATAACAGTACAATAATCTCATGATAAATATCTACGAACAAAACAGTGAAATTTTTTGTTCGAATTTGAATTATAAAGCAAAATAGACCCTTATAATTTTGGTGGTGTTGTTCTCTTTCCTCTTGTATGAAATGTGGTGTGCTTTTGCTTTAAGAATTTTTTTTTTTAATTAAAAAACCATATGGAAGAGAGACTACAGTGACTGCAGACTAGTCAATGAAAATGTTTACCCGGTTGAAAAGAGTTCACCATATTATAGTATAGGTTTGAAAATAATGGAGACTAAAAAGAGAAGGCTTGAAAAATGAAGATAATAGAGGCCTCATCATCAAGCATGTTCAAAAGAAAGCTTATCTATTAAGAGTTATTTATGGGCATCGAAAAGGAAGACTCTTTATTACTTCCCCAATCATATGCAGTGAAGCCGACCATGTGAAATGCATTTAACCCCATTTGGGCCATCATCATTGCCTTGCTTCTAATAAAGTCTATCAAACCCATCATTTACGCTACATATTCGAACTAATTAAAGCCTAAATTGCCATGATCCTCCAAAAATAACTCCTTAAAATGATTAAAATGATATATATATATATATATATATATATATATATATATATATATATATATATATATATATATATATTGTTTTGGTTACAGAGTATTTAATTTTTAAATGAATAAGAGATTGACATTCAAATAATGTATAGTATTGATCACTAAAAACACATGAGAATATAAAATTGTGTTTAGAATTATTGCTCGACCCATTGGCCCCAGCTGCATATTTTTTGTCAAGCTTTACAAAGATTATGAGAGGTATAGTCAAAGAAAATGAGAATTCAACGCCAAAACGACAGAAATGATAGCATTGTGTTCTATTTTAGTGTGCTATGGTATTGTTGTGTATTAAACGGTAAAACTATTTTCGTCATTATAATATTGCTGCGGTGTTCAAATATCGATGACCACAATCGAATAACCTAAACCTCTAACCACGAAGCAGCTTAGGGTTATATAATTGAGACTAGATTTTTATTAGCTGCCCACCAATAATCCTAGGCCAACTTGAAGTTTTTATGGCCCCCTAAGGAACGAAGGATCAACCAACTAAAGTTTAAGGGGGCCCTAAGAATAATTTTATGCACAGACTCTGTAGATGATTGAAGACAATCTCTCATTGCTTGTTCCTGATCACTTCAATTAACGCCATAGATTCCTTATCGGGGGCTACAATTTCAACTTTAGAGGGACCAAACAAAATGACAAAATGTGTGTAAAGATTTGCTTGCACTCATAGATCTCCTTTTGAGGGTTCACGAGATTCAAATGTCTCAATTTTGGTTGTCGATTTTGGTAGCAATTCGAAAATCCCAATGTGGACCACCCACGTGCTTGTTATTTTGGGATGAAGGAAATTTCCCTAAACCCCGGATTGAACCCTCCATCACCAATTAGCACTGCTCATGTTTGTGTGATGGGCTGACCGGCTGACCGGCTGAATATGAATATTGACTCTATACCAATATAAAAAATAATAATAATAATGTGAGAAATATAGTGTTCATCAAATATCGATACGTAAAATATGAAAACTTAACCGTTACACGAAAAGCGATAGCTTTTATATATATCCCATTAGCAAAATTTTTAGAAAATTTTAACATCGATCTGATTCCATGTTATCAAATTGAATAAAGTCATGAAACGTGTAATATATATAAAGTAGGACATAACTTAGTATTATTATTATTATTATTATTATTATGTATAAATGATTCTATACAATTTATTGAATAGACAAATGCAATCTTAATCTTACAATTTACAAATATTGAAGTTAGCAGCTGCCTTAAAAAATCAATTTTTAGTTGTTGATTTTAAATTTGCTCAACCCACTGGGCCAGAACAGAAGCCAAAGGCCCGCTGGAGGCCCAACCCAATCACCGCTTGCTCATACTCGTTCAAAAGAAGTGCTGGTGTAGTGCATAAAAATAGAGATAGTACTAGTAGTCCATCCATGGTTACACGCTTCATGTCTCTTGGTTTTGAAGAATTTTAAATCAAATTTGAACTTCTATTCACAAAGATATTCAATAATTAGTCACATTGCCCACAGCTATCAAAAACTACAGAAGGTCGAGAGTTTTTGCATTTACCGATCGATTTGACGTACAAGCTGCATATGCAGCCAAAAAAAAAAAAACTTGTGAATTGAGAGTTGAACGAATTTTAAGATGGCCGATTTAAAATTATATTTAGTTCTATGCAATGAATCGCCCCAATGAATCCGTCTATTTCGATTATAGCCTGGTGGATAATGATGACAAAAAGGGATAGAAAAAAAATTCTTTTAAAAAAAAAAGGACAAATTCCCTAGCGGCCACTAACAAATCCCCACATTATCAACTTACTGATTAAGGCTTGCCTGCACAAAGGCATAATTTGTATTATGATCCACCTTTCTAATACTTGAACTGATTCCATAGCAGGGATAGCGACGCAGTAACAAAAGAGTTGCATCACATGATTTTAACAAGTAAATAGGGTGAATTAACAAGCAGAGATCGACCAAACTAACTGAGTCGGGGGGTCAAAATAGGACCACTCCGCGTCACATCCTGTCCAAGTGGGTGCAGTACCAAATCCAAACAAAAAGCAAACTAAATGCCGGGCCACGGCCCATACAAGTGGAGATTGCAACTGGCGCAAAAGCCAACTGCGGACTCTCCGATAACGCCGCTATCGGGTCTTCCAATTCCGCGGGAGACGAGACAAAGAGAATCTTCTGTTGAAGCTTCGGATTTTATTTTCATATCGAGTTCAAATACTGCACGCTGCTCACCAACCAGCGGCGATAGCCTCTAGAAAACTCGCCGCATGCACGTGCTTGTCCTGTGCGCGAACGCCAAAAAATGGAATCAAAATCAAATAATCCCGCCTTTATTTCCACCAAATGGTTTTAATTGGCGGGCGAAATACGTTGTTTCATAGATCATTTTTTCATTTTATCAGCCCCTTCCCTCTCTTGAGAACGACTTGAAAAAATTGATATTCCAAATTCGGAGCACTATTCGCATACGTCCATTTTCGCCGACCTTAGATTCCGACAAAAATTTTGCCATCAAAATTCAAAGCCTAAGAAGCTCCTTTCCCAAAGCGCCGAGCAAAGGATTCCGATTCTTACACCAAATCCTAGAACAAGTGCAAATAACACGCAGCGAGTTTCTTCGTTCCTACATCTAGTTCTATGACAAGTACAAGGAACTCAATTGAAAGAACCCCCACACCAAATTTTTTCCCTCAAATAGTAAACTTTTTTGTTCCATGTAAAAGTCAAATCCTCCAAATATTTTTAAATAGTCTTAATATTAGAGTAACGCTAGAAATCATAACATTTGTGTTTTAACTGGTATGATATTTATTAATGTTTTAATTGATATGATATTCATCGATTAAATAATAAAATAATATAATAAATAATTTTAATTCATCATTATTTAATAAATAAGTGACAAAAGATTGTAAGAGTCAAATATTGTAACTACTAACATTATTGCTCAATATAATGCTTCTCCCTAATAAAAAGCAAGCTCTAAAGTATGAAGAAAGGGTCTAGGGTAAGTGTTCATTTAGTTATTTTATTTTAGATTAAATGCCTATTTAATCTTTATATTTTGAAATATATATCATCCTTTTTGTTGAGTATATGATAATTATGCCCTTTATTTTTTTCTTTAACTTTTATAATATAATCCTTGCTACAATTTTAAAAAAATACCTTTGCAATAATTTTGTTAATAATTATTTATAAAAAAATTAGTTCACCAAATTAATTCTAAAAGTAAAATAATTACCAAAATTTTATGTTTATTTTTATTATTTTTAGGGCTAATTTGTTAATTAATTATTTTTATAGATAGATCCATTAATGTCCCTAAATATATTGTTGCAATGGTATTGTTGTAGAAATAAAGAAAAGTAAAAGCATGGCTGTCACATATTCAACCACGGTGGTGTGTAGAGATTTTTTTAAAATAAAACGATCAACCAAATACTTTAACTTAAAATATAAGAATTAAATAAATATTTATTCACCAGCTTATATGACATGGTATGAACCAATAGCGACGGACTCCTTGCCTTGCATGGAGAACCTGATACAAAATTTCAAGAACGAACAAGCCATCTGAGTGGAGGCCCAAAGAAAAAGGAACCATGCCCAACTCTGAATCTTATTTTGACTTCCTCGTAGCCCAAGGTTTGCACCAACACTAACTTTTTTTATAGGATTTTTTTAAGATACAGCTGTTATAGGATACGGTCGCTAAAAAAAATGAGTGATTGTTCACTCACTTTTTTTGTGGCTGTATCTTACAGCAGCTGTATTTTAACGACTCCTTTTTTATAAGGTGTATATTTTCACAAAATATTTGTATTGAAAAGGAGAATGTAAATTAATTTGTTGAGTTGTTTTTATTCTAATCATTTTTTTTTTGGAATAATATACTATATTAGCTAAACCTTTTTCTTCAAATAAACAAGTTGAGATATTCCAGTGAATGGATATTCTCAATTACCGCAATGACTATCCACCATAAATTTAATCAAATAAAAATTCTTATTTTACATATATATGTTTTTAGAAATGTTTGAATTAAAAATTTTTAAGAAATGTTCCAGTTAAAGATTCTTAACCAAGTTAGGAATAGACTAAAAGATAAAAAACACATAAACAAAAATGCTACTTCCCTCAAGTCAAACCTCGAGTCATCCTAAAAATGCATTGTTTTAGCAAAAAAAAAAAAAAGTTATTTATAATCAATAATTCTTTCTGGCCACAGTCCCTGTAGCCTCTCTTGGTTTTGGAAAAGGAAAAAATATGTGCTTTGAGAACATTCTCTATGGATATTTTTTAATTAAAAAAAGAAAACCTCCTCAAATCCTTAGCTTGTCGATGTGTAGCTTCTCAATTTCTTGATACTTTGTCGACTTTAAGAAGACCACCAACTTCTCTCTCTTTCGCAGATTTGGGTATTATTGTGTTCAACTCTCTCCTATGAAAAAAAACAGTTTGAAATAATTCAGAAATAGGGTAATTTTAGACTCACGGCATGATTGTGTTAAGGGACCAAAATTCCAATTACTCATAAGTTTTGTAATATTCTCCATTAGGATTGTTAAAACACATCCCAACCTTAGATTCTGTTTTTAAAAACGATGCAAAAGTAAAAGAAAATGAAGATTTTGAACAAACCAGCCAAGCTACGTGATTTAAGAGCATTCATTTATTTGATTGGTCGTTTGCAGAAGTAGTGTCTCTGTGATGCATTGTTTTTAGACGCAGATTTGGAGGAATTAGAGGGGGCTGCGAAGGAAAATAACAATGCTCTATGGCTGGGAAGAGAGAGGAACGAAAATGAGAAGAGAAAGAGAAACAAAACAATAAACGTTTAATTTTAAAATTAAAAAAAAGTTAATTCTTAAAACGGCGTCGTTTTTCACAAGTTTCAGAGTTTTACGCAGGCTTTGACCCGAGTATGTATCAGTGCTGTAAAATCTATATTTTTTAATTTTTTGACTTATTTATAACTTTAATATAAACAGAAATCGTTGATGAAAACCCACTGCAAACTCCACATATTTATATTTTAATTTAAAAAAATCTGAAATCTCAATTAAAAAAAAAAAGAGAAGAGAGAGAGAAGGGGGGGTGTTGCCGCAAACGCCAAGTAGGACTGGGCATTTTCGGGTTCGGGTCGGGTTCGGATCAACCCGATCGGATTTCGGATTAGTCGGGTTAGAAGAGAATTCATCCGAAATCAACCCGAAATTATAATCTGATCCGATCCGATCCGAACATATTTAGATCGGATAGGATTGGATCGGGTGAAATAACAGATTGCATTCAGTTAATTCGGGTCAGATGAAGCTGCTGCACATAAAAAATTTAACAGAATATCTAATTTTAATATTTAATCTACCTAATCTATTCATTAAAAAAAATCCAATTCATACTTATAATTTAAGCTTCCACGGACTTAATCAAACAAGCTCTAAAATCTTCAATACAAGAATTTTCCTGATTTATTATTAACATTTAACAATACATATACTTAACAATTAACAATTAACAATTAACATATAATATATAATATATTATGATATACCATCAAAACATCAAAAAAACCAAATTTGGGTTGCCAATTCTCGGAGGAACTTAGTGATGGTAGAGGCTGCAGCAGCAGATCCGGTCGCTAGAGGTTGCAGCAGCAGATCTGCAGATCCGGTCGCTAGAGGCTGCAGCAGCAGATCCGGTCGCTAGAGGTGCAGCAGCAGATCCGCAGATCCGGTCGCTAGAGGCTGCAGCAGCAGATCCGGTAGTCGCAGATCCAGTCACTCGTCACGGAGCAGTAGATCTGGTCGCTGGTTCGGTGGCTGCGTGCATGGGCTGCGCTTCCTCTGTGTTTGCCACCGGCTGCCGCTTTTCTTTTTGCTTTTCCGATGTGTGTGTGTTTGTGAAATGAGGCTGTGATGTGAGCTATGATATGTGAAGATAATGAGAAATAATTGGTGGCTGTGTGCCTGTGTTTGTGTGTCTGTGTGCATGTGTTTGTGTCTACTGGCTGTGTGCGTGTGTGTTATAGTTTCATTTTGTTTCCATTTGTTTAATTATTTTTTTAGCCAACCCGATCGGATTTTCGGATCGAATCGGGTTTCATCCGATCCGAACATAATCCGATCGGATTGGTTAGATGTTATCCGATCGGATCAGATAAATAATACGATCCGATCCGAACCCGATAATTTTCGGATCGGATCGGATCGGATCGGATTATTTGCCCACCCCTAACGCCAAGGATGACTTTGTCAGAGTAACGCATCCTCTACTCCAATTTCCAGGCAATAATCTAATAAGCCTCCGTACTTAACCCAGTCACATCCGAGTCATCACTTGGATTATGAAGAGGGAAAAAGCAACCAATGTTTTAAAAAGCCAACACGCAACCGGAATTGCCGGTAAAAAGAACTTTGAAAAAAGAGCAATTATCACCGCCACGTGTCCAGTCTTATCCGCTTCTCCACTTTTCTCTCGTGGCCCCCTCACTTCCCCCTTTAAATGGTTACCAAAAATAACTGTTTAAATGCTCAAAAATCAAACCGCCTCTCTTCTCTCTCTTCAAAACACTAAAACTTCTTACTCTTCTTTCTATAACACTAAACATGGCCACCAATATTCTCACCTTTAGGCCCGCCGGCGTCCAAGTTTATGCAACGTCGTCAGGTCACAGGAATCCCGACGGCAAACGCCGGAAGAATGCTTCGTCCAACTGGTGGAGCCCGCTCTTTGGGTGGTCCGCCGAGGCCGATTACATTGACTCCGAGAGTAAACCGGAGAGAAGATCGGAGTCGGATCTCGAGGCGAAATCTTCAAGATCCTCCCGGTTCGCGCCGGGTTGCTTCACGGAGGAGAAGGCGAAGCAGCTTCGTATGATGACCAAGGATACTGCGTCGTTTCACGACGCCATGTATCACTCCGCCATCGCCTCTCGCCTCGCCTCCGATTTTGAGTTCCGATCCGATCGTGAACTTGAAACTCATGAGAAATAGAAGCTTGAAAAAGTCTCGCTCTCTCTTCCTTTTTTTTTCCCCCTTTGCTTTAATTAGGAATAAAAGTGATAATATTTGTGTCCGGCTTTTAGGGCTGAAAATGGTAGATGAATGTGATGTCAGATCAGATTCAGATGCGTGAAGAAGATGATTAAGAAATGTGATTATGTCGAATAGATTATGTTTAAATCCTGTAATTATGGTTTCATTATATCCTTATTTTAATTCTGTTTCTTTTGTTGCATTATTTATTGCTAAAGAAGATGATAAAGTTTATCGCTTGATCTGCTGATGTTATGTTTGGTTTAATGAGATATGACCAACTTGTATTTAATTCAATTAGTGGAAGATGAATTGACAGGCAACCAATGAAAACCGTTGGATTAAGACTTAGTAAATCATTCTGGATTTAGTAATAATATTCCAGGCGATGGCAG
Organism: Murraya paniculata; assembly: GCA_030449075.1. Lineage (NCBI taxonomy): Eukaryota > Viridiplantae > Streptophyta > Magnoliopsida > Sapindales > Rutaceae > Murraya > Murraya paniculata. Next base: position 1,586,430 of record JAEVFN010000007.1, on the reverse strand, counting down.
ATTCGGATCCGGCTGGGATCCTGGTAATAATATTCCTAATAGTCATCAAGTATCCAATTATGTTATTAGGAAAGATATTTATTGTATGAACTTTGCCTACGTTTGCGATGCAGAATTAGATTGTATTAATTATTAAGATTAAATTACATTAAATTTAATTAAATTAGACTGAATTAAATAATATTATCTTATATTTTGATACAGTATAAGATTTAATTATATTAAATTATTTTTAATGAAATTAAATAATATTTAAATTGATAATTAAATATAAATATGAATTATTTGTAAATATTTAATTATAAAATAATTATTAATATTAATTTAAAAGACAATTAATTAAAATTAAATATATAGAAAATTAATTATTGGATAATGATAATTATAACCAACAAATATAAATTAGATTAGATTAAATTAAATTAAATTAAAGTTTATTTAAACATTTAATTTAATTTTTATTAAATATTTTATTTTATCAAAAAGTTAGCAAATAATATAAAAGCAAGCAATTGCTAGTATTATTAATTTTCATGATTAATTTTAATATAGTGATTATTAAATTAAATATTACATTAAATATTCAAGTAATAAATAAATAAATAAATAATTTTAAATTAGTTCTAACTAAACTCATGTTTTAATTGGAATTGCTAATCCCATGATCTTAGGATTAAATTGAAATTTAGTCTCATAATTTAATCCAAAGTGAAACTTACCAAACATAAAATAAATAATTAGTCCCAAAATTAATCAAATCCCACACTTAATACTAACTCCCAAACATAACCTTTATTCTTTTGGTACTTAATATTTTGATGAGAAATGCATTTTTTTAAAAATTTTTACATTAAAAAAGAAAAAAAAACTAAAATTAAGTAGCGTTAAAAACGTTAGAAAATGGTCAAACGTGCGTAAACAAATTTCTGCTTCCACCTCCCATCTCTGTTCAAGGCCTTGAAATGTAAAGCTAATATGTAGAAAAGAGAGAATTATTGGACGTGCCTGTTTTCCGCGACCTGCAGAGCACTTGATTAATAATAGCTGGCCTATTTTGCTTTCCATAATGAGTAATTATGGTCTACCCTCTGATGGTAAATTTTCTTTGCTGAATGTTCAAAAATACAGAAGCAGAATACTCCAAAGAAGGCTGAGAATGACAGCTGGAAACTGTTGACAAACATGTGGAAATTGCTAAGAAAAAAGAAACTAGCGGCAGTGGTCCTAGAGGAAGGAAGATCCGATCAATCAACTCAATCTGCTTCACATCCATCTGTTCTGTCTTTTTGTTCCATTTGCACATTTCTTTGTTTTCATTCGGGTATTACAATTACCGTCGCATCCCATCCCCAGGAAACACGATAACTCTAAATGATAGCTCTAGATTAACCTGGCATACCATCTGCCATACTCCTAAAATTGTTTCTATCCATCTCTTGTTAAAAGCACTTTTATTGATAAAACAAGAAGATGCAGTAATTCTAGCACCAAACAAAAATCTTCTAACTGCAAACTTGATGAAAGATGCATGTATATCAGAAATATAAGATACCTTCTGGAGCCAAGCTTTTCCGGTTCATAGACAACTCCATACCGGCCACCTTTTCACTGGACTCGATGGACACCTTGCCCATTTTTTTAACATAACCAAGTTGACACCCCTATCAAAACCCACACAGCATCGACATAATCTAAAGCCTTGCCCAGAACAAAACATTTGTTCAAAAGAAAAGGCAGCTTTCTAATTTGTAATTTTTTTTTTTTTAGAAGCTAAATTGAAACAATCAGACCCTAAATTTATGGCCCTGGAAAAAATAAGTTATAAGTCTACATCATAAAGTTATCATTCCAAAATCAAAGGAATGAGAAGAATACAGTATAAGATTTTTCTTAAGCCATTCAAGATATCGCCAGAATTGCAAGCCGCATAATCTCCGCAAAACAAAAAGGTTGAAGGTGTAGATGTAAGCAATCACATCTCAGCTGAACAGACCTCACTCATTTGCTCTCAACATCATATAGATCCGATCTGAATATCTATTAAGGAAAAAGAACATGAAACTGAGAAGTAAAGAAACAAAATAAGTTTGCTAGTCGACAATAAGAAAAGTTTGAAGACCTAAAATGCTGCATTAAGTTGATGAGAAATTCCACCAGTATCCAGCGTATTAAGATTTTCATAATGTAATTACATGATACAATCTACAACACCCACAACAAGGCATATGACAATAGCTACCATTTCTTTTTCTTCCTTCCAATGAATAATAATAAGGGCACAAAGCGAGGTGGTGCAAACTGGTGTTAAGGGCAACCATACAGGAAACCACCAAAAAGATTTCAATAAATGATAAGCTAAATTATATGCAGTGGGAATTAATATTACCATAAAATCCAAAACAGACCCAGAACAGTAATTATTAGAAGATGGAGAACATACTCCACAAAATCCCAGTTAATAGCTCCATGACAGAGTGTTCCATTCTTTTATAGGCTTCTGGGAATGAGAGAGGCAAATTACATAAATTCAGCTCCATGTGTACTTGAATCATGACATACAGAAGTGAACAACAGCTTTATAAACTTGAGTCAAAACAAAGTAGAACGAGGAGAAACTAAAATATCAGTTTAAAACAAAAAAATCAACCGGACCAGTTTAAAACAAAAAAATCAACCGGACCAGTCTTGCTGTGTTCCTCTACGGTTTCCCAAAAGATCTACCAGCTAAAGACATGAAAGATGTTAATAGAATTCAAATCTTCTATGACATTACTCCACCTTGTGCTCATGGGAATGATCTTCTCAGCTTGCCAAGGCAAAGAAAAACTACTCAATGTCGCAAACATACACTTCAATAAAGATACTAGCATTGTGTCAATTCGACCACTAATCCCTTATCCTACAGAAGAAGACTGTAACGAAACCAAGTAGACATGTAACTCATTTAATGGCACTTGCTGCAGCTCCACGCATTCTTAAATAATGATAATGAAAAAGGGCATTTTTTTCGACCACTAATCCCTTATCCTACAAAAGAAGACTGTAACGAAACCATGTAGACATGTAACTCATTTAATGGCACTTGCTGCAGCTCCACGCATTCTTAAATAATGATAATGAAAAAGGGCATTTTTTTCGGGCTACCGACATAAATTTTCACATGGGTCAACAGAGTTTAATCTCGATGCAAATGGGAATAGTTTTAATTATAACAAACACTTAAATAACACAGAAGGTTCGTACCAAGCAAGAGGAACAAGAATCACTGATGTTAATAAAGAATTGAGCACATTAACAATATACGCAATGGTGCAACATAATTATCAATTAACAAATAATCAATCATGTAATAGAACCAACAATTGAACTGCCCAGCAAGGCAATCGATAGAATGGAATAAAGGATACACCAAATAAGATCCATGAGCAAATGCTCCAGCCAACACAGCAATAAACAATCGGTCCCTTACAACCGGATTCTTCCTGAATCCGATTCGAACTGAATTTTTTTCAAATAAAAAAAAAAAGAAAAGAAAAATTCTATTATAAGCCAAACCCACATAACAAAAACAAAAATGGTTTAATTTAAATAAAAATGAAACCTTACTTAGAGGAAGAACAGGGGCATATATAAGGGGAACCAAGAACTTGAACGGGGGCCCATTGTTTTGTTTCCTCATAACAGCCTCCCTTCAAAAAATACTTACAAGTTCAGGTGATTTTTGCATGATATTATAAATAAATAAATAAAGACAGCATACATATATATAATTAAGTTTCGCGAGACTCACTGCTGAGAGGAATTGGAAGACGAAGCCATGGCGTGCTTTGAGATGAGATACTATTACAAGATCTATGAGAATTTTGGTGAAAGCGTGATTTGACTTTTACAACCTGCACAGCCCACCGATTTTACCTTCAAGGGCGGCGCTACTTGTTATACGTTACATGTTTCAATGTACATTCAACTTGGGCCAAAATAAAAATTATTAGAGTTGCTTACTATTTTCTGTTGTCCGAAATTTTTTTAATTACAACTTTGGGTTTTCAACATTTATAAAAATGAAATATTTCTAGGGGACCTTTTAGTCCAATAATAATCTACGAGAGCTTATCTAAATTCTATATCTAAAAAATATGAATTAAGGAGAGATTTCTCTCCCAATATTCGTGGGAGTTAAAAAAAATGTTTTTATATGTCTGCTTTGTGCACATTATGTGCAAGTAGTATTATTCCACAAAAAAATTTGCATAATTTTAGTGTGACATACCGATGAGGGAGGAATCAGCTATTAATACCGTGGATCACTTGCTATTGAGAATTGCAATTAGAAAAATCCGAAACGAAAGCTCCAATGAATGTTTAATATTCTAATTACTTGTATAAAAGTTTCAATAATATTGATATTATAATTAAAGAATCCGAATAATGTAGTTAATAGAATAATATAAACGAATCTTCAGAGAATATGAATAATGTAAAATTGGAAAAAAAATGTTGTAGAAGGAAGACTAGGTGCACTTCACCCTTCATAAGATGCAAATTAAAGAGCCGTTATATAATGCCAAAAAAAAAAAAGTGAAAATTGATGAGGCATTTAAGGTCTAGTTCAGTAAAGTTGTACATTTGGCATTTGGTTATAAAATTTCAAATTTAGACTGTGGGTGGTTTTGTCACCGAGCAAATTGATTTGACAAGTAAGTTCGGTGGGTTCAATTTCTGCGGTGAGTTGTTGGTATGTTTACAAGAGCCCCAAAAAACTTTCTTACACGTGGAAATTTCTCAATTTTTTGGGTCAAAAAATAAAAAAGGTAGCGTCATTTAAAAGAGCTTAAAAGGAAAGCAGGGCCTGAGAGAGAGAGGTGCGTAAATCTGAGGCGAAAAATGATCGGACGGTCAGAAGAGGGTGTAGAATAGAGAAGAAAAGAGGAAAAAGTAATCAAATCTAATGGCTGAGAGAGTTGCGTCAACATAAAGCCACGCTGAAACCTGAAGTTCAAAAAGCCCATATAAGCCCGAGCTCATCGCCGTCTACTCCGTCTTTCTCTCTCACTTCTCTGCTCACACGCCGCGAACCTCATATTCTTTCGCTCACAGTACTCTACTCATGGTAATTTCGCTAATTATTTCGTTTCATATTTCGTAGATCTTTAGTGTTTTTTTTTAATTTTTTATGTTTAGATTAATCAATCGCTGTTTCGTTCGTTTTGTGTTTTAGGCTTTGCCAAATCAGCAAACTGTTGATTACCCGAGCTTCAAACTCGTCATCGTCGGCGATGGTGGCACTGGTAATCTTCCTCGCTTTACTGTTTGTTCTTTTTAAAAAAAAAATTGAACTAGGTTTTATGATACTGACGGCTATTTTTTTTTTTTTTAAAAGTTTCTGCGTTGGCTCTTAACTGTGGTTAACAGGAAACGGAAAATAAATTATCTAATTGAAAAGACTCTATTGTTTGGGAAAAACTTGATGTTCTTGTTGTTGTTGTTGTTGTTGTTGTTCTTCTTCTTCTTCTTATTATTAGGTTAATTAGTTCGAGAGAATGTGGTTATGCTATAGATTGAGTGGTTTTTGAAAATTCTTCTTTTTGAAATGAGACTGTGAGTTAATGGTATTTGATATTTTACTACTGCGTTGCTGTTTGTGGTTTCAGGGAAGACTACTTTTGTGAAGAGGCATCTGACTGGGGAGTTTGAGAAGAAATATGAACGTGAGTGTTTGGGGGAAGGGCAAGGGCTGTCTATTGTGTTTGATTATATATATATATATACACATATATATTTTTTTTCTTTCTTGTATAGTCATTTTATGTTTTTCTTTTCCCTCATTTTCCCTCTCTATTATTCTGCAGCAACTATTGGTGTGGAGGTTCATCCATTGGATTTCTTTACAAATTGTGGGAAACTCCGTTTCTACTGCTGGGACACTGCCGGCCAGGAAAAGTTTGGTGGTCTTAGAGATGGTTATTAGTAAGTTATTTTTAAGATCTCGACCACGGTATTTGTATTTGATTTTATGTTTGGATAGAATTAACTACGTACGCATTGTTTTGAAGTTAGTTGTTTAAAGTGTTGGTGTGACCCCTTTAAGGTAATGTGTCAATGCATAGGTATTCTGTCCTGTACATAAATTGGGTTTATATCTTCAGTATCAAGTAGGTAAAGTTGGATAGGTGCACGATTTGAGCTGGAACAATAGTGGCTGTGAAAAATTATTTTTGCATATTGTTGTGGAGAAAGTCACTGTATTTTTTTATCTCATTAAATAAGTTCTTATACCTGATGGCAAAGTGAGTCTAAACCCTTTGATCTTGGAACTTTCTTCATTTTTATCTAACCAAGGATAAAGATGAAATTTAAAGGGAAATAAGATTGGACCAAGTAGACATCATCAATGCCTCTTTCTTGTTTTAATGTTTTTATCATTCTAATATGCAGCATCCATGGGCAATGTGCCATCATTATGTTTGATGTTACTGCCCGATTGACGTACAAGAATGTTCCCACTTGGCACCGTGATCTTTGCCGGTATGTGAAATCAACATTTTGAACTTTTTCTTGGATCTATTTGACTTAATTGGACTTACCCTGTTGTCAAAGCCTGTGACTAATTGCAAGTTTTCATTGTAATGATAGGGTGTGTGAAAATATACCAATTGTTCTCTGTGGGAACAAGGTTGATGTGAAGAATAGGCAAGTCAAGGCAAAGCAGGTTACCTTCCACAGGAAGAAGAATCTGCAGTACTATGAGATTTCTGCCAAGAGCAACTACAATTTTGAGAAACCTTTCTTGTACCTTGCCAGGAAGCTTGCTGGGTAAAACAAACTCAAATCTCTAGCTTATTGTCAATACACTATTGTTTTTAAGAATACCTGATATTGATGATGATGATGATGCTTTGACGGATCCAGGGACCCGAATTTGCACTTTGTGGAATCTCCTGCTCTCGCTCCTCCAGAAGTACAGATTGACTTAGCTGCACAGCAACAGTAAGAGAATTTATTTATTTATTTATTTATTTTTTTGTGTGCCATATTGTTACTTAAGAAATTTACGGATTCTAGTCTTTTGAGTACATCTTTGTGGCCGATATTATTGCTTGGTTTCGTGAAACCATTTTAGTCTTGTCAACACTATCCTAGAGCAGAATGTTTTGTTTATTCAAATGCTCTTCATCCATCAATTTGGTTCTCATCAGTTTGCTTCTTAATTAGTTAATAGCTATCTGTATTTCCTTGTCTGACTCTGATATTTTGTTCTCCTCAGGCATGAAGCCGAGCTTGCCGCAGCAGCTAGCCAGCCTCTTCCTGACGACGATGATGATGCATTTGAGTAGAGAGGAATTGCTTGGACAGGTGTAGGCGACCTCTCATACTACTGCTTGACTTAAAAATGCTTTCATTTTGGAGATTTTCTTCAACATATGGCGGAGATTTGGTTATCAGCATAGGGGTGACTACCGAGAACAATGGATTGTAGTAGTTAGGTTTTACCTTTAGATATTTGTTGGAGACTGTTTTTTATGCTTGCTATGTTGGGGTGTACTTGTTATTGGAATGATGTTTCAGTGATGTGGATTATGCCATTCCAATATTTTTACGCATAAGTTTTGTATGTTCCAACCAGTGGCGCATCATTTGAATCATGAATCTTGAGAGTTGTTGGGTGTGCAGAATGCATTGATGCCAAATAGATTTCTTTCAAATTGACTTGAGTGGCTGGTTCAAATTGACGGCAAATTCTGGCCAATGACAATGAATAATGTGATGGAGTTTGATTAGGGAATGGAGGAGTAAAAATAAAAATCTCATTAGCGGTTTAGGCCCCTTGTTAAGATGAGGCCGCTTGGCGTGACAAGCGCGGATGTATTAAACGAAGTCGTCTCTCATCTTCTTACACGGTAGTCTCTCATGTCTTCTGCTGCAGTTGCTCCGTCAAGGCCATTGGTGAGTTGCTGCAGGTGGGATGAGAAACGAGTTTTGGGCTACCGGTCCACAATTGTTTTAAACGAAGTGGGCTGGAGGCTGGTCAATGTTTGGATCTGTTTTCAAGCGTGGCCCGTGGATAAAAGAGGGCTATGGGGGTCCTTTAATCTTTGGCAAATGGGAACAAAAATATTTGCTACCCTAAACGGAGAGATGAGGTGGTTTAGGGCCGGTATGTGATGGCGGACTATGCCGGTGACCTATGAGTTGTGGCTTGGCAAGAAGTACAGCAGCAACACAGGCAAACGATGCATCATCTGAAAGATTCTGAACTTAATCAGAAGTCACGAGAAGTGGACAATTCAATAGCCCCTCTCTGGCGGTCTCTGGCCAACTTTCTGACATTTACCAAACTTCTAATCATACTCATTGCTTACTGCTCAGTACTCACTCCCTTAACACTCTACGGCCAGCTAAAAACGTTTAACGTATAATAATAATAGTAATAAGTATACCTGCAGTGCTTGCATTTGCTTGGGCCTGCCACCAACGCCGAAGGAAGGACGCGTATCTTTGTATCTCTGGGCTAAATCTTTTTCATGTTTTGGTGTTTCACTAGTTGGCTTTCTGTCTTTTATCTTAAAATGTGGAAAAGCAGACTTAACTGTATTCCCATGTACTAGAGTGTATATGCAAAACCCGAAAAATTTGGCTCGTCATGTGAAATCCACATGGCATAAATGACTAGTGGCAGGTACTGGTACATTAACATTACAATAACCACACACACCCACTTGCCCATGTCTGAGGAACCCAAGGCGCACCCCGGTCGCCCGCTCGAATCTCCTACTCAGCGCCCCCCAACGAGCCACTCGACTTGTCCTTTTCAGTGTCGGTTCGAACCATGCCCAAATAGCCCTAGATTATGGGTACCATGCATCCACATCATTCCAACCAAGAAGTGGGGTAATTGCCAGCATGTTTATTACAAGGTGGGGTGCCCGCTGCATGTAAAAGACAATGTCCTAACTTTCAGGGGCTCATTACCCTAACCAAAAGGACCCATTCTAATTTGGTTCATTTTTTTATCTTCTTTATATATTAGGGCGGCAAAAAAGGGTGGGCATTTCACTGTCGGTGGGTGGTCGGATCCAGTAGCTTTCTGCTTGGGCTGCTACTACTACTAATCCCATCCCATTGCCAAGCGATCCACTCTAAGCTCTTTTCACAGGTCATTTTCTAATGCTATTATCCTGAATGGGGGCTCTATTTGCTATCATCTTGCTGCCTTGCTTCTTTTTGGTGAATTGGCTATTCTTTCCTTTTCTTTTATCATAACTCTGCATTGCCCCCTCTCCTTTTCTTTATGTTACATATTTTTGCTTTCTTTTACCTTACAATTTGTAATGATATCTCACGTTTGTGCAAGAAATCATGGATACCTTTCATCACGCATTACGTCAAAAGAAAATGCCTCGGCTGTATTGATCAATATCAAATGGGTCACAGAATTCCATCATGGTAGTAAGAAATTTCAACCGAAAACATGTGAGAAGTTGGTATGAAAACATATAAGTGGAGAAATTAAGACTAAGGAGGTAGCACTAATTCAAATGACTGCGACTTATGATCACATGGCCATCATGTGATAAAACAAAATACATTGATTTATAGACAGGAACATATACAAACATAAATGTAGAGAGAGAAAAGGGTGGGTGATGGTACATTGGTAGGGCAAGGTTGCATGATGTTGATGAGAGAGAGAAGAACAATGTATAAATTGTATTCATGTAAACTTGGAACAGGACATGTTCTGTAATAGTATCATGTGCTTTAGCATAAACAGGATACCAAGCAACTGTCGTTGTCGATCCCGTATTGCAAACTTTCGTCCGCCTCTCTATCTCTCAGCCTTGTTTTGATGATCTGGATTTTCATGCTTTAAATCCATCAATCTCACATCTCTTCAATCCTAGAGTCCCCTTTTTCCCCATTCACATTTCCCAAAAAATTGATTAGTTGTAGTTGTTTTATTTAACGTATCCTTTTCCCCATTATTTTACTATTATTCATTGCAGTCATTTTGTTTATTTTTTTGGTTTTCGAATAGGATTTGCCTAGCATACATTTAATGTATGTTACATCCCTCACAAAATTGGATAAACAGTAACCAACACATGATTACTGTTCATCATTTTTGTGAGTGCTGTAACATACATTAAATGTATGTTAGGGGGTTTCTTTCGAATATATATATTTCTTTGTCTAACGAGGATAAGCGAAGATGTCAGTAAAATATAAAAAAAAATGCATGTTTTAATATGTAAATTTTTTTAAAATAAAAAAAATCTATTCTAATGTATTTTATAGTGCTGTCTATTAGAATTTTTATTTTTCTATTTTTAAGTTGTCCCTTGCTACATTAAAGTAAGGAAGCCCTTAGTATTAGATAATGACTATATATATAAAATTCGGTTCTTATAGGTGCATGCTTCATACCCAAGTAGACTTACAATATTGATCATGATTAAGAGCTTTCTAAATTATCTCAGCACTTGTGATTCACCCTTATCCAAAAAAGAAAAAAAAAGATTGAGTTAAGATTTTTTCTTTTTCACGTACAAAGGATTTACTTGTTACTGATATAGTCTAGCCACAATGCTTCTTTAGATCCCTTGTTTCACTTCGATAGTATCATAAATGGGGATTGGTGCAGAAAAATTAAAATGAAACTTGATGTTACTGTAAGATGCCGAGAACCTGTTGAATCACTGCATGGCTTGATTTAAAATGTTCTTACACATGCCTTTGGCGGTTAGCCACAATTTAATTTAAATTAAATTAAAACTATTTTTACTTCTTTTTTATTTAACTTAAACGTAAGAGTAAAGAAAGAAAAATGATTTCTTTACTTTTTGTTATTTTTAAACATTTTTTTCTTTACAATAACTAATATTTTATATTTCTAAAATAAAATATCAAACAAATGACCCATTTACCCTTTTTTCTTTTAAGTTTTTTATGTTAATGGAGTTTTTGGATATTATAAAAGTAGTACGAGTGAGTGGTATATATTAATTCCAATAAGAGAGAAACGGACAATTTCCTAAATTTTTTTATAGATCTTAAATTTCACTCAAGAATAGGTTAAAGCTCGGGAGTTTCAAGTTTTCAAAATTTCACCCAAGTGTCAAAATTTAACTTTTTCTCGTTGCGCCATGAAAGGCATCTCAATCTTCGGTTTCTCTCTCAAGTTCCAATTTTTCCTGAATCTCAAGATTTCACCTCTTCAATCGCCAATATTGCCATACGCCGTCAAGTTCGCCTCCAACCTCCAACTTGCAGAGCGTTCGCTTACAACTTATTAGGTTAATTTGGGTTTTATTTCTTCAAATCATTTTCCTAGTTGTTCAATACTACTTATTATCAAGTTATTTTCTTTTTCTTAATAAGTTGGGTTATAGAGCCTATATACAATTTCTCTCACAGTAAATAAACTTTCTTTTTTTTTTTCTTAATCTAAACTAAAATTTTTGCCATGTTATGACTAAATAATCATGGAGTTGTATCATGTTACAACTCCATATTCCCATGCTATAAAGTATATTTGAGGGACTATACGTGCTGAAAATAATGTAATATGATTAAGTTGGCTTTGGTTAACTTGGTGTTACAAAGTCTATGCGAGGGACGATGCGTTAATTTCGTCTCTTTCTTCATCTGTGTATGCATGTCAAAATTTTTGCCTGCCACGTCCTTGCTTGATTGACATTTCATGTCGATGCTAGAGGCAGTATCCCGTCAAAGATCTTTATCAAATGAATCTTAATACAGATTTGATAAGATCTATATGCTTAGCCAAAAATGGTAATAAGAATCAGTAATGATGCGATACATGTGTTTATGAGCTCAAAAATTTTTTATGGCTTTGGTGAAGAGGAGAGTCGATAGAAATGCCTCAAACATTGTAGGTGGAGATGTCAATCATGTCGTGCTGAAAATTCAAGCCGATCATGCTTTGTTTTGTGCTTAATTTAGGGGTGGCAATTTGAGACCCAGTCGGTCAATTCCATATAATTATGATGCGTATTAATGTGTTGTTAATTTAGAATGACACGTTTTAAGTAAAAACATTATAAACAAGTGCAGCTAAAATTACCTTACGTTTTTCGCTATGCCATTGGCGGTTTCTTTTTCTTTGTTGACTTTTAACTTTTATTTTTTTTGGTTTATTTAAATGATTAGAGTATCCGTTGACATAATTATTATACAATTATTTTTCTGAAAGTATTTTAAAAATTAAGTAGTTGTTCATACTTTAATAGAACAAATAGTAACCCCTTTTTATTGGGATATTATTATTTTACCACCAAAGTTATTCTGACATTTCATGTCAGTACCATAGTTTGTCGAAAACTACATTTTACCACCAAACATTTGCGCCGTTATCAATTTACCATCATCCAGTTAAGAAAACGTTAATGTTTAATGAAAATTGAGTTAAAAGTCAATTTTACCCTAGGATAAAAGATAAAGAAATCAAAAAGCAAAAGTTACAAGAAAAATGAAAAAAATAGCCGTTGGAAAAAGAAACGGCTATTTTTATTTTTTAGCTTATAAAAGCTAGAAACTTCTTCTTTTTTATTGGCTTATTGTTCAATAATTTTTTTCCTTAATTAAATTGTTATTGTTTTTAGTCATGATTAATACTGAAGTTTCATTATAATATTAAATATTAAATTTTGCAGCAGAATCTTTTGTTAATTGTGTTTTTTCTCATTTTTCCATAATTCTGAATATTTTTCATTATTATTTATTAATTACAATTTTCAATTTTTTTGAACTGATGAAGTGTTTTTGTTCATTGTTTTTTTTTTAGTTAAGTTGTGAATTCTATTATTGTTCAGGATCCAGCTATGATAATTTTTCTTTATTTTTTAATTTTTAGATCATGTTACCAATATAACTATATAATTTTTGTTCATTGTTTGTTTTTCAACTTTGTTTACTGTTTATTTACATCCATATGCAACGTTTTGGCTTCAACCCAAAATGTCTTCGATGCCCTTATGACTGGAAATGTTGTTTATGCCCTTATGACATCAGCTAAGCATCAGTAAATTTTTAACGTTTCTAACGGGATGGTGGTAAAGTGATAACGGCGTAAATGTTTGATGGTAAAATACAGTTTTCGACAAACCATGGTACTGACATGAAATATCAGAATAACTTTGGTGGTAAAATGATAATATCTCCTTTTTTATTTAATACTATTCACAAATCATCACTTCAGCCGCGTTTGTTATTTTTTAAAAATTTAAATAGATTTGAATTAGCCTGAATTCTAAATAAAGTTTATTGGAGATGAATAATAATGCTAATTAGCCAGTTTTATCTTGGTAGAGATGAAAATAAATAAATTTTTTAGAAAAAAAATAAATTAGTTAGTTTAATGATGTCATTCAAAATTTTTAGAATAACCAAAAAGTTAAAAAAATTTAGCTTAATAACTTAATAACTTATGCCCTGTTTAGGACTGAGGTGGAAATGTTATAAGCTCATAATTTTGTAAAAATAGTAATTTTTTAAAAGCTGTTTATTTCATGAGTTTCTCAATTTTGACAATTGCTTTTAAAAGTAGGTATATATGGGTTATTTTTATAAATAACTTATTAAATAAGCCATCACACATTTTTAAAATTTATATTATAACCTTAGTATTTAACAAAAGGACAATAATGTCTTACTTTTTCATAAACCCTAATATAAAAATACTAGATGGTGTAAACTTATATCTATTTTGGTTATTGCATAATAAAATAGTACTTTTGTAGTACAATTTACTAAACGCATATACTCTGTTTTTCAAATTTATAGAAATCACAACAACATAATTTACCGAACATCGAGCTGCTTTTTTAATTAATAACTAATTTCATTCGCACAACAGAAACAACTTATTTAATTAGTTACTGCAATCCCAAATTAGCCCTCACTAATTGAAAATTTTCATTAAGTTGAAAAAACCAAACAGACTTTAATAAAAAACCAAACAAACTTTAATAACTTAACTATTTAAAATTAAATCAATTAAGTTGTTCCTTGGGATTGAGGTTGAAATGTTATAAGTTACTTATTGCATAAGTTTTATTTTCAAACAAAAAAAATTATGTTTGGTAAATTTTATAAAATCTACTTATTTCATAAATTTTTCTATTTTGATAGCAGCTTTTAAATACAAGTATGGCTGCTTTTATAAGTAGCTTATTAAATAAGTTATTACATCTTTGAAAGTTTCTTAATATTTTAACAAAAAGAAAATTATGTATTATTTTTTCATGAACCATAATAGGCAAACAAAATATAATTTAAGTATGTCTATTTTGGTCATTATATAATAAAACAGTATATTCGTAATAAAATTTACCAAACGCTTATGCATGTACTTTGTTTTTTAAACTCACCGTGATTATAGCAATATAGTTTAGCAAACACCAAGCTACTTTTTTAATCAATGGTTTATTTCATCGATACAGAACAAACTTATTTTTTAAACTCACAGCGATTACAGAAATATAGTTTACCAAACTTATTTGATTAGTCATTATAATCCCAAACTAGTCCTAAGTCTTTAAGTTAAAAAAAAAACAAAAACAAATGCCCCATACATTTATCAACCTAAACCAGTCTTATATTTTTTTAATTTTTTAAAAATTTTTTAAAAAGTAGAGGAATGGGCAAACACCAAATTAGTCTTATAGTTTTTTTTTTAAAGATATTATATACAAACTAGTGTTATAGTTACAAGAAAGAAAAGATGATAAGTTTTTCTGTGCCATTTTAATTAAATCTTTCTTAACTAAGCACAAAAAAGATTAAAAAAAAATTTGAGAAGTTAGAAAAAGACATATTTGTTAACTGTTAAAATACAACTTCAAAACTGGAAGACATGGCCGTCGAAGAGAGACAAAAGTAGACAAGGACGGTTTTAAAGGGACAAAACATATGGCATGAAATGTAGTACCTTGTGCTTAGTTTCCTTTTCAAATATTTTTTATTTAAAATCTAACCAAAAAAATATTGCAAGGCCAAATTTATTTATCATTTACGATTCTTCAAGAGAAATCTTGGGAAGCTCGAGCTAAGAGAAAAAGTAAAATAGTCATCACAGACGGCAGCGGCGCGTGAACACTAAAAATAAAAATTATTTAACTGCGAAAATGTGGAATATTAAAAAAAAAAAAACATTGCCCTCGATTCACGAGGGGTAGGAAGAAAAGGTACGGATTTTTGCTGCCAGACTGCCAGAGGTTGTTATCTTTGTACTCTATAAACAAACTTCTTTTTCCCCCCTCCCCCAAAAAAATATTATTTTAGTAAATAAATCAGAAAAGTTTTGTTAAATGCATGTGATTTTCATTTTCTATTTTCCCAAATCTGCCCCTTGTCAGCTTTTGTTTGCCCTCATCAAGATAAGAACAGAATTTGACCCAATTAGGGACTCCCTTATCCCTCAGAAAGTTGGAAACTCGTATGACTAGCTTCATGACTGCATGTTTCGCTCGGGCCTAAACCAAACCCAAAAAAAAAATAAAAATAAAAAAGGAGAAGGGCTGAGGGGCATTGTGGGAATTTCGTAGGGCGAAGAAAACAAAAGAAGTGCAGGCTGCAGCGTTCTGCTTCTGCTTCTGCTGCTGCTGCAAAACCTGCAAGCAGGCAGAGGCAGCGGCTTTGAGTTGATGCAACGAAAGGCCGCGTTAAGAAGTGCACAAATTAGGAAGAAATGTAAATGATTGGATGACACGCGGCGGAGGCTGATTAGACAAGGCGGTGGGGAAGAATCGCAAACGCCAAGCTGGGGACCTGTGACTGTGAAGGACCCGTCACACCGTTGATTGCGTGGACGAAAACTCGTTACTGTTTACGATGACATATTCTCTCTGTCACTATGTGTAACAAAATTTAGCAAATAGATTTGATTGCTATGGGACATACGTCAGCTAGCTTAGCCCTTAGGCCAATAGGCCTTAGCCTTAGCTAGCCCTACGGTGTTAGATGCTTTCCTCATCGCTCTTTTTTCATTTTCTTTTATTTGATTTGATTTACTCTCATATTGAGCATAAAAAAGCGATTTATTCATGGAGGCGATTTATTCATGGAGATTGAAGTTGGATTCATGTAGTTTAAAAATTATAATATTAAATATTTAAAAAATATTAACAGTATAATTTAGAAGAACTATATTATATTTTTAATAATTTTATTATAATTATTATTTAAAAAATATATTTGTTGCACATTATATATTAATTTTTATTTTCAAAGTTATAATTTTTTTTAATAATAACAATTTATTACCTTAATTCCAAACATGACCGCAATGTGTTCAACTTGTGAATAAGTTCCCACGATTACGGAGCAAACTTTTGTTGTTGGAAGAGATCAATGCCATAGCCTTAAAAAATTTTTACATTTTGTGTTATTGCGGCTAATCATTAAAAAGTGAATGCATGCAGTGTAGATACATTCTCATGATCAAGATGATGTTGGTGAATAAATTCACATCACTGCTGTATTTCAACTTTGGTGAAGGGGTGAAGGAAAATCAAAGCTGATCAGCACTAACATCGTTTTCAAGCAAAGTCAAATATAACAAAAAAATCTTTTGTAGGTTAATGCATGCGCAGCCATGCACGCGCATGTTATTTTAGTAGTGAATTGAGCTTTCAAAATTTTATTTGCTGACCGTCTAATTATGCATTACTCTCCCCTATACAAAGAATAATATTATATTAATTTTTTTTTAAAAAAAGGTCAAGGTGGCATTATTATTACGTGGATGAAAAATAAAGACCATTTGACCTCTCGCCTCAAAATGGATTTTTCCTTGAGTAGTTATAGATCTTCAAACTTTAATCGATTATATACGAAGGTCAAAACTCAAAAGTTTTACGTGTACAACTAGTGCCATAAGTATTAGGACAGGTGGACACACTCAAGCAGGAACATGGGAATTAAAATATTAAAATTTGGGATTGCTTCAAATCCTTGTTTATGGGATAAATTTAGGGGAGTGTTGATTAATAATTAATTTGAAGAAGATTTGGTTTGGTGGTGACTGAAGGATTCGCTAACAAATCATATGTACAAATCCCTTCTTTTGCTCTTGACTTCACCTACTAAATCTCTTTTATGATCACTTTCATCAAAGGTTTCTCAAAGAAAATCAAAGGATAACGAAAATTATAACCCATTTGATGTTATGTTCTAGCTCCAATTATTATCAATTATTTCCAAAGCATATGAGTCCAAATTTATATCATTGAATCTCAATTATGTGTTCCCATAAAGTTGTCAAGTTTCAAATTGAATACATATTTCGGTAATTTAAGTACTATGGTTAGTACTTAATTGTCATTTTCTAGAAACAAGTCCGATTTACTATCAAATAGTTATATTTAATCTCGTACAAATATTATCTTAATAGTAATTTGGATCACCATCATGAAAATTAATGAATCTTTTATGTACTTTTATTGAGAATCTGTTGATATTACTTTTAACAACTTGTACTTTCAAATCAAGTTGCACGTACTGATGATGTACATGGTTTGTATAGAAATATTGTTCACAATAACAACAAATAGAGGAGTACATTTTTTTTTCATATATATATATATATAGCTACCCCATATTGCAAAAATCATATTATAACTCTTCTACTCCACAACAAGTAGTGCTCCTGAATGGCAGCTTTTCTTTATATAAATATATATAAAATAAATCTTTGTAAATGGGTCCAATATATATATATATATATATATATATATATATATATATATATATATAGATTGCAAGCAAAGGCAGGCACCTCATAACCTGCAGGCTTTTTGTTGGATTATTTTGGCCATTTTCAAAATTTCCAGAGCTTGTTAAAGTGTTATGCATATTCTAGTTTTTGTCCACTAGTCTTTTTGATTTGCAGTGAAATTTTTTAAAGTGCAGGGGCCAGAGGCCGGAGCCATGGCCATGTCTAATTTTCTCTTTATAAAAGTTTCATTTGTATCAGATGATATCCAATTAAAGTTTGAAATGAACAGGCATTCCAGGACGAATTCAGATCTTCCTTGAAGTATTCAATTGGATGCTTTCTCCCACTCTCTTCCTTCACTCAATTGAGAACAAAACTATCAAATCATTAACAACATCTGAACTCTAGATAATTTTGTTTAGCCATTGGATTGTGATTCAACACATTTCATTGTGTTCAACTTCTTCCAACGTTGAGCCTAATTTAAATGTTGGATGGGTGTAGAGCCTAGTTATCGCTTTGACGGTGAAGCATAAGATAATCCCTTTTCACATAAGGGGTAAGGTTACAAAATACTTCTAGATAATTGTTGGAGGAGGTATAATTATGAGATGAGGAGAGGATCTTAATTCGTGATTGTGAGTCTTATAAATTTCATTATTTGTCATAGTAAATTATTACAGTGAATTTATCTTTCACATTAAAAGTTAACTACAATAAATATATGTGTTCAATAATTATTATTATTTTAAAGTTTCTTTTAGTTCATTGTTTTTTTAGCAAAGGATTATGGTTTAATCCATAACATTTAAGATCTTGAGAACTATTTGGTTGTAATTTACTTTCTTTCTCATATATTTTGACTCTTTTGTGATCATATAAACAAAAGATTTTCTTCTAAATATTTAAAATTATATGGAGACAACTCTAATCTCATATATATGGAGAAATGCGGTATAACATCAATGATTCATGTTGATGCTTGCCATTAGAAACTCTTTCAATGTTGACTTTCTCCTAAACATTTGAAAATATATCTACGTTATTATGATCGAAATACTAAAAATATGCCATAATAAAATTAATCTAACTATAGACTAACAAATCCCTAATAATAGTAATAATAATAGTAAAACTGCTTAGATAATATGCCAGCTCATAAATGCTTGAACTGAAGCTATTCGGCGACCCCTCTACAGTTGGGTGAGTGACGAAAGCGTAGAATCATTACAAAATACACAGTCCATCTCTTTGATGACAAATCAATAGAAGTATTTATTGTCCAATTAACTAACTAAAAGGCTAAAACTATTCTAGAATGAAAATAAAAACAGGCCCCAGAATTGGAAAGAGGAGATGTAAGCAGATGAGTGAGTCTTTTGTTTCAATTAATGAGGGATTTCAATTAATGAGGGATTTATTGATGTAAGACGTTAATTTCAATTAATTTAAAATTTTAGAATTTTTACTATTTTAGAGCTTTTTATTTTAATGATTTAATATTTTATTTTTATTATAATTGTAATTTAGTTTTTTTTTTAAATTAACTTAGGGAAGTAGGTTTATACTATTATAAATAGAGAGGTCTTATTATTATTTTCATAATTCAGATTCAATTATTTAATAAACCTCCTTTTTTGTAATTCTCTCTGGGATTGTTTATAAAAATATCTCTTATAGAGTCGTTTGAATTAGAGTATCGTTTAATCTTGCTTTACGCGTCATTAAAAATCTCACAGAGTCTTTGGGTTAGAACGAGATTTAATCACACTTCGATTAGAGCGTAAACTAATTGCGTTGGCTTGGTCCGGTATTAGAACGATATCTAGTGCTTCTTACCTTATCAATTCCACTTCATCAAGTGGCATCAGAGCGCTTATATACCAATAGCACAACTTTTCTGTGTACCCATATCCATCACCACCAAATCCACCATTGAAAAAAAAAATGACACAAAAAAATAGAAAAATACTCAGTTTGCAAACCCTAGTCGCCGCCCACCACCACTGTCGTCGCCACAATCCAACAACCATCACCACTCACTGTTGCCGCCGCCACCCGAATCATTATCATCCAGTGATCAAACTCTAGCCATCGCCATCAGAAATCGATGCCTGCAGCCACTGTGCAACCACCCAAATACACGAGCTCTCCACCTACCTCTGCAACCATCTTCGGCCACCACCATCACCATTCAACCCACCATCCAAATCACTATTAGCCGCCGACCAAAGCTCGACTGCACCGACCGTCATTGTGAAACCGGCCACTTTTACCATCGATCACCACCACTACAAGAAGTCCTCAGCCTCCTCTAACCAAAACACGACCATCCCGTCACCAAACACTGCCATAAACCACCACAAATCACAACCAAACCACCATAAGCCACTGCCTATTCAAGTCAGTTTTTCAGCCAAACCGCCGCGAATCCGACCAGTCCACGGCCACCATTGTGTTCCTCACCATCAAATCTTCTAAATCCATCCATCATTGTCCAATTTTTTAGTCACCATCCTCAGTAACCCCATATTTTGTTTATTTATAAGTTTCACAAAATATTTTCTTTAATTATAGTATTGCGTATAATTTCTTGTTCTTTTAAAAAAAGTCAAAAAAAAAAAAAACTACGACACAGGGTTAATACTGTTGTAAAAGAAAAAAAAATTCCCATGGCTTACCAAGAATTGTTTGATGACCTTTCGAATTCTTCTGGGCATGTTGTTAATCTCGAGGTTGTTAGACAAGCGGTCAGAAAAGTAGTCTCGTCTCAAGATTGGTGGCGATAGAGTGGGCAATCGAGAGTCTTAAGCTTTCTGTGGATGAAAAAAAAAGAGAGAAGTCCAACATAAAAGAAGTTAAGTCAACCACATCCACAACATCAATTTGAGATCCTAAGTCTTATCACAAGTTAGCAACCTAATATCACAAGCCAGTAGCTTGAAGTGAACGACATACAGATAAAAGAAGTTTGTGACTCTCCACATGTCAAAGATGTGCCTAATATTGCAGAAGAAAATGTACAATTTATTATTGATTTAAAGTTTTAATATAACGATTTGTGCGAGAATGCACAAGATGTTTCCTTAGAAGACAAGACAAGTGTTGAAAATGGTGAGATTTTTTATCTCTCTTGGATTTTTAAAGAAGAAGAACATCCTACTCTTGATTTCCGCTGTGAACCTAACAATACGATCGAAGTTGTACAGCAAAATCAAGTTGAAGTAACTGAAATGGTCGAAATGGTTTTACCTATTCACATTAAAGACAAAAAGATTGTACTTGAAGAAGATTTGATTGAAAAGGTAAAATTTATTGGAGAGTGCGTTGAATGTCAATTGGGGAAGGGTAAGAGTTATTTGATCATTGCTCATTCTTGGAGTCATTATCGCCTCGAGAATGTACAAGCGAAGAATGTTGATGAAGTATGGATTCTTTAATGTTTCAAGAAAGATTGATGAGAAAGACAATAAGTTCGAATTACAAGATGATTTACTCCTACACTACAAGTTTCATCCTCCCAACTGCATTTAAACTCGAAAACGATTTTCTTTAAGAGGGAGAGAATGATGTAGGACATTAATTTAGGTTAATTTAGGATTTTAGAATTTTTATTATTCTAGGGCTTTCTATTTTAATTAGAGTCTATTATGGTATGTGATTTAGTATTTTATTTTCATTATAATTATGATTTAGTTTTCTTTTTTAAATTAACTTAGGGAAGTATGTTTACTCTATTATAAATAAAGACGTCTTTTTTTTTCATAACTCAGATTCAATTATTCAATAAAATCCCTCTTTTATAATTTTCTCTGGGATTATCTATCAAAATCTCTCTTATAGAATCATTTGGGTTCGAGCATCATTAAATCTCGCTTTACGTGTTATTAAAAATCTTACTGAGTCGTTTGACTTATAATGAGATCTAATTACGCTTCGATTAGAGCGTAAACTAATCGTGTTGGTTTGGTCCGGTACTAGAACGATATCTAGTGTTATTACCATATCATTCCACTTCTGCTACGCCCTCCATCATTTATTTTATTTTTAATAGGATAATTCCTTTTTTTCTTTAATTTGTTTTTATTTTAGTATAGACAAACCCATATTTCCGAACTCCCTTTCTCCGTATTGCATTGAAATAAATAAATTATATATATATATATATATATATTAAAAATGTGAATTATTTATATCTATTAAATACACACTTTAATAATTGTTTTATATATATTTTTTTAAACAATAGGTAACTAACAGCAAGCACATCACATCACATCACGGTCGTTACATAACCCTTAGCACTAGGAATGGGCAACCCCACAATATAAATTGAGCACCTTACATAGTATACAAAATACATCAATGTCATGAACACATTCGATAACAACCCTATTTGAAATCTTTCTAAAAATTGAAGTAGTTACGTGAATATTTCTTCAACTCAACCGCCCTAGCTAGCTACATCGTATTAATAATATAATCATTAATTCGTTTGCATTTGTATGTATATTTAGTTATGAGTAATCCAAATATCTGAGCCCAAACGTTACATAGATCGATCTTAGAAATGAAGCAAAGAAGTTTACACTGACCGACTTAGAAATCTTACATATATAACGACGGGATTAACCAGCTAGCCACAATTTAGGCACTAAATTCCCAAGTAATTGAGAAATGCGAGCGTTGAGAAAGTTTTAAATGGGAAGGGACCCAAGAAGGGCACAAGGACCCAGCATGTTTTGGGAGTATTAGGACAAGATTAGGAGAAGGTGGCTTTGCGTGGGGGCTCCATTGTTGGGTCAACTAGAGCATATTTCCCCACCTAAAGCACAGAAAGAAACTCTAAAATGGACAGCCTTGTTCCCATGTGATCAAATTTAAGGGCAACATTCCAAAATAACAACCCACTTTGTGTTCTCCTTCTTTCAATCTTTTCTTCGACTTCCCAAATCAATCTTTTCGGGAACAAGGACCTTTGCAATTCTTTCTATTTATTTCCACATTCTATAATTCCTAGTTACCTTTCCATTGAAACTTTAATAAATTTTATTTACTTATACGTATGACTAATTAATCTCTTACCTTTTTATATGTGTGTGTATGTATAATATATAATTCCAATAATATACCATGCCTTTCTTTTTCCTTTTATTATTTTTTACCTATGCGCAAAAGAATTCGAGTCCTCTTATCCGGACTTATATGAATATAGCCAGACTGCATCATCAAAGAGACAACTTAGGAGTAAATTTTTCTATTACATAAATGAATTTTGTAATGTAATGGTTAAGAGAGAGAGAGAGAGAGAAAGTTCTCTTTGTCCTGTGATACCTATAATTATCAGTTAAGTCCTATATATTTACAAATTTTAAAGTACATACCTCAAGGGAGTGGAGGGCTCCATGAGAGATGAAAGCATGCAAGTCGGTGCATTAGCAAGTCTTGATTCACACAACTGTATATGAGATTAATCATTCGTAAGGATGCATAAAACAAAATTAAACTTTTACATTGTTTTAAAGTGTATCTGTTTAAGTCACAGTTTTATTAGTACCCTCTAGTAAAAATCGAAATTTTGCAGTATGGGGTGAATGACATATTAGATAAAAGAAAGGGAAAACATTCTCATAATTGTTTTTACACAATATTATTATTGTTATTTAATAGGGATTTAAGAAAGCATATTTAGAGTGTTGGATTTACTTAGTCAAATTCATTACTTGCACATTGTAGATATTTAGTCAAATTTATTGGCTTTTTATACGGTTTAAAGAAATCCTATCTACCGTATGTCCTAATGATCGTATAATAAAATCCATAATCTTCTAATTTAATTTTTTTAAATTAATACCACAATACAAATTCTTAAATTATATATTCAGAGATCAGCTGCAAATAAGATTATATTATGATTCGTAGGTGCGAACTAGTTGAGTTGATAAAATCTATTGGGTAGAAAACCTGTGCTTTGGGATTCAAACTCTACTCACATTAGTAATGAGAAATTCGAGTTGCCGTTAGACTAAATAATAATTAACAAAAAAATTAGAGGTATGTCAAGACGTTTTAATATGGCCATATGAATCCAGCTCAAAAATAATTAGGAAGGAGAATATTCACATCAAATTATTTGGTTGAATATGATTAAAATTCTTCAAAAGCATCTCTGACGTTGGAGATATTTGTCTGTACAATTTATAGAAATCACATCGACTATATGTTCTAATCGTATAATAAACTTCATAATAATCTATTCTTTAAAAAAAAAAATTACATTAGAAATTCTAAAAATAATATAATCAAAAGTCTGCGGAAACATCCTTTAGTATCTAAAAGTTCTGGAAAAAATTAGGAAGGAGAATATTCACATCATTACTTTCACATAATCAGATTACTATTTTGCTTAGTAGAATGAATTCTTGGAAAACCTGCTTGGCTACTTACATTATTGGAGATATTTAGTCAAATTTATTATTAATATAAGACATGCATAATCTTTCTTCTCAATAGATTTTTTTGTATGAATTAGGTTCATAGACTTCAATAAGAGCTAGTATGAAATCAAGAAATCTACTCCATTGTTATCCAACAAGAAACAGAATTCACAAGCAGAAACTAAAAACCAAAAAGGGAAAGAAAAGAAAATACAACCATGCTTTATATATATATATATAGAAAATACAACCATGTTAATCATTAAAAAAAAATGTATTGTTCTGAAGAAGATCTCAGTTTGATTGCAAACTGATATTTATGTAAACAAAATTTTCTATCCATAAAAATTAATATCTCATGCTTAGCTGTAGCCATTCAATTATTTTTCCTTAATTTAGAAAAGAACTCTCAGGTGACAAAATCACCTCACACCAATTTGGCAGGTTTTTCGAGGACATAGATTATGATGGCAAAAGATATCTCACGTACTTATATTAACTAATAACAATCAATCATTCTAATTCTATAAGATAATTAAACCCCTTCTTAAACAAGAACATTCGTTAATGCTTTTTACTTGATTACAATTCTATTTTACACTTGGTATATATATCCTTAAGTAGTTAAATATATAAAACTATTCAAGTATTTTATATTGGATGAGAACAGAGAAATGGGAATGTCATTTTTCTCTCGAAAGCAGAATCCTAAGAAAAGGAAGAACAAAGCATATATTAAAAGACAAAATTTTGGAGGGGGATATAATAATACTAATGAGAAAAGACAAGGGTAACATTGTCTTAATATTAAGATTAAAAAAATAAACAACTTATTCGTTGACCCTTAGAATTCCAATGGCGGCCCCTACGCCGTTGGCCTTGCTTTGATCTCTTCAAAAAAAATTAAAAAAAATTCTTTTAATTGTTTTTTTTCTTATATTTCTCTCTCATTTGGTAGTATTAAAAGGCAAACACACTAACAACAAGTACACCAACAGAAGCAAAAGAAGATAAGAAGCAAAGAACATAAAAAGGCTGCTCCCACAACACTCTCTAGCTTAACTTACTTAGCTTCTCTTGCAGCTGGCTTACAACATTTTAAAGAAAAATTATCACTACCCTTTAGTTATCGTTTTTTGTTTGTTTGGAAACATGGAGCTGGAAGAACTGTTGTTTTTCATCATCAACTACTGGTTGAAGGCAGTAGTGATTTGTTTGATGGTGTTGTTTTTGGTATTAAAGGTAGCAAGGGGTCTTTGGTGGACACCAAGAAGAATTGAAGACCATTTCTCAAAGCAAGGGATCAGAGGCCCTCCTTATCATTTCTTCATTGGAAATGTTAAAGAACTTGTGGGCATGATGCTTAAGGCTTCTTCTCAACCTATGCCTTTTTCGCACAACATTCTCCCTAGAGTCCTCCCCTTTTACCATCACTGGAAGAAAATCTATGGTACTTAAATTTCGTCACATTCTTGCATTATAATTAGTTGTTATCATAAAAAAAAAAGAAAAAACTCTTCTTCTTCTTCTTCTTCTTCTCTTCTTTCGTTACTTGGAAAAACAATTAAAAAGTTCTAAAGCTAAGAGTTGGTTTTGATGTTCATGATTAAAGATGGTGGTGGTGTTTCTTTGGTTTTGGTTTAGTAATCATATCCTTCAAAATTGAGGCTTTTGAGTTTTGATTAAAAGCTTTACATTCTTTTTTTCATTTTTTGAGTTTGGCTAATGGCTACTTCTTTTTTAAAAGCTTTTTCAGAACTTTTCTGAGCTTTGATGCTTTGATGTTGAAGTTCAATAAGTTCAGGGATGTTGGACTGTCCACTACTCTTGCTTTCAACTTTCTCTCTCTTTCCTCCTCATGAAAGATTTAAATTAAATGCAAAAAAACTTTCTTTTTTTTTTGGCTTCATCAAAATCCTATTTGCCAATAATTTTTTTAAAGTTGAATTGATCCCTTTTTTTTTTTTTTTGTTTTTTGCTTGCAGTTTTATGTATACACACACCCTCTCTCAGTACTTTTTGTTTTATTGGATCTTGAAATTTTGATAATGAACTTGTCTTCTTCTTCCTCTTCTTCTTCTTCTTCGTCTTCTCATAGTAGGGTCTACACTATCTCTGAATTTAATTAATTTCGTTTGTTTTCATTTTTCTCTCAGCTAACTCCATTTTTACTACTTGAGGTTGTTTAGCTATTCGTATTTGGATGTAATGTAAAAACCGTTTTATTTATTTATTTATTTTTTATATCTCTTTTATAACTTATTACATTTAATGCCCACCAAAACAATCATCATCAAAATTTTTTTTTTGGGGTTTAAAATTTGGGGGGTGGTTATTCATTGTAATTCATAATTAAAATTAAATTGCAGGTGGCACATTTCTTGTGTGGTTCGGACCCACGGTGCGACTGGCCGTCTCGGATCCCGACCTCATCCGCGAAGTGTTCACGTCCAAGTCCGAATTTTATGAGAAAAATGAAGCAAACCCACTCGTTAAACAGCTCGAAGGCGACGGCCTCCTCAGCCTCAAAGGTGAAAAATGGGCTCACCATCGGAAAATCATCACCCCCACTTTCCATATGGAAAATCTCAAAGTAAGTCCCCACAGCTACCGCCACAAATTAAAAAATAAATAAACAATCTCTAATATTTTTCGTTTTTTGGTTCCTGCTGGTGGGTAGTTGTTGGTGCCAGTGGTCGCAAAAAGCGTGACGGATATGTTGGATAAATGGGTGGCAATGTCAAAATCAGGCAATGTAGAAGTTGAAGTCTCCGAATGGTTTCAGCTTCTAACAGAAGACGTGATTACAAGAACTGCATTTGGTAGCAGCTATGAGGATGGCAAGGCCATTTTCCGTTTACAAGCTCAGCAAATGGAGCTTGCTGCTGAGACTTTCCGTAAAGTCTTTATCCCCGGCTACAGGTACCTTAATCATACATACACATAATAACTTAAGATAGATATATATATACATATATCGTTAATGATCCAATTAATGATCGTTTTTCGTTTCAGGTTTTTACCAACAAAAAGGAACATAAGTTCATGGAAACTTGACAAGCAGATCAAGAAATCATTAAAGAAGTTGATCGAGAAAAGAAAAGAGAATGGGAGTAGCGAGAACAAGACGATGATGGTGACGGTGATGCCGCAGCAGGAACACGAAAGGGGACCAAAAGATTTGTTAGGGCTAATGATTCAAGCATCGTCAAATTCATCCTCCAACATAACAGATTATGACATAATTGAAGAATGCAAGAGCTTCTTCTTTGCTGGCAAACAGACCACATCCAATCTGCTGACGTGGACAACCGTCCTTCTAGCAATGCACCCACAATGGCAGGTGCTAGCACGTGAGGAGGTTCTAAGGGTGTGTGGAGCACGTGACTTACCCACTAAAGATGATGTTGCAAAGCTTAAGACCGTAAGTAAATACCATATATAAAACCCCCACTCTCTCTCTTTCTCTTGATTCTTGGTTAAAGACAAAACCACCCCTCGTTTTTGTCTCTTTCTACTTTGTTCGTTTTCTTTTACATAAATTATTATTATTGTTTGTTGTTATTACATAAAACACAAACATAACTGAAACAACAACAAGAACCCCCCAACTCTGCCCATTTTTGCCTTTACGTTAGTTACTTATTTTATTTTATTTTTTTTCCCTTTTGATGTTTATGCTTGAATAATAATATAATGAATAAATTAATATCTGGTGTGCAGCTGAGCATGATACTAAATGAATCCCTTCGATTGTATCCGCCAATAATCGCGACGATCAGACGGGCCAGGGCTGACGTGGAGTTGGGTGGATACAAGATACCGCGTGGGACCGAGTTGCTGATACCAATCCTGGCCGTTCATCACGATCAAGCGATTTGGGGGAGCGATGCAAATGAATTCAATCCAGCTAGATTTTCATCAGGAGTGGCCCGAGCAGCGAAGCACCCAGTGGGGTTCATACCATTTGGGCTTGGGGTCCGCACCTGCGTTGGACAAAATCTAGCCGTCTTGCAAACCAAGCTAGCCCTTGCCATCATACTTCAACGCTTCTCATTTCGTTTGGCCCCATCGTATCAACATGCACCAACGGTCCTGATGCTACTATACCCACAATACGGTGCACCCATCATCTTTCAACATTTGTCAAATAATGATGATCATCCCTCCGTTTATCCCCAGCGTCATCAATGATCCCGCTGCCATTACTAGCTACTTTATACGTCCTATCCTTTGTGTCTGAGTGAATGTATGGCAGTAGCAAGTAGGTTCAATTGAGTGACCAAAATAACCCCACCCTCATTGTTGCCCTTGCATGGAAGAATTTTTAGGAACCTTTTTAGAGGATATTTTGCAAGAAATATCATTATAATTCTACCCATTTGGATACTGATCCGTACTGACCCCTCCGCAAATGCTCATGTGTTTTTTTTTTCTCTTTTTGCTACCAACATATTTAACCTTGGCATTAAGTGAAGAAGTTGTAAGCCTTTTTGTATTAGAGGTAGGATTTTAGTAATATGGCTAACAAATTAGGATTTTAGTAATCCTCTCTCTGTCACTCTCATATTATGTATGTAATGTATATTTCGGTCAATTTCTACACAGTTTTGCAGTATTATTATGCATGTATTCTTCATTATTAATCACCTGTTTAATTCGTTTATATAATATTCTAATTCTCTTTTTCTCTCTCTCATGATTTAAAACATTAGGTGAAATTTTTCATGTAATCCCCCTTTGGCAAATTTTTGAAAGTAGCTTAAATAAACTATCTATAGATATTATAATGTTAGATGTATGTCAATGGTTACCAGCTAAGATTGAGCAAAACCGAGTGGAAGTTGTCTGGTTTTTCAAGTTTCTTGGTGTTAAAAGTTTATACCAACATTTATGGCATTAATGTGCACTCTGCTCTACTACCAACAAATCAGGCAATCCTCTTAGGAAAATGCTAACAAAATAACTCATTTTTCAAGAGCAAGTTTTATTTGTTTATTTCCTTTTGAAAAAAATAAAATATTATAATCTGTGTTTCCAAACATTCTTTGATGATATATATTTCTTAAATTTCTCCTATTTTGCTTAGAGAAGTTCTTGTTCTCTTTTTTTCTTTTTGTCTTTTTTTTTTGGGGGGGGGGGGGTTACTAAGGAGAGATGGTGGCCCCTCATAATAAACAAAAAAATATTAAAAAAAGGGGGGGAATTGCAAAGGGCAGCACTAGAATCTGTGAACTTAGTGTTACTACAAGTTGAAAAGCAAATACACTTGCAGCACCCAATGCATGAAATGTTGTTTTAAAGTAAAGGTGACTGTAAATCCAGCATGCAAATGCACTTTATATATGTATTGATTCTCTCCTTTTATGGGGTTTAGGGCTTTGAGTTGTAATGCAGTAATTCACAAGTAATATTATTTAGAGCAAGAGTTGCACAACAATTTACTTTTTGGGATCTTCTCATCTCATGCTCATTTCATTTAGAGAGTTAATTTGATGGTCCCCAGGCAGGAAGCATGTGGCTTTACCAAAAATCTTTCTTTCTCGCTTCACTTCATTTTAATGAAGAATTTGCTCTGTGTGATTGTGTGTGTTTTTATGCTTTTGTTAAAGGAATCAAAAGCATGCCTAAGCAAGCATGTGATCCCATCTATAATTACCCCTCATTAACCTAATTATTTTCAATTCCTTGAGCTTCTCTTTAATTAGATTAGTACCTTTAAACATTCCCCTTTTGCACATCTTGGAAGCATTAATGACTATCTTCATTAAAACAAAATCCTGTTTATTCTTTCAAATCACGATGTGTTAATCTAGAACATCGTGATTATTACTTTTTATTAATTATTAGTCCTATTGTTATTATCATTATCAACGTGATTTGGACACACCCTTAATGTCGAGAAAGTGTATGCTTTCATTATAAAAATTGCATGACCCTTTCTTTTTTCTTTCCCCATGATATTATATATTAGTTATGATATGTAGTACGTGCTTAGCTTTACCTGATTAACAGTGATCCATGTCCCTAATCTTAGTCTGCAAAATTAATTAATATAATTTGTAAAGGCCAAAGGCAAAGTGCTTCTGTTCATTTGTGATTTGTCTTGAGCTTGCCTCCACATTAACATCTACGCTATGTCTCCTCACTTTGCTATACGACAAACTCAACATTCCAATGAACCGTATAATAACAAAATTACACAATTCATTTTCATTTCTTCTCAGTCTCACCTTAATTATTTAATATGCTTTGTTTTTTATTCTATGCTTTTATGTCTTGCCCAATATATTTTTTGGCCACGTCTTTCCCTCTCATTGTATTCTATCTTATTAACAAAAACGGGAGAGAAAAACAGATTGATGCATATGGGCAGATCATATTAGATATGCGCAGATCATATTAGACCAACTGATGTATCATTGATGTTGATCATTTTGGTCTTATTGTGTTTCCATAATTCACAAAATGTTTAGAGTATTCTCAAGGTATCATGTATGTCACGAATTCAGATTTCATGTGCTCATTGTCCGATTCATATTTATTACTTAATTAATTAATTTTTATTTCAGGAGAATCACCCAAATGATGAATCCTACACGTTCATGTCAATTGAATATGTGGTTTTGGTTTATACACGAGGATTTGAGGACCCAATATTGTTGGGTTTAGAAAACATTGGTTAAATTACAGATATAATTAATAGTCTTTAATAAGAAAACTCCTAATTCTAAGGTAGCATGTCTTGCAAGTTAAAAGATTTTTTTGTTATTTTTTTGTCAGCAGAAAATTTATATTATACAAAATTTGAAAGGCAATTACAACTGGAAATCATAACCAAGTTGGCGAAAAAAATTGGGTTTTATGGATCCCTAGTAAATGCGTGCTTGTAGTCCTTATAGCAGGAGATATTATTAATTTCTTGTAATTAAAACTTGCACATTAATTTAATCCCATATGCCTCCTATTTCAGCACTTATGCCAAAGCATTTTAGCTGGCTCATGTCTGCCCTTGATTAATGCGACCTTGTCTGGGCTCTTAAACAAAATTGAAAATTTCTTCTTGCATGATTGGACTAATTATAAATAATATGTCCCACGAGCATGGCACTTCTCTATTCTAACTATCATCTTACTACCTGCCTTATGATTGATTATCAATGGATTAATAATTTTTTTTTTGAAGAATTTCTATAAGGTACCATATATCAGTTGTAAAAACACATAGCTGGATCAGAAGATTCTCCCTTTTTTCCCTTTTAATTTTTGCATGTTGGCAATTAAAATTTTCATGTCCTTGAATGCAATTTGTGCTTGCAGACACCCAAAATTCGAATAATCGAAAAACAATAATAGGGAGTAAAAATTAATGTACAGTGAATGAGATCTATCATCTCCATCCAAACATTTTTCAAATAAAAAAAAATGAAAGCATTTTGTTTTTCATTCATATGAAAGAATTTCAAATTGCACACTTTCCATTTAAATACAAAATTTTACCAACTAAATCCACTAGCGTAATGTATTGTATGTTAAAACAATAAAAACTCGATTGCTCTATGTTAAAAGAATAAGATAAGAAACAAGTATATTCGGTGCAATTAGAGGTAAAAGAATAACAAAAATGTGAAAAAATAAAAATGGACAAGTCAAGATAGATGAAGCGACAAAAGAGGCTAGGGCCAGCAATAAGGTCGTCACTAGAGAAGTCATTACGCATATAGAGAGGCATCGTCACATGGGAGTGCCAATCATGAAGAGATGCAGATGAGACAATGGCAGGGGATTTGGTGGAGCCATTTAAATGCACAACTCATTTGTAGGCTTTTGATCCATCAGCATTCATCACTTTTCTTTAAAGTCTTTTAATTAAAGACAAAGATTAAAGAGTTAGAGAAGGAGAAGAAGAAGAAGAAGAAACTCAGTCCATCAAAATCATTCTCATAAATAAAAATAAAACGGCATGATATACCCACATTATTTACAGTGTGTGTGTGTGTAAACTTACATAATAAAATTGCTGCATATTCTGACCAGGAATGACAGCTTGGAACCTTGTTGGTGATTTTCATGACAATCCCACCTGTGCCTCTTTGCCCCTTTGCCCCTTTATTTAATGTATTCATTTGCTCCTGCAAGCACACAATTTTTCTTTTTTCACAAATATATATTTATTTTTAATTGTGCAAAATTTTACTGTGCCAGATAAGAATTAGTAGAAAATTGATAAAAAAGTTTTGCGGTAAATGCGGTTGCTTTGAGAGTAGGGACTTGGAAGATTGGATTTGTTTATGCAAAATTGAGCTATAGGAATAGGACAGGCCATAGGGTAACAGAGAGTGTAGCAATAATAAGGCCAATATTGCGGAACTGATTGTTCATAATTTGATGGGGAATCTGACCTACCACTACAAGGTAGTCCTCAAAAAACGAGGCTCGTGGTCTCTATTAATCATTGAATTTGAATAATGAAAAGATGTACAACGATTAAGTAAATCCAAAATGCAATGTACATTTTCGCCTAGTGTTTCATTCAATTGCATTGCTGTCTTGTCATCCTTGAAGTTACATTTTCAAAATGAGAGGCAAATTGAAACCCTAAAAATGGAAAATCCAGAAGAGTTGACTGATATTATCATGCTAAACAGAACAGTTTTGCACATTTTTTCAACCAACACAAGACAATGACCCAACATCATTATCCTTTTTGTTAAAAATGTTTTACAAGCTGCTGTAATGTAAGCATGTCAGATCCAGGCTTACAATCAATTAGGCCCAGCCCAACCCAGCATCTATCCTCCTCCAGTTTCTGGAAAATTGGAAGGCAGCAAAAAGCTCCCAGCTCTGTGATAATATGGATTCCCCGTCTGCATCAGAAAAACATACAAAATGTGAAATGCTACGAGTTTAGTGTCGAAGTCCCTCAAATACAGTACAAGTAAATTATTTGGCAGAAGAAAGGATTAAACACGACTCCATGTATGTTAAGTGATGAATTATGCTGCTACAACTTTAACTGTTGTTATTTAAAAGATCAGCGACCACCCAGCTTCTGTCTCCAGCCCAACACTTAAAACGCTTATCATGCGATGGCTAAATTTCTTAGTTGTGCGGACGTCAGTATGATAATTCAGCTTAAGAACAGGTGCATGATCCCTTAAAGCATCACAATAGATATGAATGTCATCAAGAATTGAAGAAATTGTTAGCATGTCAACTTTGAAATCAGAAAAGATGTAAATAGCAATATAAATCTTCATTATTTTACCAAATCTATAGAAAGCTCATCACATAATCAGAAAATTGGACATCAAATTCCAGATCCTGTTTAATGGCCATGTAGTATTGCTTTCTTTGCAATTTTTATTTTTACGATCTTGCCATGCTTCGGGTCTTGATTCAATCATTCAATATTGAATACTTAAATATTGAAATCCATAAAATAATCACTTCAACATTATATTCAAAATTCAGTCCATTTGTTGTACAAATTTCTGGATTTCAGTGACCGAGGCTTGGAGCAAGAACAGGGAAAGTCCATGCTTTTCAGTCAGATGCTACCACGAGCTACAATGTGTTAGTTTAATTAAAATTCCACTCTTACAGACTTAAAACAAAAAAATCTACATATTTACAAACAATGTAGAACCATATGCAGTTTAGTGCGAGCATTTGGAATGTGCATTCTACCAGTTATAAACCTGCAAGTGCAACTCTGTTATTCCTGCTCTTGTTCATTTGCTCTTCACATACTAGTAATTCACATGAGCATGCAATCCAGAAATAAACATTAGGAACCATATAAACATGTTTCCATAAAAGGTCCAGAAAAATGAAAAACAGTAAAAGGGGATTCAACAAAGAACAAAACCGACAATGGCTTACTATGGCAGGAAGCAATAGCAGCTGGGGAAACGCCAACCACTTTTATGGTTTGTTCAGCCAACTTCACATGCTGAAAAATGCCAACAGATGACAACCCAAGCCGTTTATTTATCTGTTACTGCAACTGATTAGTAATACAGTTTCCAATCACCAAGATGTCAGATGAGAGCAAGGAAAATGCAAAAACACTGAAACATGAATCAGACTGTGCGGTAAGAAGGCTTGATTTCTTGAATAAGAATATGACAAAAGGATCCCAAAAACAGAAGTGAGAAATCAACAGATGACAAGGACTAATGACTTCTTGAGTCAGTGAACGACAATAATCATACACACACAGGGGCACTTGGCATCAAATCCTAAAACCTTCTAGTCAATAGTCAAATATAATCACAGGTGAACCATGTTCACCTAATTTTTATGATATATAAACGCTTAAATGGAGGGAACCTCCCAGACTTCACTAAGAGCTTACCAACTAAAATGTACAGAATAGCTAACATATTTCATGATTTCCATACTTCCAAAATTTTTATCCATTATTTGCAGTACATCATCTAAGCTTCAATGATTTCAAACTTTTCGTTGTGGGGAATAAAAAATTGGAAAAAAAAAAAAGACACCACGAATATGAAGAGAACTACGAATGCAACCAAAAAGGGAACACAATCATTACTTCTAAGTGGCGACCTTGAATCAGTGAGGCTTTAAAACAACAATCAGCAAGCAAGGGGATGTTTTGCATGATGATCTGCAGTCAAGGTTTGAAATAAAACCTTTCAGCATCCACACATCAGGTCATGCTGTGCAGCCACAATATTCTGCCTTAAATCATTCAACTCAGATATCTAAGGCTAACAGGTTGCCTGAAATGGAAGAATCCAGCCACCACATGAATAAGCAACATCAGTGGCTCATCATTGACTATCCTATAAATGTTCCTCATTTTAAACCAAGAGAAAAGGTGTCAGACCCCTACTCATCTGCTGACAATGGGAAGTGAGGTGTGCAAGCCTCCAACTTCAGGCCTGGAAAATGCAGGGGAAGCATCAATAATTTCCTCATATGATAATTATCATAGCACCAAAAGGTACAAAGGATATCAATATTTAAAGAATAGAAGTCCCATAGAACATTCATATCCATGAGAAAGCATGGAACAACTCCCTTAATAACTAATTCCAACTTACTGAACCCTGGTTATGGGGATCAAACGACAGAAAGATGCAAATGATAACCAAATTAAAATAAAAGAGGGAAAATCATAAGCATAATCTTCTCTGCCCTTTATAGAAACAGTAACTTCCTTCATATAATACAAGGGCTCAGGTATAGGCAGAAGAATCACACGGTCAAGCATACATCTTTGTATCTATGACTCAAAATTACAACATGGTCAGAAATTTCAGTCCTTGTATATCTCGATATTTATTTTGCTAAACTAAAAAAGATAAAGGACGTCAACTGATACAAACCCAACAATAAAATAAATAAATAAAGAAAGAAAGAAAAAGGGAGAGTAAGAGAGAAAAACCATAGTAGATGCACCTGGATGAGCGTAGAAATATTAATTGCAAAGTTTATGTTACATTAATTTCGAACTAGACCACTATATGCATAAAACCAAAAACCAAGGACTAACAAGACAAGCAATATTTTTTCTTTACCCTGCATCTTACAATGAAGTGGGGCAATTAACGGAAATTTTTATCAGATTCTACAACTAGGAAAGAATAATCTGACAAGAAGTAAATCCAGATTTTCCTGTCATCTAATGGGAATGCAATTATCAGCAGAAACTAAGCTTCTTAACTCCATTAAATGTTCATCATTTGATATATGGAGTGAAAGACGAAGATTTGTAACCAATGCTTCTTGTTCCCAACTTAACGGACCTGATGCATGCAATGCCTCCATAGTGCAACGGTAGGCATGCAATTCTAACCTATGGATTTCAGCCGCCAAATCCTCTTTTCTTGGAAGGTGACAATTTCCTTCGTCATATGCCAAATGACAAAAAGATTCAGCATCACTAAAATTACCATCACTATCTTCTGTAGGACCTGCAGAAACATGACGGGGCAATTTATAGGAATTATTGATACTGATACTACAACTACCAACAGAGCATTCAACACTATGAGCATCATTTGAATCTAAGTTCATTGCTAATGAACATCCAACAGCTCCACTTGATCTTCTCCTCTCCACTTCCACATCACAAAATCCAGCCGTTCCATCGTTAAAAAAAGGATGCATGTTGTTTTCATCCTGCATTTCTCTTGGAAAAGCAACAGCGTCTACCTGCTCAGGCAACAAGGATCGATTTGCAGCAATCACCCGGTGCAACCTGCCATTCCTGTCCACTGCTCTATATTTCTCTGCAGTTCCTTCAACCTCAGAATAATGACAAGAAGACCCTCTTTTCAGAATTCTAGATGAAACAATATTGGAAGCAATATTCACTTTGTTCTTCACAGGAAAGCTTTCATCTTTTGTGTGAAGATTAATCCTCGTGCTCGACTTCTTAGTTTGGAAGCTTGAATTTTGGCAGTACTTCAAAGTTAAACTTTTGTAGTATTTCCCATCTTCACGACTGCAAGATCCCTGGATACAGAACCAAAATAAATTAAAATTTTTATTAATGATTTTAACATAGAGGAATTACACTATATATATATATCATTTAGTCATCTGTAGAAGATGTATGGCAGTTGAAGATTGTTCCATATCTCTACAATCCCCAGATAAATTGCCCACTATAGATATTCAACTATGAACTCAACTTCAAGTTCACTCTATCAAAGACAAAAGAATTACTCAATTAATAAATTACTGCTGAACATCAGAAGATATTAACCAAGTACAACATGAAAGTTCAACTGAAATAAAAGAAATAAAATGCATACAAGAAGTACATTGACATTGCACCATGTATGAACCAGGAATTGCAAAAAATAAATCAATACATAGCTTAGTAGAAGAAACAGAGTCAGGCGAAAAATACCTCTCCTACCACAATCCATTTGTCCTCTAACCAGGATTGTCTCACCCGAATGTCAAATTTGCTGACTTTGAATTCCAAGGAAGATCCAAGTAACCTAACCAGAAAGTACTTTTTCCCCAGGATCTTCAAAATTGTTGCCATTTTCCAAGAATAATTGTTAAAAACTTCCACTACATCCCCAGGAACCCAGTATTCAGAAACATCCAGTGAAGGAGGGCATGGCCTGATGGCCTTCCTTGATACCCTCTCAAACACTGTCTTGTCAGTAGAAGCAGCATCCCCATCATACCTAACAGTGTAGGTGTGGCCATTTCCACAAATTATCTCCCCACAACGCCAGTAGCCCGAGGGCACCTCCTTTTGGCTTAAAACTTCCACCTTATCTCCTTTCTTAAACCTCATTGCTGCTGTCATATCACCTGAAATGCCAATGTTTCCAAATCTGTAGCAAAACAAAGTGACTGAAATAAGAAACAAGAAGGAAGCCAGAAGATAGCATAACAAACAATAAACAAGATTCATATAACATGATCAAAATGTTAAGTTTTATAGACAAATGAAATCCTCAGAAGAAATTAATCAATTAAAAGACATTGATATTAATCATGTGTGATTGAGATTTATAAGATCAAATTCAAATCCACCAAGCAACAACACGGCTGCATTCAGTCATTTGAAGGTCTTTAATTTCTCTTTTTTGCCAAACAAACAGAAACTTACAAAAATTTCAAAGCAGAACTCAACAATGGAGACCTTAATAGGAAAATCAAAGAAAAAAAACAATACTGAAGCGATCAGTCAAAGCAGATTCAATGATCAGAAAATTGAAATGGCACTACATACATACACTTACAGCCTCTGATTGATTGCTGAGAAAATGCAAGAAAAAGAACCAAAAGGATAAAAAAAATCTTAAATAAACAAACCTTAAATTAAACGGAGCTTCAAACAAGTGTTTTTACTAAGTTCAAACTTTTTTATATCTAAAAAATAAAATAAAATTAAATTTAAAAAAATGCTGATGTTCCTTTCTTTCGGTATCCTTCCGTTTTTTTCTCAGCAACCAAACAGAAACTGAATTATCAAAGAAAACACAAAACAAGGAGTAAACAAGCAAAATTTAAACTTGTGTGCAGTAAATATTAACAATCCAAACAACGATAATAAAAATTAAACGCAAAATCAGATCCTAAATGATAAAAAAAAAATTAACTGAATTATGAAAAAAATAAAGGAAAAAAGAAAAGAAAAGAAGAGAAAAATGGACTGACCTTGTATTGATTGAAGAGAAACGCTCGTTCGCTTTAGATTATTGTTGTCGTTGTTTCTGAAAGAGTTTTCTTTTTTGTTGTTTTTATTTTATGCGTGGTTGGTTATTTTTACGAGGGCTTTCATGTGTATATTTAGTAGGCTTAATAAAATCTCTCTTTTTGAAAAATAAAATTAAAATTAAAATTAAAATGCAGTACAAGAAAGATTATAGCTAATTATTCTTATTTATATTTATGTAAGTAATTTAATAAAACAGAACCAAAAAAAGGGAATATGGCATGGCTTCTCCGCCAAGTTGCCAAACTGCCCAAGAGTAGCTTGTTGAGTTGGGATTAACTGTTCCCTCTTATTGTGTGCCTCTTTTGTGTATTACGCACGCTCTCTCTCTCTCTTTCATATTTTTTCATGTTTTTGGATTAATTACGAGATCCACATTTTTTTTTCCAATGGGTTGAATCTATATACATTAGAAATCCATTATTTTTATTTTGTATTTAAATTTTTAACGATGCTAATTTTTACTTCAAAGTTTGATAAATTTTCTGATGGATTATATTTTAATCGATGCCATAATAGCGTTGATACTAAATTGAATGTTGAGATTGGCTAATGTGTCTTACTAATAATAAGTATGAATCAATCCAATTGAAAACTTAGAGTATTTTTAATGTAAGTAGCAATACTCTATTCTTCGAGTAATATAATGACCGAGTAATGTGACGTTTATATTGTACACAGTAAAAAGAAAAAAATAATATTTCTAACACTAGTGTCAAGATCCTATTTCCTACACGTGCTAAAAATAATAATTTGAATAAACATATAGGTCTCCCTGTGTCTTTTTTTTTATCAATCTGATCTTTGTGGTGAGTTTAGCCATAGATTCTTAACAATTGATGTCAAAGCAAGCACCAAATTGGGCATGAGATTAGGTACACCGCATCAAGTATGACATTACGACATTATGCTAAGAATGGAATCAGTATAGGTATGGCTTCGTGAACATCTGCTGCAGAGCATCAATGTTAGAATCATAAATTTCACATGAGCTAAACATTATTACCTAAAGGGGGAACCGGGCAGTTTTTTCTAAGTTGCTTTCAAGGGTGAGTTACACAATGGGTTCCAAAAAAAAAAATTACTATTTTTATACAGCAATGCGGTAAGTGTGTGAGATAGCATTTGTGTGTGTATAAAATTATTTTTAAGTACGGACGCCTGTATTTTTTTAATGTTGACATATTCTTAAACTGTGAAAGTGTATATTAATAAAAAAAAAAAAAGAATATCTGCATTAGAGAAAGATACACACACATTAACCGACAAAAAAAATATAATTTTTAATATATTAAAATATGCGTTTTTTTATATTTTAGTAACACAAAGTGAGAATGTCCGAGGATGTTACTAAATTAAAAAAAAAAATACCGAGATTTTAATACACTCATTTTAACGAAGTGAAAATCTTCTTACTATATATAACATTGAAATCTGTGACTGATCAATTAAACATTCATCGAATGACAACAAAATGTGATGGATCGATTTGGAAATCAATCCCAGCGGACTCGTTGGTCAAGATCGTTGCTAATAATACAACAACGAAATTAATTCAGCAGCCAACCACCCAATTGCCTTATTTTGACTGGTGGCAATAGACTTATGAACATGTCAACCAACAATCACGTAATTATTCATATCATATACATCCAATGAAAAACAGTCAAGAGGGTCATATCCAATGAAAATAACACTTTTTTTTTCTCTTGTTGTTAGTCTAGAAATTAAAGTAGTGCAAGTCTAAATTAATTTTTTAATCCATACTTTTTCTAGATTTTGAATTTGAATCATCAATCAAATAAAATTACTTGGTTAAGCTAGAAATATCACTTAAATTCTTAATGTTTTTTATTTTTACCATTTAGGTCCTTAATTTTTTTTTTTTTAATTTAATTACTCATGACATCGTCGACACCAAAATGTATTGTATGCAAGAAAGAACATGTTTGTTGGGTTCTTAAGT
The DNA here is from genome assembly GCA_030449075.1 of Murraya paniculata. Lineage (NCBI taxonomy): Eukaryota > Viridiplantae > Streptophyta > Magnoliopsida > Sapindales > Rutaceae > Murraya > Murraya paniculata. The sequence goes on along the minus strand of JAEVFN010000007.1, from coordinate 1,546,069 downwards.
TACTTCTATATTCGTTGCTCATCCAGTGTAATGTGATTGTCAAAAAAATTTATAAGGTAATGGATATTATAGGCACTTGAAAAATAGATTAGCAGCTCAACTAAACTGTCACCCTACAATAATATTAATAAATTACCTTAAATCAACAAAAGGTTTGTGTGTGTATTTGGGTTTTGTGAACGGTTGGCAAGTTGCATTCGAGTGAAGCTCACAAAAAGTGGCAATCATCATATAAGAAAATATCTTGGGAGTGGTAAACGTGTCTTAAAGGCATTAATATTGGATATACGTTTCCTCTTAGATATCCCTAGCTAGCATATGGGTCTCCAAGCTTTTAATTAATTTGTGTCACTCTTCACTCTCCATTCTCTTTCTTTTAACACAATATTTCATTTTCAAGCAAACAAAAAGGCAATAATATTCTTATGCTAAAGTTAGAGATCACCCCTTCATCATTCCTTTCTTTTTTCTTTTTTCTTTTTTCCATTTTTTTGGGTTTGGTTGTGTATGTGTTGCTTGTAAACAAGATTCTACTTGCCCAGGAATTGAGGCATGAATCACGTTCAAGCTGTTATATACATACAGCTCACGGCCTTGTTCGATTGTTCCTATATTTTGCTTTTTCCTGGGAATAATTTTCAGCTCACAATGGAAACAATAATGCACGTAAATTTTTTTCCCCGTATACAATAGCTTAGTAAACGATAATATTAAAGCAGTATAGAATACTTTTCAAATTATTTCACTGTAAATGCGTACAAGTTTTAATTTTGTATCACTCTTGTTCACAAATCGAATTGCAGGTAGTATGATTTTAAAAGACACAATTATACAATTCATATATAAACGTAGGGTATATCTTGCCATCATTTTCTATTTTGGCAAATAAATTATGCAAAGATCTTGAAACCCCCAAGAATTTCAGGCGGCCCAGTCTATCCATCATTCATATAATTAATGATAGTGGCCTAAATAGTGTTCATGATGACAATGATGATTGGTGGCATTCTTATTTTAATGATTGCTATTACTACAGAATACAGATCGACCTCATCATGGTGCAAGTTTTTCAATGTTCATCAATCTTATTCGCTGACACAATTTTGATTGCAACTTTGCCAAGACTAACCACCATCGATCAGTTTAACGTCCCATTCCAAATAGCAAACTGAAAAAGACACCTTCCATTTATTTTCAGATTAATTGGAGAAACCTTTTTTGACCATCTCAGATTAATTTAACCCGCAAGGACTGGTTTGCAGTTTCTCCTTTTCATGCGACGTGTCACACGTCATTTGCTTCCGAATTGTGACGACCGAATCTGGAGTGACTTTTAATAATGGGCCAATATGCTTGAACAAGTCCAGCCCATGAAACAATTAATGTGCCTTGTTGGTGGCATGCGGCCATAGTAGTAAAAGGACGAAATGTCATCTCATTTTCAGAAACGAAAACGAGTGATCGTACGCTGTCCCTGGCGTCGTTTAGATATTTGAAAGACAGACGAGATGGCGTTTGTAGAGTTGAGCATAGACGATGTGTCGTCTAATACGCACCCAAAACCCCAACCGATAGTACCAAAATACACAATAACAAACATCAAGGTCAGTTAATTCTGTAGTTCGTTCAACTTTCAACTGCATCATCGAAATTAAAAGAGAAGTACATATCCAAATTCAGTATTGAAGAGTACAAAACATAATAATAATAACAACTTTTATGTGAAGCAAAGGGTGTTCGGTCATCACGCGAGAATATGAGGGTATTAATGAATTAATCGACTAATTACCTGGAAGAGAAAAGAGCCAAAGAATTAAAGCACAGAAAATGAGTAGAAGTGGAATGAGATGAATAGCGTTCTCTCCTAAAGACGACTTTCGATGCATGGCTGCCATTTCCTTCTTGGTGGCATCAGAGATGGGAATATTACCGTACGTCCGCAAGTCATGATCATGATCGAACGCTAATGAAGGAGATGAAGAGGCCATGGTTACACCTAGAGAAGCTGGCAACACGTTGACAGTGAACTCATCTGAGGCTCTCCAAGTACTGCTTGATGATCTATGCATCCTGGTCGATCGGGTCCTCAGAAAGATAAAAAGCAAACACGTACAGAGTTGAAAAGAAGCTTTACAGATCTTATCTTATACGAGCGCTAGCTTAATTAGTTAGCTTGTGAGGATTGAGCAAGCAAAACAAAGCCTCAAGTTAACTTAGGAGAGAAATAAACAACTTTGCTTTCAGAGCCAACAATGCTGTGGGAGAGAGAGAGAGATTGCCAGATTGGGGGTTGGACTTTGAATGAGCCGACAAATCGAAAAATTTGTGTGATTTTATTTGTTTATACGATAATAAGCTCAACTAGCGGGAAGGCTGCTTTCGGCCTAATCAACGCGGCCCATGCATGTGCATTTGTATGCATGCGCATGTGAGATTTAATTACGGACTTTATACTGACCTTAAAGCGTGGGAAGTCGTAGCAAATTGGTTTATTTTGTTTACACAACAACAATAACATCAGGGCATAATCTCTAGGTGAAGTTGAAGGGCAGGGCATTAGGCATGCCAGCGGGCGCCTACTTCTTCCCTTGGCCATCAAATTCTTGCAGTTGGCTTGACTCTCCATGAAGAGATTCCACAGCTCCTTTTTTTAAGATTGTTTGTTGACGACAATGTAACCACGTCTTTAACTCGAACCCAAAGATTGAAACCGGCAACGGCCAGCCATCTTGAGTCATTAAAATTCAGAACTCAACAGTCAGATTAGACTCGGAATATAAAACAGTTTTCACACCACGATGCTACTGCAAGTTGCTACTAGTTAATGGTCGATATAAGTTTGTTTAGCATAACATGACTTCAGCCACCAGCCGCTCATTTGATTTTCCTTTTTAAATCTCCACCTGCCATGTTTCTTATTCTTTCCAGCACCGAAAAAGGCCAACCCGATCTCAATTTCTGTGTGCGATGGATGCACCGTGCATAGAAAGCCTGATCCATCGAACTCCCTTTAGACTCGGGGTAGGTCAGGGGCCCCTATGCCGCCAAAATGGTCCTACCTTCACAAACTTTTAGCACTTTAAAAACGTGACCTGTGATCTGAAATGGGCAAGCAAGATAACTTAAGTCGTACTCTAAAGATTTCAGGGAATAAATCAGGTAATTGAGTGTTGGCGAGCAGTTTATCGTAAATAACAAATACTACACCCTAATTCCAAAAGAAAAAAACCCACAAAGGATTGAAGCCATGGATGCTAGAACTATCAATGATATACAATTCCCAGTCCTCTGTCTGAAAACCACTGTCAACAACCGCAGTAAGTCATTTATAAACATTTGCCTGAAACCGTTGTCAAAAGCAGCAGGGTTTTGTATATTTTTGACCTTGTATGAAAAGCAGACCCCCACCACCCCCCCACCACCCCCCCCCCCCCCCCCCAAAAAAAAAAAAAAGAGCGGACAAAAATGGAAAACTCGAGAGGGGGAAAAGAAAACCGCCTGAAGGAAAATTAGAGGAGGAACACAGGAAAGAAAGACTACAGAGACACTTCCAGTAAAGTTAACAAAAAGTATCATTTCAAACACAACAGGAAGACGAGAACATTCATGCTGCAAAGTAAGGAACTAAAATGCCCATTTTATGGGATTTTCGGAAACAGCCGTATCCCAGAACACGATCAGAAGTGCCAAAACATACAGCTCGCATCTCTTGCATACAGGCACTGGCAAAAAAGGAAATGAAACATAGTCAGGAGAGGTTCTATTAAAGAATTAAATATCAAATGCGGAAGGAAACAAAAAAATCCAAAAAGGAATTGTCATACAAAGGATATTTGCACACTAATCATATCTTGACCCCAGTGCAGCAGGGAAACATACTTACAATCTAACTATAGCGTAAATTGGTTTGCAACTGATGGTGAACTACTGGGGTAAGAGATTTTAAAGCACAGAAACGAAGATGCACATAGACAAAAAAGTATATATGTGTGTGCATAACCATGGAGTTCTAAATTATTATTTCTTCTATTTGCTCCGTCTTTTCCAGTCTACATGAGATTATTTACAGCAAAATTTTTTCAGTTCATAAAATCAGTTACTGAAACAGGAGGGTCCAACCTCAGAAGGCTGAAATCTACAGACAATAAGAAAAAGATTTTTATTTTTTTTTTCATATAAGCCAATCCAATTTTGTAATGTAATCAAAATTTGGCACTTGCAAATTTGAAAAATGAGGCCTCTAGAAACTAGCTAGATCTAGGCAAAAAATAACATAAAAACTTGTAATTCATATTTGCCAAAATTCAGACCAAGTGCTTGGAAAAGTTTAGAAAATACAAGTTAAAACAAATTTCTAATAAATATTTCAAATATTTGATAAGAAGTAACAGACTACATTACGTTGCTAACTCTAGTCATAATAAGCCTGTGAGTGCAAAAGTTCTTGCATGCACGGGAAGATTCCAGACTCCATAGGCAAGAAGACACAAAAAGAACAAGTGGCACATGATTAGGCCCACAAAACTGAGATTGAACAAAGAGTACCATTACTTTAATCTATGGCCTTGCCATCATACACATCAAGCTTTGTGATTGTTATAAAATAAAGCATGCTTTGTGATTGTTATAAAATAAAGGAGCTATAATATGTACCTCAGGGAATGGAAGAGTACCAATTCTGTGACCTGTTTCCTTCCTCACTCTATATAGAACTTGTTTTTGATTGGCGGAAGCACCTGCCCAGTAGACTGTCTAATCTCACAGCTAAGTTCAACTTCCATCAACCGATGATTTTCCTTAGAACGAGTCATTGAGAAAGAAACATTCAGACCATCCCCTTCACTAACACGAATGGAAGGACGCAAGAGAAAAACCTGTTAAATGGAGAAAACAGAAAAATTAGAAAGGAGCGGATGGTGCACCAGAAGAAGCCACGAACATAACAAATAAGCAAAACATACCAGCACTGCAAAATGTTATATAGGAACGCATTATGCATGCAAGGAAAAGAGCTGAGGCCTAAAGTCAGACAAGGGCAATAGTATTGCAACAAATCCTATTATCAAAAGTTTATGGAAGTCACTAAATGCTGTGCAAGCTTGACCATTTTACACACCAGCAGAACACACACTTAGCTACTGCATAATAAACAGGTATATGCGACTAATACTTCTGCCATGCATAACTCTGATGATATTGAGACAAAAAGAGAAATAAAGAAAGCAAAATTAAGGCATTCATGAAACAATTCAGCTTTTTAAATTTGAAGATAACCCAAAGAGGATATATTTTGGGAGATATACACCTGCTGGCCCCAATGTGTGCCATTATAAGTACTAGGGGCTGTTGTCAGCTCAATCTCTTGCTGAGCTGGATCCTCCCTGCTTCCCTGGTGCACAAAAAGACAGTGAATCATACTTTACTCAGTATGTGGATGACTGAGACTGTTAGCATGCACCATGGTAAGGTGCACAGGAGCTCAACTTACTCTAAAATGGACATCAAACCATCCACTGAACCCACAAAGCACTGTTCTCTCTCCTGTGATTGATGACAGAAATTTTGATCTGACTTCACGAATGTCATCCACGGTAGCAGTAGAGCAATCAATATTCTTCACAACAGCCGCTGTTCCTATAACCTGATCAGGATGAAGGTTGTTCCACAATGATGTCTGCAAAATTAATAGAATTTTCTTATTAAATGCAGGACAGAATAAAGGCGAAAGCACAATGGCTCATGCATACAAGGTCAATCTGATAATCAAGCTCTTTAGTTCTTCAAGGGAATATGTTATAAGACTAACAAAGTGGATTTTGTTCGGGTGCGTGACAAAGATTTGATCATATAGACTTAGAACGAACCTTCCATACAAGAAGATAAGTGCAATATGGTTCACAAGTTTGATGATACAATACTCAAGACTTGGGAAATCCAAGTTCTTATTGAATAAGATATTCAATAAGAGAACATCAATTACATATATAGTCAATAAAACTCTGACCTAACTCCCTTCCAATCAGGCGGAGATTTCAAAGATAAATTCTCCATTCATAAAATGACATCAATTGAGTAACACATCAGCAGGTATAGTCACATCATCATTCACTCAGCTAATCTCACATAAAGGCACAGTTTGTAAGCACTTCAACACTTTAGAGCGATAGGAAAGGGGGCATGGGGGAGGAAAGAGTGTAATATAGGTATGCCAGACTCATTGCTATAGCTTCTGAATTACATTGACGGAAAGGTGTGTGGACAACAGACATCATACATAAAATTTAACCTAAATTTAAGCAGCAGCAAAGGTAAAAATTTAGTGTCATTGATTTTGATAGATTCACAATATTAATATTCAAAAGCAACAAGTTCTAAAACTCACCTGCAGATAATATTTCTTCTGCTCTTCAGAGAAGGGCTTTGTTAAAACACTCATATCAACACCATAGTAAGTTTTGGTCTCTTTCAGAAAACTATACCAATCATCCATTGCTCCTTCATAATCGTGCTGTTTTTGATCCCCCAAACCAGACCTAAATGGTGCCACCCACATGCGAGCATGACTAGGATACCTGAGAGAAAATGCTTATTTGGTCAACCATTCACAAATGAGTCGCTGATTATAAAAACAATAAACTATTCAAAACAAAAGCTAGAAGAAACATTAAGTCTGCAATATGAAGGAAAACAAGGACAAGAGAGTTATAAGCTCAGTGGAAAATCCAATGGTCAATTTGAACACCTTCACTAATCTGCCTCTCTACTATGTAATTGGCATTGTCATTATTCTCTCTCCCTAGTTGTGGTAATTCCACTAACTTGCTGAGAAATGATAACTCCCTTGTACGCTCATTCCTACAGTTAATTGCACTCAATCTGAATCATATTTGTACTTGTTCCCCTTGATCATGAGAAATTATTTTTCTATGCTGGGTAACCACTCCGGAATCTTAACATAGCATTCACCCCTACTAGCGTCAGTAGGCAATCAACATTTACCCTAGGAAAATCAAATATCATTCATCAGCCAACGGGTACGGATTTATATCCCTGTATAATGTACTCTACGAATTTAACATATAAACCAAATCAAGGATAACAGTTAGGAAACAAAAGCCCTCTCACTTTGTACTAAGTGTTTTTATGTTGGAATGTGTGACAACCCACAAGATGATCACTTGCACCGCATATATAAAGTGTTTCTTCACCCTTTGGCATCTCAAAGTACTTACATAACTCCAGTTGGCTTCAACCAGCGGTCACGAGCACATATCACCGAATCAAACATAGATTCACGCAGAAGGAAGTATCCCATCCACTCAGAGATAATCACATCAACTGCACATTGACCATGAATCTATTATCAGAATCGAAAACCACAAGACCCAATGAACTCTGTCCATTTCAAAATTATCTAGTGACAGCAAAAACGAATGACCCGAACCTTTCTCCGGCAGGACAACATCCTCCACAGAGCCCTCAATCACTTCAACCACATCGTGAAGATTATTCGCTTTGACAAGCATGCGAGCATGGTCCGACATCTTAGTAGCTTCCACAGCATATACCTTCCGCGCACCAGCTTGTGCGGACCAAATTGCAAGAATGCCACTACCAGTTCCTACATCCAGCACAGTCTTCACCACAAAAACACAAAATTAATCACAAATTTCTACACAAAAGCCTATAGCTATTAACTAATAAGGTTTAATTAAGCTGAAGTAAGAGCGCGTATTGTACAATTGCAAAAATGCAAAATAAGTAGAGACATGAAAGTAAAAGGAAACTTACTTTCCCTTGGAAGTGGTGTTTGTTTTGGAAAATGGCGTTGAAGTAAGCGTCCATGCGGACTCGATCGGAGAGCATTTCTTTTTGGTGATAGAGAAACGCGTAAGTGCAGAAGTAATTTGCAAAGTCCACTTCTTTGTCCACCGGTGCTGTTCCGCCTCCTCCTCCTCCTCCTCCATTGCTGCTCCCGGCAAGATCACCTGCTACGAAGCCGTTTGTGTGGCTGCCCATGGCTGCGTCTACTCGCACACGGTGTTTCGCTACGCACCGTATTGAGTGAGAGAGTCAAGACTCGAGAGAGGGGTTTTAGGGCGACGTCGCTATTGAAATGTAGGGTTTAGCTGCTGTGTCTGTTTTGGCAGGTGGAAGTACGCTCTATTATCACCGGCTGCCACGTCGACACTTGGTGCGCGGGCTTCTATTTAATATTCTCGCGTCGGTTGATCTGCTCGTTGAACCGCGCAAGGGCTGAGCCGAGGAAGATATTTTTCCAGCAATATTTTGATCTAAAATTTTGACCAACGTTGACAGATAAAATTAATTAATACAATAATCTAAATTAATTAATTAACTCACAGAAAAAATTAATTAATACAATATTATTTCTCTCAGCGCTTTAGCCTTTGGAATCTTATCATTTTCATAGTACAATGACTGTAACTAAGAGGGATGTTGGCGGATCAAATTTTGTGTATTGAATATTAATGCATATTTTATCTATAATTTTATTAATTATAAATTTTTAATTTAATTCAATTTATAAATTGAAGAATTTAATTTAAATTCAAACTATACATCTGCGGATCGGATATGGATTTGACCTGATCTATATCTAATCCACTAATTCTATCCATTTTACAAACTAATTAAATAAAAAAAGTTAACATAAAAATAATTTTACTACCAATTAAATTTGAAATTGAATAAGATTTAAATAAATTAATTATTTAAATAAAGTTAGAATAATACGTTCAAAGTTTCAATATATAATGGAAAAAAAAACCTATTTGTTAAAATTAATACATGAAAAATAACTAAAATTAACTTTTTATAAAATTATATTTGTTTATTTAATTATTCAATTATTTTTATTATATGTTATTATCGTATAAGATATGTATAGTATTAGTGTAACTACATTTTAACTTATTTATTTATTAGTAAGTAGTAGTACCACATTTATAAGTTTTATTTTTTAATTAAATAAATATTTTTTTTAATTTTTTTACCGATTCACAGATTTTTACAAACTTACTTGTGTAAATCCATATCCATCCACCGACTTTGTGTTATGACAAGAAACCTTTGGTGAAAATCATCACCTATAACGCATGAATATTCATGTTGTATCACCAATAATCAATAATAAATTATGCAGAAGCGTACCTAATCCACAATGTTGAATTCCTCTCTAGGGTTGTGTGGTTGATATTCCAAATCAACACATTATCCTAGAGAATCCTTTAAATTTCTCACTGCTTTTTGGGATGTCAGTAGAGAATAAAAAGATACGTGTAACCTGGGGACCATGACCATTTATATAGACAACTTTTTCATGTTGTCATTAGGTATTCATAATTTTGCTCATCATAGAATTAGAATAACATTAGGTTTGTACATATTAAAGGCCTACACTCTATTAGATACAATAAATCTCATACTGAAAACCTAAATAGATCACTTTTAATTTTAGCTTAACCTTATTTGACAGTTTGCAATATATAATTATTCATATATAAGTTCAACGTTAGATTAAAGATCCAATAATGCTGGATTAAAAAAATCCAACACTTCAAATTTTTAAATTTTCAATTCAATCCAATCTACCAATCCATAAACTATATTCTTACGGATCAGATAAATTAAGCAGATCGAATTAGATTCTGAACACCGCTAATATTAACTAGCACTAAAAAGAGCACCAAAAGACATTTAATGCATGCGTTAGTCTAACTTAAAAATTTTAAATAAAACAAATCAAATAAACCATGTTGTTTTAATTCATCTTCACTTCACAAAACTGAATTAGTTTAGTATGAGCATGCACTCTAAAGATCCAAACCCTTTGCTATTATTTTGAATCTTGTCTCGCTCCATCTGCAAACCCTTTGCCGTGAAAGATGTCCATTTTTTGTGAATTGTTTTAACACGATATTGTCAAGACCCAAAGTAATTTGAAATCTGGATAACTAAAACTGGTGTGACAAATAGCGTAATGGGCGTCTCAAGTTTTGTTAAAATTATGCTAATTTAATAAGATATATGATAAAGTTAGAATGATATAATTTAGTTAGTTTCTCTTATTTAATTCTTTATGTTGATGAAATGCAGATTTTAAATATTGTCCGGTGCTCTTTTCAGTGCTAATTGTACTAAACATATAATTGTTATTTGTTATTTACTTGTTTTTCTTTTTTTTTTTTCTTTTTTTTCTTTTACCTCACTTTGTAGGCCTATTACGAAATGATAAATGAGTTTATGATGTGTTTTTTGGTCGAATCGACATTGAACAGTGGACACTCCAGGCTGGGACAAACGCTTTAGCTGCATGATAGGCCTTAGTTCTAATTAATTATTTTTAATCGATGGCCTTTAATTCTTCAATTAAAATCTGTGCATCAATTCTAATTCAAGCGAATCTAATATTGCAAAAAAGATTTCTACCCGGGCGGCGGCTCGTGGATTTAAAGATTTTTAGCTGTACAATCAAACGGATACTAACTTGAAAGTAGAGCTGGCAAAATTTAACACGAATCGATTACCTAATACGAATAAATGAGCATGGATCATTAAAGTCGATGTAATTATTAAGTGGATCGGGTGTGGATTGACACAATTTTTTTTTGTATCGGATTAGGGTTAAAGTTCTTGACCTATTTACCTAAATAATGACATGATTATATTTTATATTTTAAATTAATTTTTAAGTTATTATCATTAAAACTTAAATATTAGACATAATTTTCTATTTTTAATTTTTTTTGGAAGATGGACATATACAAAGTGTTTTATTTATAAAATTTTATATAAATTTAGAACTTTAATAGTATAAGTGTGTAAAACATTGATACACATATATATTTTATGATATCGATATATATTATTATTTACATATATATAATTTAAACTTTAAATAATATAAATGTGTAATAGTTTGGGAGTGTGTGTGTAATATTTGTTAAATATATATAAATTAAATGAGTTATTGAGTAATCCGTTTATTTTCTGTATCGAGTTTGAGTCGCAATATTTTGACACAATTATTAAATAGGTCGTGTTTAGATCGATCTAAATTTGACACGATATAAAACTGACTCGACACGTACACGATCGTAACCTGTTTTGCCAGCTCTATTTGAAGGGAATAGTCGTCTGTATAGTATTGCAGAAAAGGTAAACTTCAAGTTGCTTTAAGTTAGAATGATGATATTCAATTTATTCCTATAAGGATAAAAACCTCAACTTGTTTTTTTAAGACTGATAGGCCACGTTTGGCACGCAGGATTGGATTGGACTAATTATTAGGATTGGACTAAATTAGATTGGATTAGATTAAGTTGGATTATATATAGTGCTGACTTATGTTTGGTACAGTACTGGATTGGATTATATTAAATTAAATTTAAATGAAGTTTAACAATATTTAAGTTAATATTTGAATTTAAATATCAACTATTTATAGATATTTAATAAGAAATATTTTAATTAATTAAAAATAATTATAACACATAATTAGTTATTGGATAGTCATAATTAAATAAAGAAATATAAATTACTTAAATTATAAGTTATTTCATATGAGATATATCATGTCATTAAATAAAATTATTCAAATAATAAATTAATTAGTAATTTTTAAGTAAACCGTGAATAACAAAAAAATAAATTACTTAATTAAAATAATAAATAAATAATTTTTAAGTTATATATAAAAATAGTGTAATAAATTATGGAAAATATCATAAATAAAAAAATATTTTTCTTCCTATAATCTAATCCTAACTAAAACCACATGAAAATTGGGATTACTAATCCCATGAGTTTAGGATTAAAATTTGAATTTAGTCCACTAATCCAATCCATGTGAGCATGCCAAACATGAGATTAATATTTTATCCCAAAAATTAATCCAATCCCACACTTAATCCAAGCAGCCAAACATAGCCATATTGACTTATAAAATACGATAATAAGATAATAAAATTTGAAGAAGAATGGCCGGTGTTGAAAGCATATATTTTTATCCATTAGTGTTTCTAAAATAAAATTAATTTAAACTTTATATGCATCACTAACAAAAATCACACTTAAAAAAATCAATAACAATAGAATAAATGAAATTTCTCATTTTCCTCTCTCTTTTCTTTTTTTTTTTCTTTTTCTCTCTTTCTTCGTTTCTTCTTCTGTGTTTTCTTTATTTTTTTCGTCTCTTACTCGTCTATGCTTCTAATTGGGAGGTAAATTGAAATTTATCCTTTTGCAAAAGATTGTTGATATACAACTAGATGTGAAAAAACACCTTATTTATGGCAATGATTATCAAGAAACGAGGTCAACGCATGTTTATGGCAGTTTATAATGAATAAAAAAAGATTAATTTCAACAATATTTGTTGATGATAGAGCCAGTAAACTGCACATTTGTAATTTTTTCTTTCACATTTATGTCAAGTGACCTATTCCTTCACCAATACAAATAATTCAACTAGATACAAATTTAAAATGTCGAACCATGCATACCCAATTGACATCTATTTGTTCATTTGAGTTGCTGCTCACAAGACTTGGTCTGTTTCTTGACAACGCATCTTTCAGGATACAATCATTAATGGGCATTAAATAATAGCAAAATTGTATTAATAAAACCAAGTCTAAAGTCTCATGAAGGCGACAACCCACCTCCATATTTGATTATTCCTGTGAGACTTGTCTGCACTTTATTACATAAACCAAAGGGGATTATTGAATTGGTCAATACATTACAAGTTACAACTCACGAGAAGTGGTAAATCCTTTGGTTTGGTGAGTGAATGAATTAGGTTAAAATGTAGAAACAAATGAAATAATGAAACTTCACCTTTCTTCATCAATGCCTCTATAATGGTTTGTCTCACTATTTTTATATGTGAAAGCAGTAGTTGTTTACGATAATATCCATGTCTTTTTTTTTTTTTTAAATAATTATGAGTTATTGCTGGGTCTTTACTCTTTACAGAAGACTTAATCTTTTTTATTTTACAAAGTATGAATCATGCCACTGACAACTAACAACTGACCACAAGATAGCTGAAAAAAAAAATACCGAATACGGTAGTACTCAGAGTTTATAGTGAGAAATTTATGTGAAAATGCTCACTTTTAAATATAAAAATATGAGGAACTAGGTGAACTTCTTGGTTGTTTCTTTTTATCCCACATACAAAATTAAAAAATTCAAACACTAACCCAATTCTATTCAACATTTGGCTCCTCTAACAATGATATCAAATATGATCTTTCTACTTCAATATTCTCACGCTCATCTTTCTAGGAAACTCTTCACAGTCAAACATTGGTTTCTCTTCACAGTACGTAGAATATGAAAACCTCAAAAGCTTCAAAAACTAAGATCTTTAGCCTCACAATTTACATTCGTACAAGAATGAAGCTCTAAATGGAGGACAAGAAAGCTAATATAATTGCTGCTTCTCTAGCTATTGCCCTCATCATCTTTATAATTATTGCTCGCGTCACACTCAAACTTTCCAAAGCGTTTTTCCTTATTTTAGGTGCTGATATTGCAGTGGTTCTTGCTGTTTTCGCTTGCATAATCATAAGAAGGCGTTACCATAAGAGAAGATTGTTATTAGAATCAAAGTTTGTAACAGAAGGCAGAGAGCTTCGGATTGAGTATAGTTTCCTAAGAAAAGTTGCTGGGCTACCAATAAGGTTTAGATCCAAAGAACTTGAGGAAGCAACAGGCAATTTTCAAGCACTGCTAGGCCGAGGATCATCAGCTTCAGTTTTCAAAGGGATCCTAAGTGATGGAACTTCGGTTGCTGTCAAGCGGATTAATGGAGAGGAACACGGGGAGAAAGAATTCAGATCAGAAGTTGCAGCCATTGCTAGTGTGCAACACGTGAATCTTGTAAGGTTGCTTGGGTATTGTATTGTCCCTGCAGGGCCTCGATACCTAGTCTATGAGTTCATTCAAAATGGTTCGTTGGATCATTGGATTTTTCCCACAAGTAGGAGAAGCGGAGGCGATTTTGCTGGTGGGTGTTTGTCATGGGATTTGAGGTATAGAGTTGCCATTGATGTGGCGAAGGCACTTTCTTATCTTCATAATGATTGCCGGTCAAGGGTATTACACCTCGATGTCAAGCCTGAAAATATACTTCTTGATGAGAATTATCGAGCAATCGTATCGGATTTTGGTTTGTCAAAGTTAATGAGTAGAGATCAAAGCAGATGTATCACAACAATCCGCGGGACTAGAGGTTACTTGGCCCCTGAGTGGCTACTGGAACACGGGGTCTCTGAGAAATGTGATATCTATAGCTATGGTATGGTTCTTTTGGAGCTGACTGGGGGTAGAAGAAATGTAAGCTTGATTGAACATGAGAATGATAAGTCTAAAAGGAAGTGGCAGTACTTTCCCAAAATTGTGAACGAGAAAATGAAAGAAGGGAAGCTAATGGAAGTTGTGGACCAAAGACTAATTGACGGCGGAGGAATTGATGAAACGCAAGTAAGGAGATTAGTTAATGTGGCATTTTGGTGCATACAGGAGAGGGCTAGGCTTAGGCCTAGCATGGCTCAAGTGGTTGAAATGCTTGAAGGCCGTGTGGCAGTGGATGATCCGCCAGATACCCAAATGGTCATTGTTGATTTGTTGTCGATTGATCAAGATGATGATGCAGATGGTGGCATTGGAAGGAGGAGACTTGCAGCATTGGCATCAGACTTAGGTAGAAATCTTGCCACTGATTCAGCAGCCTGCTCACTTACCATGTCAGTTCTCTCGGGAAGGTAATTTTTAAGAAATTATAGACTTGGACAGACCCTTTTGTGCATGTTTTAAGTACATACCGGAAAAACAGTAATGTTAATCCTTCATGTTATTAAAAAGCTAACCAGCTTTCTTGTTTTTTAATGGATGCATACTCCACTGTACCAAATTGATAAGTGTTCCGCGTAATTATTATTATTATTGTGAACATTGCAGTAACTTTTTTCTAGCCTTGGGAAGGTCTTTTAGCAAATGTAACGCATGCCCAGAAATTAAAAACTCGAATTAAAATACGAACTACAAAACAGAGGAGTGCAGAATGAAGCCTGAAAAAGATCTTATTGAGGGTGCTTCGGGCCATTTTCTATTTGGTCCACGCCACCCCATGTGACCTACTTGAACTGATAAGGCAACAAAGCTGCAGGCTGCTGCTGTTAATGTTGTGCCTAATTTATAAGTTGATTATCTGGACTGAATGCAACATTTCACCTGCTTTCAGAGCAGTTTACTAAACTTGAGATTTCATCCTACAAAATATTAAAAAAATGAAAAAAAAAAAATTTTGAGTTTTCATCCGAGGCAACGGTGTCTACTTTATGACACATGGCGTTGTCATATTTATTTACAATAATAAAACACTATTCATTTGGGGTATCGTAATTAGACCTTGAGGTTTGACTATTTCTCATGTCAAATTTTATTTTATATTGGTATTATTTGTTACGGATAATGTGAATTATAATATTAAAAACGTGAAACGCTTGTAGGTTAATTTATCTTTTTCAACGCAATCAATTACTAACAGCATTAATAAAATTGATTAAGGGCTTATGAAAAAGGCTCGGACTTGGTCAGACTTTGTAATTTATAAATTAAAAAGTTTAATTTGTAATTTCTATATATTATTTGTGGTTTATAATGTTGTGCTATTAATATTTACGTATTAAACTATTAATTAATTATGTATTGGATCTTTAATTTAAATTTTTTTTAATTTCAATTTTATTAAATTTTATTTAAATCAAGTTTAGCCTAAACCCAATATGGATGGACTTTTAGAGCACCTGCACTTGTTACCAATAACATAAACTTAAGCTGATTTTAAAAAAATCCAACTCAAGCTCGTAATTTGCCACCCTAATCTCAACAATTGAGCCCCATTCAGAATATGTAGCGGGATGAATTGAAGTATATGGTAACTTTCAGGCGTAAATTGAAATATCCCCTTATTATTATTATTATTTATAAATATAGAAATATCCCCTCGTGAAAAAATGAAAGTGATGAACCCAGAAGGGAATCTATGCCGTGCATTGGTCAAACAGTTAACGGGAACTTTCATCAACGGTCAGAGGTCGTTGACACGTACGTGGTGCGAGTAAGTTGAACAGAAACAACACCACAAAACGACAAAAATCAAAAGAGGAGAAACACAGAATAATCTGGCAATTAAAAAAAAGAAAAATTGGGCGACGAGCGAGAGAGAGAGAGATAGAGCTCAGCTCGCGGCGTTATCACATCAACTCTTGAGTGAGTTCTGCTTCTGGTAATGTCTTAAACCCTAAAACCCACTCGTTGTTTATTTCTTTATTAATTAATATTATTCCCATTTCGTATCTTATACATTTCTTTGTTTCATTTGATAGACAATTCTGTATTGGACAATGGAGTTTCTAGAGATTAAAATTTTTTAAGTTTTTGAATCGGGAGGGGTGCTTGTTAATTGTAATGGTTGTGCCATTTTTGATTGAATATGTCGTATTTGTATTTAGCTGTCGACCAATTTTGATATCTGAATTTTGGGTTTCATTTTCGAATTAAATACTTCTAAAAGTGCATTTATTATAATGCCATTTATTGAATAGTTTTGAGAACATTATGAACTGTCGATGGTGGTGCTAATCTGGGTCTTTGTTTGTTTTATTGCAGGATCTGTCCTCTTCTCAGTTACTTTATCTGCATTGGAGATAATCTTTTGAGGGTTAAAATGAGCTTTACAGGGCCATCCATGAGTTCTGGTTAGCTTAATTCTTTTGTTGCATTACTTACTGTTTGGTGTAGCTGATGCTCATAAAGTGAGCACTTTTGTATGTGTCATTTGTCATTTGGTTTTGTGTTTACTGTTTTCATGTCTTTCAATCTTCTATGCATGAGTTGCAGATTGGTATGAGTTTTTGCTATGAATAGGATATTCTTCACCATTCTTGATTATTGAACTTTATGATGATTCCATTTCAGGGGGTAAAACTGTTAGAAGAGCGTTTGAGTTTGGAAGGACCTATGTGGTCAAGCCCAAAGGTAAACACCAAGCCACTGTTGTGTGGCTTCATGGGCTTGGTGATAATGGTTCAAGGTAATATGGCCTTTTCATTTCCTTTTTGTTTAGCAGTGTCTTTCAACTATTTGTTCGTATAAATTTAAGACGGTCGTTTCAATTCTATTAGTTTCCTGACAATTATATTGGAAAACAGATCTAGTTTTCCTTTTCCTATTACTTGAGTTATATTCTATGTAATAACTGGATGGAGATAGCTGTTTCTGGTTGATTATGTGACAATGGCATCGCCCAATGGTAGAAGACACTTTTCTCCCTTTTTGTATTATATTCTTTTGTTTTTTTTTTTTTGGGCGGTTGGGGGGGAGGGGGGGTGTGTGTTCTGATTTGCTGCCATTTGAATGCTAAGGTTTGCTAAAAAGAATATGACTGGTCAATCAAATACAGTTCAAGTTGACCTTTCAAGATCACAAATGTTGTTACTGTTCAAACTAGTATGAACTGAATCTCACTTGCTATCTAGTTTCCCATTTTGATATGTGCTGCCTGCCTATGAATATGAATTGCCTCTTTTGTCCTCTGCTAATAACTTTTAGTTTTTTTATCAAAATCTTATGTAGGCAAATACACACACGCACACACTTCAAGAAGAAGAAAAATGGAAATACAATAGACAACCAGATGAATCAATTATAATTATGCACAAAAGCCCTAAAAATTAATGCAATAGCTATTAGATCCTCATTTATGCTTTGATCTTGTTGGCAGCTGGTCCCAGCTCCTCGAGACTCTTCCTCTTCCAAATGTAAGAACGATTGACATTCATTTTTTTATGAGCATTTCAATCTCTGTTATTTTTTCCTAATTCATTTCGAATTTGAATTTTATTTTCATTGGAAACTCAATAACCTTTTAAGGTTCTAATTATGTGATACAGATTAAATGGATTTGCCCAACTGCCCCTACTCGACCAATGACTGTATTTGGTGGCTTTCCAACCACTGCCTGTAAGAGTAGTTGTCTGTTTTAATTTTTTTTTTTCGTTTTATATTAGAAAATCCAAGAGAATATTCACACCGTTTCAGTTGTAGGAGTCAAAAGAAAAAATCAACTATAAAAAAAACTTTACCCTCCACATCTTTGTTAATCCTTGGAAAATGAACACTTCTGTTAATACAATAGTAGAAAATCATGCTTAACCGAAAATTTCTGTTTGAAACACTAAATTAAAAATATTGGAAATGCTAATGTGATGTAAATCAGGGTTTGATGTCGGAGACCTTTCAGAAGATGCTCCTGATGACTTAGAGGGTTTAGATGCTGCTGCGGCACATGTAGTGAATTTATTGTCAACGGAGCCCACTGACAGTAAGTTTCCTTCTTCTGAGTTTTAGTATGTTGTAATGCGGTGCAGTTTTCTAGGCCTTATCATTTCTGATAAATGTCTATTTTATTGAAGCATTTGAGCACTTTGATAGCCGATTATTGCACGATGGATAACTCTTACCTTTTCAATTTTAATCTATCTAGACGGTGTTTCAACTTGAAAACTGCTCTACAGCTTAACAAATTGCTTCATGTAGATACAATTTACTTTACTCTACTCCAATCTACAGGTCAATGGATTTGTTTTTTATCCAGTACTACATGCAAGCTTACATATTGCAGTAAAGTGTATGGTTGTTTTATGAGGTTCTGCTTCTTAAATTGTACAATAAACTGAGAGTATATTTAGAGATTCCATTGGACATAACATGATTGCATTTCGTTTACAAATAATTTTAATAAAGAGAGGCTTTTTAATAGTATTTCTGATGACTATTTGACATTGTTTGTTTGTTACATGTTAGTATAGTGGCATTATTTCACCTTACAATCGCTGATACTGGTTTCTCCTTTTTGCTCTGAATCTGGATGGAGATATTAACTTGTTTTTTCAAATGCATTGAGAAGCTCAGTGGATTTAGCTTTATGCATTGCAATGTACTAATTTCACTGAAGTTAATCTTCAGGAAAAAAGTTACTCATACTTTGTAGTTGTGTATCATCCTAATTGAAACTTTTCTTGTACAGTTAAACTTGGTGTTGGAGGTTTCAGTATGGGAACGGCAATCGCACTGTACTCTGCAATCTGCTTTGCCCATGGAAAATATGGGAATGGCAATCCATACCCTGCTAAATTGAGTGCAGTTGTGGGACTAAGTGGCTGGCTTCCTTGCTCAAAGTTTGACTTCATATATTTACTTCAATTTGAAACCCTGTCGATTATTGCCTTTGTTAATAGCACACGTCATAAGTCCTATTCGTTTCCAGGACCTTGAAGAACAAAATAGGTGGAGATAATGAAGCTGGAAGACGTGCTGCATCCTTGCCCATTTTGCTCTGCCATGGAAAAGGTCTTACTTACTCTCTCACATAGGCAGATGTTCATTTTATAGCTGGCCTCTTGTCATTGGCTTCGGCACATACCTGTCTTCTCTCTTCTGGGGTTCAGATATTGCTAGGAATAGGACCGAGATGACACACAAACAGACTAAATGCATTTCAATTAATTTGATGTGGACGAAGATGCCACATGAACAGTCTATTCAGATAATTTTGTTGTTGGACTCGGTTTCACTTATTTGTTTTACAAGCTTAGAGCTTGGCATCTCAAAGAGCCAAGGCCTGAGCAGTATTTTACCCAACTAGACATTAGAATGTAAGGACGGAATATGAAATATGTTTCTGGTCACTACAGTCAGAGGTCCAAAACAACATCTTGGTTGCCGGTGTCGCTCTCTTTTTGGCTATCAATATCTGATATACATAAGAAAACCTAATTGCAACAGTCGATGTAGGCTGAATGATTTCTTCTGCTTTCTTATTTATTACTTCCAATTTTCTTTTTCTGTTTCAATTGTTAATTATTTGAGGTTCAAATAATTGATAAAGAAGACAATGGCATGTTTGTGCCAGTCAAAATACTGCCAGTCAGACGCCTAATTTCTGACCCCACTGAAAGCTGATTTTCTGTGATTGGCATTTAGCATATTCAGATATGCCCAAATAGGTTCTTAAGTAGCTATGATTAACCGTATCACCTTAGCTTGTGTTTCAGACTTATTGTGTGATAATACATCTCATAATATTTTGCAGCAGTAACTTTTTTCTCCTTTCTATATCTTCTTCTAGCCATTTGCTTCTCTAAGGAATTTTTCAACAATTGTTATCAATTACTCTATATCTTCACTAGCAGTTTGTACTTTGTAGTCACTTATCCAACCTTGCATCTTTGAATAGTTGCCCTAGTTTCTGCACTGGCTTTGTAATTAGCTGCAACTGTTGACGAATTGATTTTGGCATGGTTGGTTGCAGGTGATGACGTGGTTCAATATAAATTTGGTGAGAAATCCTCGCAAGCCCTGACTTCAAATGCGTTTCAGGATGTGACATTCAAAGCTTACAGTAGGTAAGTAATCCCTGCAAAAACTGTTTAATTTTGATACATTATAGTAATTAAGTTTTGATTACTCTGTTTGATTGCAGCCTTGGCCACTACACCTTTCCTACAGAGATGGATGAGGTCTGTGCTTGGCTAACAGCTAAACTGGGGCTTGAGGGATTCTCTTCATGATTCATGACACTTCCAAGTCTTGAGCTACAAATTGGAAGAGCAAGAAATGTTATGGGGGAAAAATTATTTTATAGTTGTAAGAAAGAAATTTTAGTGGCTTAATGGTTCTGGGCGTCGTATACATGATATAGTGACAGTAGTCCACGCATTTCCTATCAGTTCTCGTGCATTTGATATTGCTGAACTGTTTCGCCTCTAGAGGAAACTGCATATGATTATCTATGAGAACATATATTCCCGTTTGAAGTTAGTAAGCTATATTAACTTGGCAATTTAGATAATTAATGCTATAATTTACTCAAATTGTGTTTTTCATACGATTTCCCAGAAACACTAAACTGAAGTATGAACACTGTTTTCTACTGGCCGAGTTTGCTTGCGATGAGATTATTCATACAGGATTGAGTCTATGATGTTCAGCTGAGCAGCATTGGAACTTCCTACTGTAGTACCTTGTCAATTGGTTCTGACATTAAAAGTTTTAACTAAAGCCGCAGTAACACTTGAGCTTAGTTTGTAAAGGGAAACTTGAGCTCGTAGTGAGGCCCTTGATGAAGAGCAGAACCTTTCCAGAAGTTTTGAGATCTATCGTAAATCACCCTGAAAGCACTGCAGTCAAAGGGCTCTGATCTCGGGCTTGGCGGGCTTGGTAAGAATGAACAATAAAACTTGACTGATTTTTTTTCCTAATAAGATCAACTAAAGGTGCAAGAATAACTCGCGTATTGAAATTTGAATCTGGTGGCAGCTTTCCATTAGAGTTGGATCTTGTACTTTGGAATCAACAGTGACTTGGGATATCTTTACTCTGTCTAAATGCCACTAAAAAATTTTAGGTATATGGGCTGATTTTAGAAAAGATTCAGTGAGTGAATTCAATTCCTTGTTGGAATCAACAACATGCAGCTTGCAAGCGTTGACTTTGCAGAACTGAAAAGTACAAATCAAAGGCAGTCGAGGTTGAAGCCGCTCCATTGGCTTGTAGATGCATTCCAGACTATAGGCATTGGTGCAAAATCAAGTTCCAATTGTTATTATGGGTCCATTTGCTACGCTTATTGGGCTATTGGGAAAATTTATAAAAACAACCTTAAAACTTTTCAGTTTTTTTAATTTAGCCCCCAAATTTTTTTTATCATGACTAGTCAAATACTAATTTTTTAGAACAAATAGTCTTCATCACTTTAAACAAATTTATAAACAAGTGTCACTCTTAAAAATCCACCAACACTTTCAACACTCTCAACAAATCACCAAATCCCATCAAACTAGCATTATATAACTAAAGATAAAATCATCAATTAGGAAGCTTCTTAAGATTAGTGTATATTTTTACACAATATGTTCTTTATGTATTAAGTTTAGTGTTTAGGTTTGAAATTGACATGGTTCTATTGTAATATTGTTATTTTTTATTTATAAAACAATGTAATTTGTTAAAGTACTTAGATTGAGTAGAGAAATACAAAAAATTATTAAAAATAATAGAAATTTGAAATAAAAATGAAACCTAGAGTTAGTGAGACATACTGGTTTAGTGAGACAGGTAGAGGGACAGGTGCCTGCTAATTATGTGCAACAGGCACTTATCTCATTTAGTACGATAGACAGTAGGACAAGCGCCTATCGCACATAATCAGTAGTGTGTTTATGTGCGATAGGCACATGTTCCACTACATGTCACACTAAATTGTATGTCCCACTAAATTTTTGGATATTTTTCAAAAGTTATAACTTAGTCTACATTGTCTGTTTTGGGCGTATAATATACTGTTTCGAATCTTGTAATGAGACAAATCAAATCCAAATCTATTTACTTTGTTCTATCACATGGGCAAAACAAAATTTTGTCTTAATTTTAGTGCAACATGCACCTATCGCATTGTCACACATAATCACAGTATGTGTAAAAATTCATATAAAATGTGCGCATATTCACTTTACTATGTTTTGTAGTGTGTAATCTTTTTTTTTTAAATAGTTTTTAAGCTTAATGATTCAATTGTGCTTCAATTGTGTTATGAAGATTGATGGGAGACATTGACAGATAGTAGTATAAAGCACATGAATGATAAGAATACAGTTTTTTTGGTTCACAAAGATTGTATGTTTGACCAGTTTTCTGACAAGAGTGTATGAAGTTTTATAAATAAATCATAATGAATATAGTATCATGATCAAGACAACTTTGAGGTCCAGCAATACAATCTATCGTGTATGTTTACTACCTATGAATCAACACTGTGTTACATATGGCTTCTGATGTGGTTAACTATGGATACATCCCTATATTAGTAACCACATCTCCTTGAGTTTCGGACAAAGATCTTGAGCCATTTGTAGAAACTGAAACTTTGTTTAGAGTAAATGACTCTATCCCTGGTATTGCAGAAGAGGTGATACTACAGACGATATCGTTGCAACAACGTTACTCTGCACTCCATGAAAACAATGATACAATTGATGACGATGGCATTGCGTTAGCGGATGTTAAAGAAGAGGTGTTACCACTAACGACATCGTTAGAGTAACATTATTTTCTATTCCACAACAATGATTTCTGCAACGATAATAATCTTATTGATGACATCAGCAACACATAAGCTTATAGTGTTTGTGTGGAGTCGTACAATAGTTCGAGGGGCACTCATTTCAATAGTCCAGTTGATGATGGGGATGTCGGTCATTTCTATATTCCTATCAATGATGAGGATCAGCATAAGTATGATATTCCTATTAATAAAAAAGACAACCGACCTATTCTTCCAATGGTCATTTGAAAACCTTCATTATGCCCCGTTCATTCATTAGTCTGGGTGAATTATGCTTTGCCATTTTCGATTTCGTCATATATCCGATACAAGTTACATAATTAAATTATTATACTACACAATTACATGCAATAAATTAATAACATTAACAACAACAAAAAAAAATTGTCATTTGGTGCAACAGGCTACACAATCGTACCAAGAGACAGTTTTCTTCGTGCGACAGTGTAGCCTATCACACCCTGTGCTTACAATAGCCGCGCGTTGCGTTCTTTCATCGATCACCAAATTTATTCTGTATCGCACTTAGTATATGAAAAACACACCACACAATTCAACAAATACCCCGTCGCACCTTGATTATACAAATTTCATCAAACATCTAATGTGCAATAGTTATAACTCATTATTTTAATTAAATTTTGTTTCATTATATCATTTTAACAACCTATTTTCATCTAGAATCCCAATTAAATTCACTTAAATCATTAAAAAAATAATGAAGTTAACTTACCTAGGGTTTGGGCTTTTTTCAATTTCTTGGATTCATTTTCTATTTGGATAGATTATGGTGGATTCGGTTGGATTTTAGTTTTTCGGTGTTCTTGAAGTCGCCATTCGCTGTTCGCCGTTTGCCATTCAAGAGACAAAAGTTTGGGGTGTGGCTAGAGAGAGTTGGGTGATTGAAATGTAGATGGTATTTTGGGGCAAAAAAATTTATTTAGCTACTTATGATAGGAAAAAGTTTAAGGGGCTAAATTAAAAAAAAATTGAAAAGTTCTAGTATTATTTTTGTAAATTTTCAGGCAATTGTAGCTTGTAAAGTATTTGATAATCACTTGCAGCTGTATTTTTTTAAGTTAATGTGATTTTATTTCATCATTATTTGATTGAACTCATAGTACATTTAATAATTTTATTAAAAAATTTAAAAATAATATTTATAAAGCATAATAAACTTTTTTGTAAATTATTTCAAAGATGTTGTAGCTTACATCTCATACCACCTCAATAGTCAGTGCCAAACTCTAAATCATATTATGCTGTTCCTGGCTTTAAGGGTGGAAGGCCACGACAGAGTACGAATGATCGAGAACAATTTCGAGAAGAAAATTGGCAGGCTATTACGGTACAAAAAGTTTACAGTTACTTTTCAGATGCATTAACAGGAAATTTCTGACAAATGTCTCTAGAGGTTCACGAAAATGCCTCCAATCTCATAGTCAATTACATATGACACGACAGGAGACACATTCCTAGATCAAACACTAGGAGGCTCACACTAATCACAGAGCACTCGCAAAATTCACCAATTACAACCACCTATTTGCTAGTTCCAAGTTCTTCATCCTGGCAACCAAACAAAAGAAAGGGGAAAGAGGAGGAAAAATGATTCAAAAATAGATAATCTGAAAGACAAAAATCAAACATTCCAGCGAGCAATCACACTTGCAACTGATGGTAAATCATTTCCGGCAATTTGTCCTCCGAAAGGTGGGATGCAGGTTCTCCATTCCAATAAGCCATAATCAATAAAGATTAGAACAGTTCCAAAGGCCAATTCTTTCACCTCGGAATTAGCTTAGCTTCATTTGGTGGCCTCTCTGACAAAAGCCACTTCCCCACTGCCAGCTGATGGTGTTACCAGGAGTTTCTCCTGATCGTTATCATCAATTTCCGTTGACTCGCGGGGTGTCGCAGTTGACAAAGACTCACTTCCATCTTCTTCTGGAAGACAACCACCCAAAAAGGCACCAAAAATGTTGCTAATATTAAAAGTGGGTAATAATTGTAAAAAGGACAGGGCACTGATCAAGCTAAACAACATTAAGAAGAGAAAGGATTCATAAGAAGAGACACTAACCTGTACACTCGTGGTACTCTGGTAGCTGCTTAACAGTAGTTGCTTGAAGGCTTTCAGGAAGTAGGCAACCGCACAAAGCACCTGAAATTTGGAACATTAGTCGCATTCAGTTAAAATTTAACTGAGCTCAGCTTTTAGGGAAAAATAATGAAAACAAATACAAAACCATTTTTGGAAAAAGAAAAGTCGATTCTGGATTTTTATGAGTTAAAGGCTATTTCTTTTGAAATCTAGGAAAGTGCATTTCAAATAATACGGTATGACTACGAAACACATAAGATTAATAGATATAGGAAATACTTGTAATGTTAAGATGAATATGCCTATCAATGACTCATTTTTTCTTTGAAAGCAACTTCATTTGGTAGTTAGTGGTGATCACTTGCTGTACTACAAGCATTGGAAGATGAAAACAGGAAGAATTTTTCGTACCTAGCCGGGCCAGCCGATTCACCCACCCAGGGATGTGTTTGCCAGTCAATCTCCATGCAATATCATCGGTAAAATGGTTGCAATTCTTTGAGATGAGGTTATAGGTGTCTCCATGATACTCAGATGCTGTACACTCAATAAATGTCCGGAATTCAGATGGAGGCATATTTACGCGGCCCAACATGATAGAAGATCGGTAAATAAATCCAGGGCAGCTTCTTGGTTCAACTTCAAAAACTCCACTAACCGGAAAATCATGTGCTCCAAATCCATACTCCTTTCCGTGAACTGTTCATACACATGATTTGGATGTTAAAGTTTATTGGATTCAACATAGGAAAGTACAAAACTAGTACTGAAGTAAAAATTCAAATTAAATGAACTCATGCCTTTTGAAAGAGTAGTAGATCCAGATGGATTTAATGATCAGAAAACACCTTTAACAATGTACCGAAACTCTATGGTCTTCTATTAATCACAAAACATAATTCATCAATTCCAAATCACCTTTTTTTCCCCCAACGAAACCTCAAGCACAAACACAAATTAAATTAATCCTCCTCCAAAGTTGGTTTGAGGGAGATACGACCACTAATTTCCGAAGCTAGAGATCTAACCAAATAATCTCCTTTGAGGCCAATTCCAAATCATTATCTCTCCCCGTCCAACAAATCTTGGAAGCTTTAATCAATAGTTGTTTCAAGAATGAAACATGTGTTAGAAACCAGCAAATATATTCTCTATCAGTCATGTTAAACTTTATCATTCCTGTAGCATGTCCTATCCCCCTTCCACCTAGGCACATCCCCATCAATGATTGTGATAATCCAAGTGACCAGCATTTATTCCCAATATTATCAATATTTCAAAATTCGAAGTTGCATCTGATCTGCTTAAACCTAGTATTATTGGAGGCTCTAGCAACCCAAAGAAAGCAAAACTCAGAGCACCAATTCAAACACTTCACGAACGCCTTTTCCCAGTTCAAGAACAAACAACCCAGCTTTCATGGTCAACTCTTGTGTGCTAACCTACAGCACTATACTTGGTTAATAGTTTACACAAAGTCATTTTGCTTGATCGAAGCAAATTAAATACCAACAGCGTTAATCATCGTTTCAACACTAGTGATCTTAATGCACCAGCTGACTAAATAGACTTTCTCTTACTTAAAAGAATGCCCATTAGTTTGAACCAATTGTCACTAAAGAACAATATATCGTCACACCTCCAAAATTGAGCAATGAGCACTCCCTTAAACGAGGAAAGAGAAATGCTGAACTACAGACATGTGAAAAGCATGCCTACTACTTACGCAGTATTACAAGCCACCAATCATAATATGTTGACAAATTTAATTATAGTAACCAATTTAAGCACAATCATCAAAATAATACCCACAAAAAATAAAAATTTCTGGTATTTTTATCTTTGCAATAAAGATCTAACTATAGCCCCCAGCAAATCCATTAATTAAACATTACCAAAAAAGCCAAAAAAAGACACAAACCCGGATCACGGAAGCATACAAAGCACTTAAAGAAACAAGACAGAAAGCAAAAACAAGAACAAGAGAGAGATGAGTGAAGAAACCTTCGATACCGGAGTGAAAAATCCCAAAACCGAACCAATAGGTGTAACTATTGGCAGGGGTGAGATCGTAAACGTTTAACACGACATGGGTTTCGTTAATACCATCATGTTCAGAGCTTGAACAGGAGATTTGTGCTGACACCATTTCGCTGACACAAGCAAATTTTTTATCGGCTCAATTCAATACCTCAAAAAAAAAAAACCCAATAAATCTTTCTCCTCAGAGATGCATATTCTGATCTCTGGGAAGAGAGAGAAAAGGTTTGGGACTTTCGAGGAATTAAGATAAATGAATGAATGAATATAAAAGAAAAAGAGAAATTGGTTCTTTCTTCTCTTGATTATTCTTTTTATTTCTTTTTATACTTTTATTTGAACTTTTCGAATGAGGAAGAGAGGAAAGAAGATCTAAATAAATGGGATAAATATAGCAAACATAATTTGTCTGTTGTTTATTTGTTTTGTGCAATGTGTTTATTATACTGTTTAGTTGAATAATGCTATATTTTTATTTTTATTTTATTTGTCGCACATTAAAGGGTCGTATGTTTCGAATTTGAGAGCGGCCTACTCTGCACTCATTGAGTGTCTGCCTTTTTTTATTTTTAGGTATTACTTAGCAAATCAAATGTTGTCTATGTTATCAAAACCTTCCTAGTTTCGAAGAGGGGGAAAAAATGAAAAAAAGAAAAAGCAAAAGCCACCATCCTAACACTATTTCAAAATTTTTTATGTAAAGAACCGAATTTGTCTAAAGGATTGATGTGATGCGACATTTATGATGTGACTGAAGTCGAATGATTGGAATGATGCAAGCCGGTTCTAAAATTGCAAAATTCATTACAATACAAATAAATTAACATTTTTATTATTTATTGAATTTTATGGGAAAAAATTGACTTGTTTTATCAATGTTTTCAGATGACTATCGTTTCGCAGCAAATCATTTAGATGGAGAAAGGAAAACAAACTAATCAAGAGACTGTCATTGTACAATGGGTTTGCCTATTTCTATAATTTGTTTTTATGAGAGATCCTGGATCGAGTTAGGTAGCCACACATTGCAGCTAATGGCCCACACGTTTGATAAATTAGCCAACTTAGTAATTTGAGTTTCCGCCGTCGCCCGAGTAATGTATACTAGAAACCGCCCGCCCCACGACTGGCGTCAGTAGTTAGTTGCAAGGCCACAAAAGAGTACAAATTTATTTCAAGCTCAGCTGTTCAAGGAGACACTCGACATAAAATGCGCAGCAACAAATGCAAAATGCAATATATTTATGATGAAGAAGAGATATATAGATTAATTAAAAATTTTTATAAATTACAGTTTTAATCAATCATCAGAATATCCAGCAACACCAGGCAAATTTGTTCCATACCAAGTGGTACAGACAGCCGCCAACACTCATGTAGAGGGAACTTCCATCTCTCTTCCTCTGTTCCACACCACCTGAAACACATACAAACTGCCCAAGTCAAAGGACATTTCTAATATCTAACAGCTTTTACTAATCGAGGAGCAAAAAAACTGAAGATTTGACAACACTTACGGTTTAAACCTCCAAACAAAAATGATTACGCAGACAGATTCCACAAAGGTTTTGCCACTAAGGCTGACTGTCCGGAGATGTTTGCCTCCGAATGCGCTCACTGCGCCTCAGAGGAGCTGAACCACCATCTGATGATTCATTGTCCTCGTCTCTGGAAGAAGATCCCGTTTCTCCATCATAACTCTCCCCCCAAAGTTGGCTGGTTCGCCTTCTAATACTCAAGTGTGCCCTGGCTCTTGAGGAGCCAGACCAGCTGCTTCTCCTTGTACTGGAACCAGGCCTAAACACTCTTATAAGAAAAAATACAGTAAGCCAACCACCATCATCGATTGGCAAAACACCGCTCTCATCCCTCTCCTCTCCAAAGGAAGACTGAAGTGTGCTGAGCAAGTCCCCAAGGTCCCTCTGGCGCTCCAATCTTCTCCAATTATGCTGCCGCTCTGGGTCAACCTCAGATGGCCGCACAAGCGGATGTTCAACCCTAGCATGTTTTCTAAGATCAGTATATGTCCCGCTGTAATCACATGTCTCACAGGAACAATTTCTGGTCTTCCCATTCATAAACCTACGAGCAGCATCCACAATAATCCAGTCTTTAACATCACCACGGCAAAGGGGGCACACCAGCTTTGGCTGGGTCTTCTTCTCGCAAGACAAAGAATGTGGCATAGAGGACCCATCCTCGGTTCTTTCTTCTAGCAAACCAGTAGCTTGTGCTTCTGGAGTCAAAACTGAGGCATTTGTAGGAGAGGGTTGAGATTCTTCTAGCTGTGACATCACAGTCACGGATGAAGTCTCCACAAATGACTTGCGAAACTGATCCAGACAGTTCGAATGGCGGTAGCTTGTGTCACACATAAAAGGACGACAACCCTTCTCATGGGAAGAGCATAGGAGGAGAACTGCATTATGAGGATGTTCCATGCAAACAGGGCACCTGGCCTCTTCCCATTCTTTCAGATTTTCATCATTTTCAAATAGGATTTTGGCAGAGGACCTCTGAGTACGACTAGAACTGCATGCGTAAGGAGATGCATTGCATCTATCAATAGACACAGAACGATCCCTTCTATCCTTTGGCATGTTGAAGTCTCAAATATATACACAAACACTAAAGTCTGGCAACTCTCACCAAGCGGCAACTGAAGGATTAGAACCACAAAAGACCACAGAAACATAAGTAATTGCACGAGCTGTAGTAGCTAAGATTCATCAATAGATATGAAAGGTATTGTACAAGCACAGAAATGGATCGGTAAGAACTCTGGAGTATCATACGCAATCACATTATTGTAGAACACAGATACTCAAAAGAAAAATGATTGAATTCAATTCCTCTCATAAATGGAACTGTTAGCCAAAGTAATATAAAATGAATAAAATGATATAAAGGTTCTACACAAGTACAATGAGCCAGATGCAAACCCTTGCTAAATGCCCCATGAGATAATCTTTTCGTAGGAATCAAAACCAAAGGAATTGGATATGACTATCAACATAAAAGACCTAAAGTATTGGCAAGATGGAGAAAGCACTGGCAAATCAAGTTACCAGTTCTTAATACCAAAGCATTGTTGGTGAATCCAAAGAACAATCATGATCTGCATTGGAAAAGTCACATAATAAGATTTTTACAGCACCATCCTGGACCACAATCTAAATGAGCTCTCTAATATTTAAATCAATATCATTCTTTGGCATTTGGAGTCACCACGACTTAATTCATGAATCACAGCCACTCATCCAAAAAAGATCCATTTTCCGTTTTTTATCTTCTATCTTACAAATGAATGATTACAGAAGCTTGCCAAATGGCATATCAGCATATGGAAATCAAGCAAAGTAGCTACAGAACTTAACAAGTCTACATGCCAAACTACTTGAAGTTGATCCGACAAATCTTTTTGATCAATCTACCTCTAGGGGGCACTATCTCACAGCTCACGAGCCAATATCTTAACTTAACACATGCACAATTTTTGCTGTCGTACAATTGAAACTCCAACACTAGAAGCTTAATATCTCCTTCTGCTATATGCATTTACCTCAAGAAAATGCATCAGATAAAGAAATTCAACAACTATTAAACTTAATTTCCAGCATTCTTCCAACTTTTTAACTTGCTAGGACATTTAAGATCAGCAATCAGCAGTGAGTTCAGACAACAACAATAGGAGCTAATGAAGGTGAAAAAATCTTCCCTACCTGTATACTTCAATACACCTTTCCGAAACAGAAAATTAGTTATCTACTAATAACTTTAAAGAAAAGGCAATTCAATCACAAAATTTACATTGTAACAATACAAATATGCATCAAAATGAATAGACGCGTTGTTTCAACAAATAAACTCCTTTTCATTCCAAAAATTTAAACTTATTTAACAGCTATCCAAAATCAAAATCTCAAAAATCCAGCTCTGAAGTAACCTAACAACCGCCGGTTCAACCGCTGGAACACAAAATTATTGAAAATAAAAAGAAGAAAATTTAAGAGATGAATCCAATCAAAAGTCAAAAAACCAACTCCATAGCGGTATTGAATCGACATGCACAGAAATCGACAAGATCCGACTGTAAGATGACACGAGGATAGGTCAAAAGTTCACAAAAGAAAAAAGACGACAACTCGATTTAGAAAATTACCAGCAACTCTGAATCGTCCGATTTGAATAATTGAAGGTGACTTATGATTCTAATTAATCAGATTTGAAGACTAAGAAGTGATTAATTAAAATGATTTGAACACAGAGAGAAGGGAAGAGAGAGCAGCCTCGTCTAGGGTTCGTTCAGCTGAAGCGAGAGAGAGAAGCGTACCGGGTCAGGCGATGGAGGCATATATAGACGTCTCTCGATTATTGCTGACGTGTAAGGCTTGGGGTTCGTAAATTTTTTTTTTTTTTGAATTTTGAATTGTTAATTTTTTTGAAGTCGGCGCCGTTTCGCAGGTTTTGCGAGACGGGACTCGCTCTAAGCGCGTGGATTAGGATCAAGTCAAAGCTGTTCACTAGGTGGCCCCATAAGTCTTTGCTGCTGAAGAAATGAAAGCACTGGAACAGGATATACGTTTGGCTCCCAACAATTTTTTTGTAAAAGAACATTCAACTTTTTGGAAGCTAGTTTACCATGACAATTTTGAAGCAAATAAATCCCTAAATCAAAAAAATAAAAATAAAAATCTTTGATTTAGCTAAACGAATTTTAGCAGTATTTATGTATCTTCACTAAGGAGACGCATTGCCTTATAGTTTTTTTGGGTAAATACAAGAAAATGAGTTGAGCTCGTGTGCTCCATTGAATTATGTCTCTTATATTGCGTTTACTGGTTAGTAATCGGAACAGACTGAAATGTGAATGAATTAGAATATGAATGCAGAATGAGAATTTAAATAAGTTATTTATTTGAACTGCAGGAATCATAATCAGAATGAGTTAGAATCTCATTGATGTATTTATTTTATCTTAGAATCAGAATCGGAATAAGCTGAATTATTTTAAATTATTAAGATACCCTTACTTAATTATAATAATAACTACTTATTATTATTATTGTCATCATCATCATCATCATCATCATTATTTGTGATTTTTATTATTATAAAAATGATTAATAATAATAATATTATTATTATTAAAAATGATATCATTAATAATTTATTAAAATATCCTTTGTTAATTATTGTCATTTGATGATGATGATAATAATAATAATAATAATTAAAATAATAAATAAATAAATAATAGTAATAAATAATAAATTAATAACAATAACAACAACAATAATAATAAATTTTATTACAACAACGACAACTGAATTCCTTAATAATAATAAATTTTCAGTTTTGTTTTTTTTTCAATTTATATATTTTAATTCCAAATAGGATATTTTGGGCATATTAAATTGTAGTGGGGATAATTTTGTCATTGTTAGGAATGTGGTTCCCATTCTAACCCCCTTCTAGAATCACAACTCTAGGAATCAATTTAACAAATAAATAAATTATTCATTTTAATTCCCTCATTCTAATTGCCACTCCGGATTAGTAAACGCAGCATTAAAGAATATAAACTAAGAAATGAGAGAGTGAGCGTGAGCAAATCATTGATTTAGTTAAAAGGGATTTTAGTAATTTATAGCTCTCTAAGTCTTAAGTAAATCACATACATATATTTTGAATTTTGGTGGAAGCTAGTTAGATCAATTGGTAAAAGATAATTTTTTTTTTTTTGGGATTGGAAATAAGATATATGATATTAAACACAGCTCACATGAATGTGATCCGTGTGTGAGGAGATTTGATTGTCATTAGTGAAATTGAAACAAATAATTACTTAAATAAATTTATTTATAATGAAATTTAAACAATTGATTTTGTTAAATTATAATTGCCACTGTTTGGCTCTCAAAACCTAAACAAAATCATAAATAAAGATATCTACATTTTGAGATGGTGTTTGGTTGGGAGGAGAGGATGGAGGGTAGGAAAGTAATTTGAATTCTGTTTTCATTGTTATTGTTTGGTTGAACAAAATATATAAGAATTTAGTTTTTATTAGAATTTAATATCCATCATGATGTAAAATTAAATTCCATATCAAGGAGTGAAGAATTCAAATTCCTTTTTTGTTGGAAACCAAAACTTCTAAAATTACTCCTTTAATTTTTTTACTTGTTTAATGTCATAAATAATTATTAATTATAATTTATTTTATTAGTTTAATATTATAAATAATTTTATATTAATTAAATTTAAGTAATGATTTAAAAAACTTAACAAAATAAACAAATTTATTTATTTATTTAAAATGAAAACATAGAAACATAAATTAACAGTCACTAGACCACCGACGGTGCCGCCGCCACTGGCACATGCAATGTCACTGCTAGTACCACTAGACTTGGTGTCCAATGAACAAGATCATTGCGTTGTCGTTGAGGTCCAAAAATCAACATATGTTACTTGGAAACTTTTTAACTTCCATAGATCTAAAAAAAAATCAAAATTTTCAGCTAAATGAGTTTATCCATTATAGAGAGCATCAATTTCTGAACATTTTCATAGTATTCACGAGCTTATATGAGATGGTGCAATGGCAGTTGGTGGTCGAATATAGGGGCTCTGTTTGTTTTTTTAGTTCTTTAAATTAAAATTTAAAATTATAATATATTGATTAAGAAATTATTTATATTATATTATAATTTATTTAGCAACAAATTTTGTTAATTATAATTACTTAAATTAATAATAAAATAAACTTATGTTAATAAATTTTTTTAAATAAAATTTAATTATAAATATGAATATATTTTTTTAAATAATTTTTATTAGTTATTTATGTAAATATATTAAATAAAATTCTTGTTTAATTTTCTAAATTATAATCATGGTAAATATTAGGAATTTAACACTTAAGCTAAAATTGCTTAAATAAAAAATTAGAAATTTCTTTCTTTAATTCTGTGGCATACCAAACACTAAAATTTAGAAAAGTCACTCTCCGGTCCTCTTCTACTTCAAAATTCTCTCTACTTTACTCCCCTCTAATTTTCTCATATTTCTTTAAATCAAAATATCAAACATCACTCAACGATTTGAAACTAATAAATCCCTAAAATAAATTAGCGAACTCCACTTTCTAACGGTGAGATTCCGAGTAAGAACATAAATACGTTTTTCATTTTTTTTTTCTTTTTCCAAAATATAGGGACCAGGATGATATTAACCCGGATAGGATAAACTACTCAGTACATTAGGTCATGTTTGGGAGTTGGGATTAAGTGTGGGATTAGATTAAGTTTGGGATTAAATGTCTTATCTCATGTTTGGTAACTTTGCTTGGATTGGATTAGGGAGGACTAAATTTAAATTTAGTCCTTAAATCATGGGATTAACAATCCCAATATATAAGTGGGTTTAGATGGGATTAGAATAAGAAAAAAAATTATTCATTTGAAATATTTCTTTCATATATAAGACCAATTTTTATTTATCACTTAAAATTTAATTAATTAATTATTTATTTATTTTATTCATGATTTACTTGGAATTTATTTTATTTTATTTTTATAGTTTAATTAAATTGGAACTTTTACTTCAATAAAATTAACTATTTAATAATTTATTACTTGTATTAAATTTAATAATCACTAATGTAATATTAAAAATAATCATGAAAATTAATAATACCAATAATTAATAAATTTTATATATATTATTTGCTAACTTTTTGATAAAATAAAACATATTTAAAATATCTAATAAAAATTAATTAAATAATTAAATAGTTTTATTAATTTATATGTGTTTATTATATTTATGACTTCCCAATAACTATTTAATGTTCTTATTAATCACCTTTAAATTAATTTTAATTATTACTCTTAATTATTGATAAATATTTTTTTATATGAAAATATAATTTACATTGTCCAATCCGATATTGTTCCAAACATAATATAGTATTATATAATCCAACCTAATCCAATCCAAACTAATCTAATCCAATCATAATATTTAGTCCAATCTAGTCCTGTGTGCCAAAACCACCCTAGAGCTAGGGAGAGACAATACCACGAATGTGCAACGAGCTAAACCAAAGTCCAAATCGAAGTCTCCTGCACTGCGGCTGTTCGAGGAAAGTCTTGTGGGAAATCAAAGGGCAACGATGATACCGAAGCAGGTTGGCTTCTTAGGCGCAAGTGCTGCAATAATCTTTGGTGGATTTGTCACTCTCAATGTGGCTTCCACTATCACTCTGGGGGCACTTCGTGCTGCCAGTGAAGCAAAACGGGTAAAATCAAGAAGTGCCTCTTCTCTTCAGTCAAATTTTTTTTTTTTTGTATACTTGATTGTTATTTCTATTTTGTATATTTGTAGAAAAAGTTTGCGATGCCTTGTGGGGTTTGTAAAGGAAAAGGGTTTTATATTTGCAAGTTATGCAAAGGAAATGCAACCATTGAGTGGTCGCCTTTGTACGACCCTATTTTCATCAATCCTTGTCTTTGCCCTACCTGTGAGGGTAACAGGTTAGTCACTGTGCTTTTCTTTCGTTCTTTCAAATTTTTTTTTTTTTGCAAAATTAGTTTGCTTACGGAGAGGTGAGATGTAAAAATCATAAAGCAGCTTCCTTTTCTAACTGTTATCGTATGCTTACTTTCTAGTCTTGATCCCTTAGGTGCTGGTTAATGGTTGCTGTTGTGACAATAAATTTGAGCAATTTGCTTGTACAACAAGTACTTGGATCAGTAAAGCAAAAAAAGTTGTGCTTGTTTGTTTATTGGCTTCAATATCTCGCTTCTTACTGCTCTTCTTTTTCTCCTTAGTTTTGCTTTCTTGGCTTCTTCGCTTTCTTTTTTCTTGGGTTTCTTTCTTGTTTTATCTCTTGAATTGTTTTTCACTTGTTCATGTTTTCCGAACTTGCCATGCTTTATGTGCTTGGGCTTGCATCCTTTTATAGTGCAGTTATATATTTTTCTAAGTATTGAATCCTAACTTGTTGGGCTTTTTTAACATATAGCTGGACTTAATTATTGATTTTCGTATCTAATTTTCTTTGCACCTGCTTAAGTCATTAGACTTTATTAGAGCTCTTAGCATATCTTTAGGTCCTACTAAAGCTCTTAGCATTTGCCTTGTTGAGCAAAATCTTATTAAGACTTGAACAAGGCTCTTAGCATCTGCCTAAGTGTAGTAAATATTACCCCTCCTTGAGTTGTTCTTTGATTTTCTTCAAAGAACAATTTTGTACTTCTGTTATATTCTTGGGCGGTAAATATACTTTTGTAATCTAACATTCTCTGCTAGTTTATCTTCAGTCGATGTTATTCAAGTAAGAAATTGTCCTATGTTTTTTTATTGCTTTGGGGATTTTGCTTTGATGGATAAATCAATTATATGCATGTTACTTAGAGAAAGGAAAATTTCAAAGACTTGAAAAAACTTAGGGAAAAATTTAAGAACGCCTTTCCAAGGGACGCCTCACTAATTTCAATAGATCAGTCAACAAATGTTGGGTTTTTATGTTTTGACTCCAACAATGTCAAAATTCCTCCAGCGTATATGGTAGCAGGCTAATGTTTCCCCTTCACCCTTTTATTCGAAGGTTTTTTAACTATTATAATTTGGCTTTATTCAAATTTTGCCCCAGTGGCTATAGAATTTTGGTGGAATTTCTTGCTTTTAACCACTTGCACGGAAAGAATCTAGGCTTCAATGAACTTCGGAGACTTTACTTTGTGAAACAGTATGCAGATCATGTGTCTTATATTTGTCCCCGATATAAAGATGAAGACAGATTAATAACCAAAATTCATGCTAACCCAAAAAATTGGGGAAATAAGGTACTGGAAATAAGTGGGAAATGGCGATTTGATTAGCACCAAACAACTCTTTTGATGAATCTCTAGGCACTGAAGCTGTAGAAGGATTCCGGGCGTTGTGGGGGGGGGGGGGGGGTGTGGGTGGGAAAGAATCGTTCAATTTGCCCAAGCATCTGGAGATTATTATGTGGACAACGACCATTCAATCTTCAGGTACGAATACTTTCTAAATCTTTAAATTGAAATGATCTTTCAAGTCTTTTAAACTTTTAGTTTAAATCTATGATCAGCAATATGCCATCTTAGAGCTTTTGTTTTGAGAAACAGAGTCTAGTTGTTAAAGAATATGTAACTAAGTCTAGTTGTTAAAGATTATGTAACTAAACTTTAAATGAAACAAATAGTTGCGAACATTTACACAAAATTATAATTTTGTATATACAATGAAAAGGGAAAGCTACACTATCTTACAAAGCTACATATAACATTACATCAGAAAAGCTAACCTTTAATTCGTATATACAATGACAAGGGAAAGCTACACTATTCTACAAAGTTACATGTAACATTACATCAGGGAAGCTAACCTTTCCATGTCAAAATACATACGCAGGCCTACATCTCCTATTTACACTCAAATAATGACAAAGCTACTATTTTTGTAGTCTATAAAAACCATTTACTAAAAAAAAAAAAAAAAGACTGTACAATCACCAAAGATTGAGTCCATACCTTCTCACATCTCCCTTACTAGAAAAGCTAAAAGAGACTAGGAGAATTAGTAGGTGCAGGGGAAGTAGGCACATCAGTCAAAGAAGTAACAGGTTCCACAACTTCAGATATCTCCCTCTACCGGCAAAAACATCATCGACTACAAAATCAGATGCATTTGAAATAAATTCCAAACCCAAGAGCATAGTAGTAGGAAAGTCATCGTCACTGCATTGCATAAAAGCATCAGCTTCATTAAAGTCAGATTTTAAAGAAACAGGCTTATACTTTTCTTTCACTTCTTCCAGTTCAGCTTTCATTTCATTCACGTTTTGATTAAAAAATAACTTGAGCCTGCTTGTTCTCAATTTCGTAACAATCCACTTTCTTCACTAACTCATTTTTGTCATTAACAACGGTGGTTAATTGTAGTGTAGCTTCAAACCCCTTTTATCTCTTTCTGATTTGCCACTAAATCTGATTTAAGAGAGATTTTTACTTGATTAGCATCAAACAATCCTTTTGATAACCCCATTGATCTGGTCTCATCTTTCCCAAGTTTGTACAGGCTTTTCTTGTTTTCTCCTTGAACTTTAACATACTGATCCTTACTTCCTGCCAAATCAGGTTCTAAGCCCCTAGTTAATTCATGAGAATTCTTCAATTCAGAAGCCATTCTTGCCCAGAAAAGTTGTAGAAAACCTATACAAAAACAAACAGATGAAGCTAAAGTTTGTATAAATATTTATAAGTAGTAAAAATAAGAGAAAACTTACGGAGAGGATTCATTGAGATATATTCCCAATTAATGACACTTTGGATGGTGAAGATAAAAATTCTTTCTCCACAGGAAAAGGATCCCGTATAGTGCTGTCATCCTATCATCCAGTAAAGAAATGTTTCTAGTTGGATAGATTCTCTGCATTTGAGTCTTTACTTTATCCAAGTTAGGTCTCTCAATTCTTGCTTCATGCTTGGATCGGGAAGATCCTGCATGTA
The DNA here is from genome assembly GCA_030449075.1 of Murraya paniculata. Taxonomy (NCBI): domain Eukaryota; kingdom Viridiplantae; phylum Streptophyta; class Magnoliopsida; order Sapindales; family Rutaceae; genus Murraya; species Murraya paniculata. The sequence goes on along the minus strand of JAEVFN010000007.1, from coordinate 1,507,158 downwards.
TTGATAAAGGATTACCAAATTCTGTATGTCTAGAGCTTTCAAAAAAAATGTCCCTAACGAAAATCTTATTGTTCCAAGCATATTCTTGACTTTTTGAAGTCATCATCTTGGTATTCCTTATCACGTTTCTTACTATCAGAACTAGGTTCTGCGTTTGCTTTATGGCTTAGCTTGATTTCTTGATTATTTTAAGTAGATACTGCTTCAGCCAGCCTTTTGTGTTCTGCTTCATTATTCTCTCATTGCTTTTTGTTCTTGTTCTTCTTCCGTGGTTGCTTTATGGCTTCGATCGGTTCCTTGACAGTTTGGAGGAGATGCTGTAGGCTTCTTGGGTCTTTCTGTGTACCTTTTATGCTTTTGCTGTGATTGCAGTTCTTTGCTTGGTTTCTTGATTGTTTGGAGTATGTAGATGCTGTAGGCATGCTTTCTTGGCTCTTCGTCTATAGCATTCTAGCCTTCACCGTTGTTGTTGCTAGCAGTTCTTCGATTGAAATCTTGATTGCTGCTTTCAGCTCTTGTTCTTCTTTTTATTCTATAGACCCCTGAAGCTTCCTCTAAATTTATAGAGGCACATGAAGCTGCTTTGCAATGCCTGCGCAGGTGGCAAGGCTTGTATTCTGTCCAGTTGATGACATGTAGCAAAGTTTGTCGACAGTCACCTTGGCACAGTAATTTGAATATGCTATGAGCTTGTTAAAATCCTGGGCTTATGGGCTGGATCTTATTCAAATATAAAGGGGCATTATCATTTACCGGACACTTTATTGTATTTTGCTAATTTTAAGATGGATATTTAGAAATCAAAATTTTCCTTGTGCTCATTTTCTTTAAATTTTCTTTCTATGTTTGGTTTTTCTGGTTCATCATCTTTTAGACGGTATGATTTTGGTGATAATAGAAAATAGATACTGCTATTTTCACTGGACAGTGCAAATTAAAAGTCTTCACTGGATAGGATGGTGGGAATGGAGAAGTATACCACAGGCTATAAAGAAGTATGCAAAAATAATGTCATTATATGACTAGAATCCACTGAAGAATATTGTTATGTGATGTAGTGTTGGAGAACAAGAGTATTTGCATTTTTCTCAATGAAAAAAGCTACAAGCCCTACAAATGATGGATATGTGGGAAATTAGTTTAGTGATGATTTGATTGTTGGTTAACTATTTTGCTGGTTTCTTGTCATATTACTTATTTCAGGGTACAGCGGTGTCTAAACTGCCTGGGGAAGGGCTTCGATTGACTTTTAAGAAGCAGAATTCTGGTCTGTTGCAATTCTGTATCTCATTACTAAATTACTGATAACATGTGTAGGATTATTGCGGCAATAAAAACCAAATGATAATTTCATTCGTAGATAATATTTCTTGGATGATGTCTGGAAAGTTTATGGAGCTTGTATATCTTGAACTTCTAAATTGATCAGGCTACCCGAGGAGTGGCGATGATTTTAACCCCAAATTGAATACCATGCGCGCTTGGAACTTACAGATTCCACCTGCTTTTGGAACCTGGACGGAGCTACGTCGTTTTTCAGTTTCACCGCTAAGCAGCTATTTGGATCTAGGGTGGGCCAAAAAACCCACAGAACTACCCAAACCCAACCCAAAATCCTGGGGTTGGGTTTGGGTAAAAAATTTCTAATCCAAATTTTTAATGGGTTGGATAGAAGCCCAACCCAAGAAAAAATACACTTCATTTTTTATTTTTAAATTTGGCTTCTCAATAGTGTTCTTTTAACCTTTATTTAAATTATTGTATTTTGAATTTTTGAAGACAATACCTGATATGTTGTGGTGCTTTGTGCTTTATGATTGATTATATTATATGTGATTATATAGTTAGATAGGATTTACTAATAATGCAAAACTTGCATTACGCATGGTAGATGCGCCCTTATATGATAGGTGTTTGTTTATTGATATTAGGAGTTTGGGAGTACCCATTAATGCCGTGTTTACTAAACAGTAAAGGGAATCGAAATGAAGGAAACAGAAGTAATAAGTTGTTTACTTATTATACTGAAGTTGGGAATGGGAATGAGGGCGCATAACACCCGTATGATTTCAAGTTTGATTCTTAGAGTTGCGGTAGGGGAGTTGAGGATCAGAACTCCATTCCCCTTAAAGACAAAACTATCCCATTATATTTTAATATTTCCAAAATATCCTCTTTGCAATTAAAACATATAAATTGAAAGGGGGTAAAAATGAAATCCTTAATAGCAGACTAACACATCTCTTCTCTAGAACCAAATAAAAACAATCAGTTGCACTGTTGTTGCACTTTTGTTAGTTGAGGAGCTTGTCATTGGTCATCTTTGTTGTTGATTGCATCCCATCTCCGTCGCTTTGCTTGTCACAGATTAAATTTGTCACTGTTGTCATGGTCGGCTTCTTCGACGATGGCTTCTTCGTCATCGTCGAAGAACCAAACGATGATAATGATGATGATTTTTTTATGACAATAATAATGATTATTGATGATGATGATTATTATTATTGTTGATGAAGTAATAATTGTGGCGATGATGATGAAGATGATGTAATTGTGATGACGATGATAAAGATGAAATTGAATTGTGATGTTGATGAAGAAGAAGAAACAAAATTGAAAGGAGGAATAAGAAGATAATTGTGATGATGATGACATTGATGAAGAAGACGAAAATTGACCTGATTGATGATGAACAAGTAACAAAGAATTTGCAAGAGAGAGAGAGAGATAAAAAAGAGGAGAGGAGAAAAAGGGGGGAAAAAAGAGAGAAAATAATAATAAAGAAGAAGAAGAAGAAGAAGAACTATTATTATTATGAAGAAGAACTATTATTATTATTAACAATAATTTTATTAATATAATAAATAATAAATTTAATGTAATAATAAACAAGGGCATTTTAATAATTTAAAATAATTTATTTTGATTTCAAGACAAAATAAACATATTAATGGCAATACAGTTCATTCCAATTCTGACTCTTATAGTTAAAGTAAACAATTTATTATGATTTCGATTTTTCATTCATCTTCTAGCCGATTCCGATGTTAACTCATTTTTATTCCGACTCATTTCAATTACTGATTAATAAACACATCACAAGAACGTTTAGATTACATGAAACACATAGATAGTCGGCACAAAGCCCTTTAATTTTTTTTCTTTGGTGGTGTATTTATTTATTTATTATACAAACAAATTGAATCTACAATATACTAAAATTTAGTGACAATACAAATATAATAAATCACAAGGGTCATTTTTCATCGGCCTCACAATGATTAATTGATTATTATGATTGTTGTTATTAATTTTTTTTAATAAGCCTTTCAATGATTATTAAACTCTAGTGATTTGGGTAACTAAGGAACTAGAGTCTTTTGAAATTAAATATGTTGGACCAAAATTACAATGGCTTCAACTAAAGTCTGAATAAATATGATCCTAACAAAATGTTGATAAAAGTTTTTAGGAAACACCTCCTAAGGTAAAAATCACCTAAGATAAATTTTTTAGAATCCTATAACAACCTTCTAAAAAAAGGTCATCTAAGATAAGAAGCCCCTAAGATTCGAGGCCAAATCATTTAAAATAAACCTCCTAAAATGAGTCATCTATGACAAACTCCTAAGGTAAATCTCATGAGATAAGTCATTTAGAAGAAACATTATAGGTTAAAAATCTATGAGAAAAGTATGTCCTTTGAACTAAGCACCAAAACATTATATGCTCTACCAAAAGAAGAGGATATAAATACTTCTTTCGATAAAATAATGTAGCCAAATTTCAAAATCAGCGGTGGCAATTTTAATTTATTTGAAAATATTTTAAAATAATTTTAGATTTAGTATGCTCTTTAAAGTGATTTTGATAATGGAAATATAAACTTAAGCTTACTTTTTTTATATTATTCAAGGCTGGTGGGACAAAACACAATTTTTATTAGGGACATGTAAAATTTTTAGTTGAAATTTAATGTTAGTTCTATGAAAATTGTAGGACAAGCAGGGTAGCATGTGATTCTGCCAATTACTCCTACGACTTGAGAACAAGGTTGCATGTCTAAATATCAATTCGGTATGGACATAAGAAGACAAGTGTCACCAAGTGTCATAAAGACAATGACACTTGTCATCAAAGTAATAAAGACTCAAATCAAATCAAAGTCATCAATATATGTAAGTCCTCTATTGTTGTTCAAAGGTAAGCCAAAAATCACGTAATTAAGAAATTCTAACTTTCTCTCTCTAAAGTTTCTTTATTTAAATTTCATTTCTTTAAAAATTTGATAAAGCCAAAAATCACTCAATTAAGAAAATTCTAACGTTCTCTCTGTAAAATTCCTTATTTTAAATTCCATCTCTTTAAAAATTAACTTACTGGACTAGACTATCAGAGGTTTACACTAGCAAGCTCAACCCTCTTGACTTTTTTTATGTTTGTAGAGTATCATTTGAGTAAATTCATCACCGTGATCTTAGGAAGTGAACACCTTCAAGGAGAAAATACAAAGGTGCATAATTAGACCTAGAAATGAACATGAAAAGTCCAAATCAAGAGTGCATTGCAATCTGGTCCAAAGAAAAGGAAGCCTAATTCTAAAAGAGTCATCCTAAATTAAAATTACCATTTGATTGTTAGAACAATATTTGCACCAACAAGAAATTTGTTTTAATCAATCTTTCTTCATATCATATATCAATTTTTTTTTTGTCACATGGTATGTCTCTTTTTATAAAAATTCAGTTGGCTATTAGGTATTAATAGTAACAATTTGCTAGCTCTAACTTTTTAATGTTTAGTCTATTTGTTAGCACGTCTATTTCTTACTTTCTTAACAAATAGATACGTCTATTTTTCACTTTCTTAAAAATTTTCCACGGTTTTGTTTAACAAAATTCTAAGCAAAAAATGAACATTTGGTTGTACAATGTTGCAAGAAGTACCCAATAAAGTGTAATTATAAATTAGAATAACTCTTCAAAAAAAAAAAAAATCAGAATTACTAGAAGGACTAAATCCGAGTAAAAGGAATATGAGAACCAATAAGCTATTTTGTATTTCTCTTCGTAATTCAAGCGTTTGATTAAAATGCATGCGTGACTATTTATGCAAGAATTTCACCGGCTACAAAACGGTGCGTATCAAGTAGCGTGTCCAAGCGGGCAGTGTGTGCAGATGGTTTTATCAAATCTGACTCATCTCTAATAAGACAAATGTCATGCATGTGATTTAGGAGATTTGCGTGCTTTTGTAGATAGCCAGGCCACTGTCTCACACATTAACACATTTAACACATTACACATCTTCGTTTCATATTCATAGGCTCACTCCAGTTTTTTGGTCTATTCTTGTGTCTTTTCACTTACTAATTTCTCCTTTCTTTATAATAATAATTTTTGAATAGATAAAAGTTACTGTGAAAGCACAAGCGATTTAGAGTTGCTTAATAATAGAAGAGAGGGCTTTTGATTTTGAGAGGTCAAAGAAGGTGTTTTAGGCATCAAGGTGCAGTTGCTTAATAATCTGGCTTCTTCTCTTGTTTTAATGCAATTCTTTTATCACAAAAGGAAACTACTGCTTCAATGGAAGAGAGAATGAAGAGAGAATTTTTTAAGGGACTGTTTATTCAAATTAATTAACAATAATATTTGAGATTTTAATATTTGAATTTTAATTTGAATCTTAATATTATGTGTTATTTATTTATTGGATGATGAATTTTATAGTTAGTAAAATTACTTAATCACAATTGAATAAATGAATACCACATCAGTTGGAATTCAAATTAAAACTTATAACGTGGGATATTTAGTATTTCTTATTAATTAAATAGCTTTTCAGTAGTTTTAAATTTTATTTTTTTGTAATTTATATTTTATTACAGATATGAGGAAACCGAAGGATAATAAATTCCAATTTAGAAAATAATGAAGGCACAAGCAGGGCCGGGCAATATCGATCGAATTGAAACCAATCGGTTCTTTAATATAGGAACCAAATGTAAACCGAAATTAAAATCCATAAACGATTTGGTTCGGTTCAATTCGGATTTGTTTGGTTCTTCTAGGTTCGGACTTTATAATTTCTAAAAATCTCGCGGGTTCACCATTTTCCAACATTTTCAACACTTTCCATAATTTCCAAACCTCAGGGGAGGTATCCCAAAAATTACCCTAACCAAACACGTCCTACGCTTGGGTGCCACCAAACACCAGCAATAACAGAAACAAATGGTCGAATACACCCAAGAAAAAAGAAACTAAATCAAAATTTGATACTGTGCTGTTTTGAAGATTTAACCAAATCCAAAATTCCGTCAAATAATAACTATTTTACATAATCAGCGTTTAACGAGATACATTAAAATGTAAATTGAAAAAATGTGACCGTAAATTTTATTGAATATTTATAAAATGGATGTAAAGGGGGATAAACCAGAAGAAAGAAGACAGTCGACGGCCGTGACAAATGTGGCTGACGGACGACTGTTGTGGGGGCCGACGGTGGTTGCATGGACTGTGAGCGCGCCGATGTGTGGTCAGTCAGTGGTGTGCGAGGCTATGAACAGCTGTGTGCGTGTGAATTAGCTTTACGGTTTCTGTTTTTTCACTTTTTCTTTTATATTTAATTTTTAATTTTTAATTTTTAATTTTTTATGTTTTTATAATTGAGACAAGGGGCGATGAGTTTTTCGAATCTTGACTAACAGAACCGAATTAAATAGAACGGACAAATTTCAGTTGCGTCAAACCGAACCGGATGGCTGCCCGACCCAAACCGCCAGTAAGCACTCCCAGGTGCGCTAATCACAACAGAAAAACACCTGAGAATCAAGCAATGGCAACATCGTAATTAAACTAAACCTGGAGCCTAATTCAAAGCACATATGACAAACATGCAACAACTATATAACAAACGCACGCAATCACAAAACAGTGACACTGATGACAAAAAAGAAAATTGATTCTACATGAAAGAACCTTCGCTTTCGCTTTCTCGTTTCCGCAAGAAATCGGCCTCAAAAGTGAAGCTAATTTGCAGCTTCAATGGCGCCTTCCACGTCAGACCATCCTCCAACAAGCTCCGCTACATTGGCGGCGAGACTCGCATCATCTCCGTGGACCGCACCATCTCTTTCTCCAAGCTCCGTTTAAAGATCTCCGATATTTGCTCTAACATTCACTCGTTTACCCTCAAGTACCGGCTGCCCCTCGACCCGGACCCGAAACCGGACGACGACACCCCTCTTGTCTTGATCGCCTCCGACGACGACGTCCGGTGCATGGTCGAAGAGTATGATAAGCTCGAATCGTTCGGTAAGCACGCAAGGCTTTGGGTTTTTGTGTGTACTGATTTATGTGATGATGATAAAAGTAGTTGTTATAATAATGGAGCTGTTAAAGGGAATGGTGTTGCTGATGATTCGTTGAGGAAGAAGGTAATGAAACAACAGTTGTTAGCCAAACAATCTTGTGATAGCCCGCTTATTGATTTAGATTTTGGCCTGCAAGAACCAAATGATTCGGTGGTTAGAAATGACCCTTTTCGAGTGAATGTGGCAAATGGATTAGGGAATCGGCGTTTGCGGCCATTGAATCCGAGGGATGGGAATGTTAGAAACATAGCTGTTAGGGCAAATGCTACGGTGGAATGTTTGATGGGGCGATCTTTTCAGGGATTCTCTTATGGGGGTGGATATACTACATTGATGGGTAACAGTGTTGATGGTAAGCGGGATTTTGGGAACACTGGGCAGATGCCTTTTAGCAATTTCAATAGGGAAAACATCATGCCATTGGGTACAACTTGTGGATCGGTGAATAATTTTTTGGGAGTGCGGTCTTGCAGTAATCTGAGGGTTGGAAGTGGCTGTCCTGTGAAATCCTCCTGTGTTGGTGGCAGAGTTTGTGGTGCTTGTCAGAGTGGACCTCGCGGCAATAGGTTTGCTGTGAATGATGCTAGATATCAGCGAATTTATCCATATTATGCTATAAACCATAAGAGCAATTTGGTTGAATTGGGCAACCATAGAGGTGTTAGATTGGATGGGAAAATTGCAGTGGGGAAATGCTATCTTGAAATCAGGCCAAATTCAAACATCTCAAAGCAAGGAACATCCATGGGTTCGTATAATGCCAATTTGTTGAGTCCCTGGGCTGGTTTTACCGAGCTTGCTTCAGAAGGAGTGGTGAGTGTGATGGGTTCTTGCTTCAATAAAGGCATCTCCACTTTTGATGTCCAATATGGTGAGAAATTTAGAGAACATGGTGGCCCTGCAATTTCACAATATGGGAATTCAAATCTGATGGAGAGTCATTTAGCTTGTCATGGCACATATAATGTTTTAGGTGATCAATTTTTCATGTCGCATAACGCTATTAACAATCCATCAACATTTGTAAGAGTAATGAACACAAAGGATGATATGTTGACTGGCTCTAATTTTGAGCAATGTGAAGTTCAATGTCAGGCTCAATGTGAGAATTTTCGTGGAATGCCTATAAATTGCAAACCCATTCATCCTGAATATGAGAATGAAAAGCTATTGATTGACTCAGAGGAGAGTGCTAACATATCTGGTCTTTCAAATAATATGACCTACAGAAATGGAACAGCATTGGGATGCAACATGAAGAATGGCACTAAGAATTTGCTAGGTGGAGTTGCGTCTTCGATGGATCTTTTGTATAACCTTTCTTTTTCATCCTCCAAAGAAATAGAACCTCCCCAGATTTCTTCCTTGCAGAATGCAGCTACAGGAAAAATTGATAAGCATAAAGAAGAAATTCAACGGGACCCTTTAGAAGAAAAGGTATTACTTAAAAGCTATGCTATGATTTGAGCTAAATGAAGATATTCATATGTTTCCCATACTAATAGCTCTGCCTTCTGGGGTCAACATCAAAAAGACTTGTGAATGCCCAAACGTAATTGGTGAAATCTCAAGTAGATCGGCAGCATATTTCACTATTACAGCCACTGCAGAACTGCAGGTATCCTGTTGAACATATGCAAATTGTATGTCTTTTATATGAGAACAACTATAATTCTGTTATGTTCTGCAGACTATAAAAACTTCTGATCTTGAATATATAAAAGAACTTGGATCGGGTACATTTGGAACTGTTTTCTATGGAAAATGGAAGGGTTCTGATGTTGCCATTAAGAGGATAAAGCCAAGCTGCTTCACTGAAGGTTTGTCGGAGGAAGATCGACTGGTAATTACCCCTATGTCCTCTGAAAATCAACTCTTAAAAGACTTTCATCATCAAATTTTATTTATTAGATGGTTATTCTGATTTGGAGCATTTACAACCGAGAATTGAATTTAGAATCACTTCTGAAGTCTTCGATTCTTCTAACACGTATAATGTGGACTACTCAATAGTTAATTATTTAAAATATATTTTCTTTTGATACATTTGGGTACACCATATTTGCTGATCAATTATTTTGTAAGGCTACTTATTCATTTTTTTCTTTTTCTTAAGCATGAACCCTTACCATTCCTTGATTGCCTTCATTCCACCTTCAAATTAGACAACTCGGATTTAAGTTTATATTTTAAATACAATAAGAATAAATAATTGCGAAAATCTAAATCTCTCGTGAAAGAGAAGATGAGCATTTAATGGTTTACGCAATGGGAAATGAAAGCAGGATAATTTACGTTGTTGAGTCTGGGAAAGGACCCAATGGTTCTTTTTGCAATGATTAGATGTTCAACAAACGTTCTAACAGATGAGGTTAGATATCACTGTAGTTCAAAAAACTCAATAACATGAGTGTCAGATATGTAATCTGAAGTGGAAAATTTATGAAGAGGAGTTTTCTTTTATCAACGACAATTGAAAACAAGTAACATAGTCTCCCTATTTACAATTGGGTGAAGCTATGTCTCTTAGCCAATCAAATAAAGAAAATAAATCACGCCTCAACAAGAAATAGACTTACATAACGTACTAAACAAGACTTTTAAAATTGGCAAGTATTAAAAACTTAATAAAATAATTGAACCCTTCTTTGTCCTAAATCAATGGTGCTATCGAAGTGTGTATTCCTCAATCTTGCCCCAAAGGGATGTGATATGATCATCGGTAGTACTGTTTGGAAAATGTAGGCTTGCGCTTTATCTTTTCATTTTTTGTTTCATAAATGCATGCAGGTAGCAGACTTCTGGAGGGAAGCACACATGCTTGGTCAGCTTCATCATCCGAATGTTGTGGCATTCTATGGTGTAGTTACTGATGGACCTGTGACAAATTTGGCAACAGTTACAGAGTACATGGTTAATGGCTCTCTAAAACAAGTTCTTCGAAGGAAAGATCGGTATTACAATCTCATTCAAGTGTCTTTTTGCTTTTGCTCTTTTATGCAGATATGCTCAATACTTGTTGACACTTATTGTGCAATCTTGTAGCAAACTTGTTTTTTGCAATTTCCTAGTTCTGACATCATATCTCCTTATGCAATCTTGTAGCAAACTGTTCCTTATGGGCGCACATTTGTGTTTAGTTTTCATAAATGATGTAATTTCCGATTTACAGAACAATTGATCGTCGAAAGCGGATAATAATAGCAATGGATGCAGCCTTTGGTATAGAATACCTACATGAGAAGAATATTGTCCACTTCGACCTTAAATCTCATAATTTCCTTGTGAATATGAGGGATCCTCAACGACCTGTGTGCAAGGTATATATCTTAGAAAAATTATGTGGTTTGGGTTTGAATTTCTTTGTCATTTTTTTCTAGTGCTTGATCAAAAACTCAGTACCCATCTACGTTCACTTATTGGTTTCATTTACACACTTTAAATTTCAACCCTTTTACCAGATTGGTGATCTGGGATTATCAAAAATTAAACAAAAGACACTCATCTCTGGAGGAGTACGGGGAACTATTCCATGGATGGCACCAGAGCTTTTCAACAGTAAAGACAACCTAGTAACTGAGAAGGTAAAATGCGCTAATTGAAGTTTATTGTTGTGGATACATTCCAATCACATCACTGTATTTATTTACTTTCTTATTGATTTTTTTTTTTTGGTAGATTGATGTGTACTCATTTGGAATTGTCATGTGGGAACTTCTAACGGGGGAGGAACCTTATGCGGATTTGCATTCTGAGGAAATAATAGGTACTCTTATGATTGGATTAATATGGTTTTGAACTACCTATTAACCTATATGCTCATATGGTATAACTGAATACATATATAATGATATCTTTATCATCATCACTGTACATTTTAGGACACATTCTCAATTCCATTGCTCTGGGGACTGGGATCTAAGTTCCTTCTGCAAATGTCTTCTCACATTTTATTTTCTCTGTTCCTTTTATTCTGGTGTCCTTTCTGTCATTTACAGTGCCATTTGAGAGCTATCATCAATTTTGTAATCATTTTCCTACTTCTCCATATATTATTGGTTTTTGACTTGAGAGATTGAAACTCTGTTGGATGGTTTTGAACTAAACTTCGTCATACCCTATCATTAGCTGTGGGTCTTGAAAACTTCTTTTGTGTATGTTTTCATCGAGATGTTATCGGCAGGACAGGGATCTAACCTTTTCAGCCATGATGTTTTTGAATTCTGACAAACAGATAGTATTTGGGGTGGCTTCTCATGGTTATAGGGTTCTTGCTAATGTGCTAACTGAAGTGTGAAAAGCAATAAATTAAATTAACATTTTTTTAGCAGAATTATGCCTTTTAACATTGACTTGTTTACTAATTTCTACATCATTTTGGCTGATTCACACCTACTTATTCACTTCCTGGGGATTCTTTCAGCTGGGATAATAAAGGGCAGTCTCCGCCCTGAAATCCCAAGCTGGTGTGAACCAACGTGGAGATCATTGATGGAAAGGTGCTGGTCATCAGATCCCTACTCTAGGCCAGCCTTCTCAGAGATAGCAAAAGAGCTTCGTGCCATGGCAGCAGCCATGAACATTAAGTGACTTAAAGGCTGAGCCATAGGCCCAGAAAACTATTACTCCTTTAGCATATAATGTAAATTTACAAGGACTCTCAAGAACATGGCAAGCTGAGATGTGGTTATGTCGTCCACTGTCATGTCTCATATGAAAGATCAAAGATTGATGGCCAGGAGTTTAACATGTTAGGGAGCTGGTACTGTATAGACAAGCCGAGAATAGCTGCTGTAGTGTACTTAAATTTTGTAAATCGTCGTAGAGGAGAAACAGGCGAGACCTTGAGTGAGCTTGGAATTTTGTTTGCCTTGGCAACTCATGGCCATGCTGTGTCCTGTTCTAATTTTCAATCCTTCTTTTTAGACTATTCTGTTAATATGAATTCAGGACTTGTTTTAGACGAATGAAGCAACAAATGTGACAATCAAGTAGAACGAGGCTATTCATAAGTTTTTAATTCAGATTAAGAGTCTGAGCAAAATTAATCTACAACAGTTGTCCAGCACATATCTCCTATTTTCTTCTTTAAAGAGTAGGAGAAACAACAGAATCATTTTCTCCAATTATCTTTTCAGCTTTTTGAACAGGATTCGGCTTATGCTCAATGGCGTGTATCAGGAAAAATCCAAAGTTGATGAGGTCTAGTCCAGCTACAAGCCTGTAAAATGAATCCAATCTGCAATCATTAAAAATTTTGTCACACAGTTGCTTGGACAAGGCATTCATCATCAGCAATGAGGAAGAATTGACATTCTTATCCCCGGAGGCTTTGTCCAGAACAAGGGTAGAGGAAGTGAGGATGTCAATGGAGTATTGCCAATTTGGGTGACAATGATCACATTTTGGATGGTATATGCATCGATGTCCAGCTTCTCACTGCAGCAAGCTTCTACCATTGGCAGATTTTCAAGGAAATTCAATATCCCTGCAGCCTCTTACTATGCTTTTGAAAGATGGCCCAAATCAAATGCATTTATTGGTAGAGTTGTGGTACCGTTGCCTTCTCTGGCTCTAGCAACCAAAGTGCTGCTGCTGCCATTCTTATTATTTCAATGAAGAGTTCTATCCCTATTTTCTGTAAGCTTGTCACACCTGAAGAATACAGAAACTCATAAAATATTTGACTCAGGACCATTGAACTGAATTTAAGATTGTATCATGTACCTTCTTTCCCCTTAAATTTGTTGAACAGAAGCATAAAATCTTTGATCATAGATAGCGAGAGTTATCAAATTGACCCCTATTTCAAAAAGTTAGTAAGAGGTAACACTGCTGCAGGGATATTGAATTTCCCCAAATATCTGTGTATTGAATTTCTGAATCAAATTGGCCCGTATTTCAAAAACTCATTACCACTACTCTATTTTCATATTTGTACGCTTGCGAGTTATTAAAATTTTGCATAACAACATGCATATATATATTTTATATTATTGCTCAACATAGAGAAGACTAAGAGAAAGATGAGAGAAATGGTATCATCCCACTATCTCTCAGCCTTTAATAATTTAAAAAATTAATAGAAACACATCTAGCTTTCTCTCACCTTTCTCTCTACTTGACATTTAGTATATTTGTACACTTTATCATTTAGGAATGTTTTCAGTTGGCATAAATAAAGGGCAGTCTTCAACTCTTAGGAACAAGGCAAGCTGAATTGTGGCATCCACTGTGGATTCCTATATGAAACATTGATGGCCAGGAGTTTGGTACTTCGTAGAAGTGTATGGATAAGCTGAAAAATTATAGTATATATAGGTCTTGTCTAGAATTAAGTTTGGGTGGTTATAATTTAAAAGTTATAGTACTAAAATATTTGGTAAACATTAACTGTTGTAGGTTGAAAGTTAAGTTAATTTCATTTTATACTTCATGACGAAAAATCTATTATATTTTTATTAATTTTATTAAAATTATTATTTTAAAATTATATTTACTACATATTATTAAATTTTATTTTATATTTATAATTTTTTTCACAACAGTTATGATATAAAAACTACAGAGAATTATGATAAAATCAAACTACATATCGATACTTATTTGTATGAATAATTCTTGTTCCTTGAGCATAATCTTTCACACAACGAGCTAATATTGGGTGGATATTCAACTCTCCTTTCCTTAAAGCAGCAACCAGAACCCGAATAATCTGAATCACAGGACTTGCAATACATTTCTTGTATCTGTATCGTTTAGTCCCCGATAAAAACACCAAAAACGCAAGAAATATTGCGGCTGAACTTATCCCAAAACCCCAACTTCGACCCACCTCGTCTTGTACATAAACAAGAACTGTGGCAGCTAGTAGAGTACCTACGTCAATAAGAAAATAAAACCTGTTGAAGAAAAGTACCATTTGGGCTTTTTCCTTATCACCTGTTTGATCAAACTGGTCTGTTGAAAAGCCAGAAACACTTGATTTTATTCCAGCAAGTCCAATGCCGTATAAATATAGAGCTATATCGAAGGCACCGATTTGCAAACCACTAGCTTCTTCGCATTTGCTGGAAAAAAAATATTAGCAGGATCGTAAGCAGGGGAGTTGAAGTTGTGGCAGAGCTGACGAGATGGCTAGCGTGCATGTCCCCTAGTTCATTACCTCTCGATCGATTTGTCAGTATAATAAATCAATTAATAAATCAAGGTGTTTGACTAATCAAGTCCATTTAAGTCTGATTTTCATTAATTTTTTTTGCTTAAAAAAAAAACGTAAATATGATTAACAATGTATATGTGTAGTTGATAACTGAGACATTAATTAATTTATTATTAATGATTCTTGGACTTTATTAAAGCTTACTAGTGCACTGATCATGGCAAAGATGGCTATTGTCCAAAATCGGCCTAAAAATACGTCGATGATGAACCTCGATTACAACTTTTCGCATGATTTTGTGATATTGATAGTGCATTTTAATGAACTTGATCTATAATATTTATATTGTTCGCATGCTTCAAAAATAATAGGGTACAAACAAAACCATCACAAACTATAGTAGCTGAAACTTATATTTTTAAATTTAAATTTAGATAGTTGCTAACTTACATTATCTATAAGTAATATACAATAAAACTTAAAATTAATCACCCAACCTCCAAGTATGAATTTTGACAATCAATGTAATTTTCCTAAATTAAATAATTAACTAACATTAAACCACTGCAAATAAGTTATAGATAATGTAACTGTGCAAGTCCCCTCGAATTTGACACGATCGGAGGCAATCACAGATTGGACTCAGCCTCATGTGACAAGAAAAGCACCTTTCATTCTATGTCCATGTGACCCCACTTGATAGAGTTTTCATGTACACTCTTACGAGAATATGCTTGTTGAGTTGATGGTGATCGGTGAGAATGTGATTTTGTGCACAAGTAGAAGTAGACAAGTCCAATACCCTAAGGCTTAAGATTCGAAACGAGGGCCGCAGAATCCACCGACTTCCATTGAGCAATGTAGCCATGTATATGTTACGCATCATAAGATTTTAGATACCATATAAGATTCCACTTCTATCATTAATTTATATTCCCTTAGTTTTTGACTACTACTACTTAATTCATGTGCCTTTTTCAAGACCGAAATGATAGCGGCCAAATGAGAGAAAAAAGTATACTGATTAATTGAATTTTAAGTCAGCTCAGATTATTGGCCTTTAGGATTTTTATGGATATAACGATGGAGTACTTGTCATTTAAATTTGCCAAACAGCCAGCATTGAATCCCACTCCAATCATAAGTTGTTCCAATATATACATAAACAATAGGAAATAATATATAAATTCACGACATATATAGAACTAATAATAATAATTAATAAATTCTTCAGAAAATAAAAGTTAAAAAAAAAATGCCAACATATGGATTAGATGATGAAACCTAAAATTCTTAACAAAGTCACTCGAACTCCATTAATTGATGATTAAGATACAGGAAATGAGAAACCAAACATCCAAATCATCCCATATTTTACAAAGGTAACAGCATTAATTAAAGAAATCGAGACCATAGCTTAGTTTGAAAACTAGCACTTCTCCTCGGCAGGGGACCCATTAACATAAGTCTCCATCTGTATACCAGCTTTAGGTTTCTTTGGTTTGTACCACAAGGCACAAATAAGATATATTACAAGATTGATGATACTTAATATAGCCAAAAGACCATAGAAAAGATCAAGCCTTCCATGGTTAATATTGTCAGCTAGCCATCCGTCACCTCCGTTGCTTCCTGTCACCTTCTTCACAACTGCTACCAAGAAGCTGCTGACGAAGAACCCAAGTGACAGAGTCGTGAGGAACAGACCGGTGCTCATAGTCTTCATTCCTTTGGGTGATTGAGTTATGAAGAAATCGAGCTGACCGGTGTATATAAATGCCTCACCGGCACCCACCAAGAAGAATTGTGGGATCAGTAAGAACACACTTACGGGCAGTGTTGCTGCGGTGTGTCCCACAGTTCTTGCAACTGAGAGCCGTTTCCTCTCAACTAGTGCTGCGGCTGCCATTCCCACTATTGATAGTACTAGGCCTATGGCCATTCTCTGCAAGTTCGTAAAACCTGTAACAGAGTTACTTTGTTGTTAGTATACATTTTTTTTTCCTATTATTATAATCTAAATCGAACTATATATGTATGTATGTAAATTATACCTGGTCTGCCTTTCCATTTCTTCCAAAGTGGCATAATGAGACGGTCATAAACTGCGAGGGTGATCAGTATAGCTGAAACAAAGAAGACAGTGACAGAGCCAGCTGGGATTTGGAATTTCCCAATTGATCTTTCCATGGTGGTTGCTTGCTCAACTGAAAAGGTGATCATCTGAGCGTAAGTGGTCCAAAAGATAATGGTAGTGGCCCAAATTGGCAAGAGTCTAGCCACCATTTTCACTTCTTCCACTCTTGTCACCGAGCATAGCTTCCAAGGGTTTGGGGCGGAACCAGACTCAAAATCTCCTTCAGCAACTATGGCAGCCTTGTCCAAGAAACTGCAACAGAACAAAAAGCGTATGCAATACTGTCATGTCGTCACGTTAGTTTGTACAATGAGTTTGAGTCTCTATAGCATTTCGGGAACTTACTGAAATTGTTCTGTGTGATGAATCCTTGAGGCCTCAGGAGTATCCTCATACAACATGCTAATACTGTGAGGAAGATCCATCTTCCTCTTCTTTACAGCCGCTACAATCACTTGGAAGATGTAAACAATGGGGCTTCCGGAGCTTTTCTTGTACCTATATTTTTTAGTCCCAGCCAAGAATATTATGATGGCCATAAACATGGCGACTGAACAAATTCCATAACCCACGCTTCGACCAATTTCATCTTGTATGTAGACAAGCACAGTAACCGCCATTAGAGTCCCAAGGCTTATAAAGAAAAAGAATCTGCTGAAAAAATACGCCATTTGGGTTTTCTCCCTCTCATCTTTTTCATCAAATTGATCAGTTCCGAATCCTGAAACGCTTGATTTTAGGCCCCCAGTTCCTAATGCAATTAGATATAAAGCTATGTATAAAACTCCCATTTGAAATCCACTGGCTTGCTCGCACCTATGTGTGGCAGTTGCCTTGCATGCACGTGGACGTAGCTGTCGTAGCTTTGTCACCATTGCTAACATGCCAGTACCCTATTTCACCATTTCAATAACACAATTAAAATAATTTTATTTTTTTAAACGTACACATGTCATGATTCCATTAGTTAGTTGTATGGATAACGGAGCTACAAAGAATTGATCTTCTACCACATACCAGTGTCTGTATTGTGGCGAATATGGCAATGGTTTTGTATCTGCCAAGGAACGAATCAGCGAGAAAGCCTCCGAGCAAACACAGGAGAAAAGATGTGCCCATGAAATCAGTCACAATATTTGCCGAAGTTGCACTGGGAAGATGCATCGTTCCCACCAAGTACGTCACAAGATTAACTGCAATACCCATTGTTGAAAGCCTCTCGCATAATTCAGTCCCTGTAAAATGTTTTGCAAAATTATTTATTATTAATTAGAGGTTTTAGTTACTAGAAAATTAATTAATGAAGATCAAAAGATCTTACTTTTGATTTCTTTAATAAATTAAAATGATCAAAAGATTCGTGTGGTATGGGCAATTCTTGGGGGAAAGTTGTGCCACGAGCCATGCGAAAATTGATGCTTCGTTATAAATTAAATTAAAAAATATATAATCAATCATAGAACTTTTTTACAATATTCGAGGCAGAGCAAAGGAATGTTAGCAGAAAGTGGTGACGCTTTCTTTTCTAAAAGTGGTGCTATAAAATATATGGCATAAACAAGGAAGTGGCAAACATATTGGTGATAAAATTTGAGAAAACGTCTCAATGATTCACGTGCATGGATGACCTAGATAGAATATCTGCTTTTTATCCCATCAAAATCCAAACAGAAAATGACGTGAATATTATCATAATTAGAAGCATTATGGATTAACTTGAGTTTTGAAGGGGTCCCAATGAGATTGTCCCCTTCTCTCGCCTTATGCCTACACTCCACCCATAATTAAAAATGAATCTTACAGAATAGTTTAGGTACCTCGAAATTTGACCGTGATGAAAAATATTGACTTGGTGGAGAAAATAGTGGTAATTAAAAAATCTGCTAATAACTAATTAATTAATTACTTTTGCTTTCTTTGTAAAGCATTTGTTTATAGACCTAAAAAAACCCATCACTTTTGCATGAAACACCTGCTTTTTACTTGCTCATGCTGTGGGAATAAGTAATAAAACCACTCCCGAAGCATGCATGAAGAGTTTTGTATCTGCTGTTCATGTATCAATCAACAAAAACTCTTCTTTACATTTAATGTATATATGGAAATATTTTTTAAAAGATGATCACGTAATTATCTTAATATAAAAGATAGAAGAAAAAAAAAATGATTCCATGTGGGGAAATGGATAGATAGTAAACTTTGGACGACAGCAATAGAGTTCATATCATTTAATATTGTATTTTGGAAACCAAGCTCTGAATGCTTGCATACTCTAAATGCATTCCATATTAGCAATGAAATGAAGAGAACAAACCTAGGACAAGCGCAGCAGGAACCCACCCACCGGTTTTAGACCGGTCAGCAGGTGAACCCTTGTAGTCAACGGCATCTGCGACGGCCCAACTCATCTTGCCCTCCTGAGAAGCACAAAATTGTTTAACAATCTAAAATTAGTCAATAATGCTAAAAAGTTTGAATTGCCATTGACCAGACAAGTTTCTTAAAGAGTAACAAGAAGACCTGTGTTAAGTTTACTAACCATAATTTTCAAAGTTTCAAAAGCGGAAAGAGCACAAAATGCTAAAAATGAAAGCTAAATTAAAGAAGCTAAGGACGACGCTTCAACTCACATCTCTAATGTGTGGGGAGTTTGACCTTTTATAGGCAGAGAGTCTAATCGGTGTTGAATTTAAGTGACCCTCCACTAAGTAATAAAGACAGATCACTGCTTGTTCTTGATAAAGGTAGGGATTAGGTTTATCGCATATTTGTTGGAAGGTTCTGGTACACTGACTGAAACTTTGTATTTTTAGTAAGATATTTGCAAGAAAATTAAAAATATAGTGAAAATGATTTAAAAGGTGATGTTGATTGAGGATGGTAATAATAAGGGGTGATCAAATTAAGAATCTGGAACACGCAGCACCGATAACAACATTATGTACATATTCTCATTATGATCGCATCTTCTTTGGATAGGTATTGGTTTGCGAACGCTGTGAGCCACAGCACCCTTGGCATTGTAAGTGCTTTTGCTACCCCACAAGACCCCAAATCTAATTCCAACCTTTATCCTTCTGTAGGGGCAGAAACAAGAAAGGGCCCAGAGAAAAGGGCCCTAATTTGTTCAATAGAACGACGCTCAGCGCTCAATATTTTGATTTTTTACCAGAAATGGTATAGATTTTACATACCTGCAAAATATTGAACCGTCAGCTTTGAGAAAAGCAAAAAGGTATGGCGCCGACTTGTGGGTAGTATTTATAATACTCTGTGCATGAATCATACATATATCTCATATATAGACGAAGAAACAGTCTTTGGTGGGATAAAGTATATATGCAGAAAATGAAATCTGTATTATCTTGATTTAGTTAGGTAATTAATTCTCTATAGGGTAGTTATTTGAGTTTCTTCTTTTTCTCTTTGCCAACTAATTTTATTTTGAATGGTTTATAATTAGCAAAGAGGTCATATAGTTGACCTGCCAATGCAGCTATCATTATGTCTGCACCTTACTTAGAGGAAATTAGATCCATTCATTCCAAAGAAAATAATTTAATTAGCTTCCTATTTTGCACAAATTAATATAACGGATAATACCAGATACCCCTGCAGTTTGGCTTAATTTTACATCAGACTAGACACTTTCAGAATTTGCAGAAATGACCCCCAAACTTTGGAACATGTTCGATTCACCTTTAAACTGTGAACAGCCGACATTTTCATTACACGAAATAAATGTGACATTTTTATGGTGGAAGCAAGAGAGACTGAGAGTTCATTTTCAAGGGGATATATTTACTAGAGGTCAAGGATTCAATTCCAAATCCATATATATTAATTTGGGATGCGAAGGATGGAGGATAAGGCAATTAAAATATGAATCTACATATATTTTGGAGGTGGACTATTGGACCCACTAATTTCCTTTTAATATCCATTTCTAAAATAATTATCAAATTATAACTTATTATTTTAATTCATTAATTTTTAAAAATTACAAAAATTACTCTTGATTAACTACTTTCTCTCTCTCTACTATAGCGATGTTAAAAACTAAATTAGTTTATCTTTCTTTCAATTTTTTTTTATTCTTTAACTTTATCTTTCTCTTAGTTTTCACTATAATATTATCAGATTTACCTATTGTTATCATTTAGAGTTTGTACTTTTGAGATTTGACCCAAAAAAAATTCTAATATATTTGAAGTGATGCAGAAATTTTTATTTTTTATTTTTACACAATTAGTATTAATCTTTTCATTTTTTTTAGATTAGGATAGGCTTGAATTTGGTAATTTTTGAACGTTAAATGTAATATTTACTTCATGTATCAAGGTAAATTTTGATAAAGGAAGGAGATGAGAGAGAGAGAGCTAGGTCAAATAAACACTTGATCAAATTATATTTTCACAATAAAATTTTTATTTTTTCTATTTAAAAAAAAAATACAATGAGAAATTTCATAATTTCGTGAGTTCAAATAGCCCCACCAATAGTTCACATTCAATCAACCTCCTCAAATCACACACTCGCCCTTTAAAGAAAAAGAAAAAGAAAAATCATCAAATGACAATGACATCTGCTACTATTGCGTACTTCCATTTTTCAAAGTTTAAGGGCATTTATCATAGTATGAGAGTCTCTTAACTAAGGTGAAGTTGTATATATGACGTAACAGTAAGGCGTACTACTATTGGGTAGACTAATGTGAAATTAAACCAAATTTTAGGGAATTTAATAATATCCCATGGTTTAAATACATATATGCCTCTGGTCAACAATAACTTGATCGGGTGATTTTTAAACAGTTTCTTTTATCTACTCACCCAAATTTAAATCTTTAAAAAATAAATTAAATAATTGTTAAGAAAATTAAACCCTTAATTTTTCTCTCTCAAGCTTCATAATTTGTTGTATGACAGTTGAAAGAGACAGTAATCAAGATTTACATCTTTTCAAGACAAGTCGAGAGTTCAAAAAAATTTCTTTATATATTTTTTTGATATCTAAATCATTGATTTTGCTTTCCATTATTGGCTCTTTCAATTACATACAATATAATAAATTAGGAAGTCATTCATTTTTTAGTCAAGAAAATCTTTTGCATACGAAAAGAATAATAATAATAATGGATATTTCAAATTTTTATCTCAAATTTTATTCTAAATAATATACTATTTATTGAGTGGCCCAAGATCGAAGTGAATTAATGGATTACCCCACTAACCAATTAATGAATATCACATTATTTTCGATAATTTTTTTTTTTTTAAATGTTGTGTAATCTATTCACTCAATTGTCTTCGTTCCTTACATCTTTTACTAAATTAAACAATCCTTTCATTTAGAAAGCGCTCCCATTGATCTTATCAAATAAAACATTCGAATATTTATCTTCATTCTTTATATATATATTTAGAAGGAGTTGACTATGATCACAATCATTATCCAGTAGGGTCATTAACAAAGTTGAAAAGAAGCATTCATCGCTTATACACCCAACACATACGAATGCGGCACTATGCATTATATACAATCAAGTTACAACTACTGAAGAACTACAAGTGCTCCCAAAATATGGCCGTGTGATATACACGTGCCATCATTTTATTTGCTCGTAGTAACGCAACCACACCCTGCAAAGGTACTAACAGACAGCACTCAAGTAATAAGAAACAAAACTGATCGCTCAGATTCAGATGATATCCACCGGCCATTGTCCTAACCTCAGTGCAAGACATGCAACATGTTTGAAAGCTGTTAAAATCACTGTGCACGAAATAATGAAAGGCCCCTAACATTGCAATGACCTATCACCAGACCAGACAATCTTATATGGGTCCTCTCGCTCCTCTCTTTTTATTCCTTTCTTTCCACTAACTATATTTAAAAATTGAAATGCAGCTCAATGTTTGATCAGAATATGTTGTTAATAATTTATTCATCGACTTTGACTTCTTTGCCTCATACGTGATGCAGCGCAACTACTTCTAAGGTTTATCTATTTGAGTGTCCTGTGAATGTGTTTAACGCTCCAGGTGTAAAGGAAAGTGATGACATTACATTTTTTTTTCCCCTAAAGCCAAGTCATTGGCCTTATTTCCATCTCCTCATCATTTCGCAGTGTGGCCATTCCAGTTAACTCAAATTGTTGCTCTCAATTAACTACTGTTTCTAATTTCATTATTTTTTATATATCTTTGTCTAACTTGAACGTTAGACCATCCAGTTACCAACCGCCATTATAATAGTTTTTTTTTTTTTTTGGATAATCTTGGATCTTTTCGCAATTCTCTGGCGAGCATATCACCTACGTATGCATGATAAATAAAATGACACGCCACTATTACAGAGATATCGATAAAATGTGTATTATCCCCTTTGTTTGGTGAAATTGAATGAAGTTCTTCTGATATTTTAAAATAAGTAAAAAATTTCCCTGTACTTATTATAGCGGAGTTAACTTGATTAATTATTTTACTATTTTTTTACCTTTGTCTTGATTTATCAATTGAAAATTGAAATCAAATGTATCTAACAAGCATATCTCACAAGCAGCCACTGCCACTCTGAATTTAACTAACAAGAAAATACACCACAACCCAAAGTCACTGCAGTCAGGCGCCAGCAACCCTAATTGTGTTGTACACAATTCAGCAATATTGCCAAAACATGTCGATTTTATCTGGACCAAATCAAAGCCATAATCATGCATTTATCCGATGAGATGTTGCCTGCATCTAATACCAGCCCAATCAACCTTGTTTATCTTATTAATCTTACTTGAACTTTCCATAAAGTGGGAATACTATATTACTATATTACGTTTTTATATTTGTTGTAACACATGTAATTAATATTCTGTCCTCGTAACTACGTTGGCGCACGTTTTCTAATTAACGAGACAATGTTAAATTTTATATTGGTTTTTTGGCACGCCATAACAATAAATTATGTGACTAGTGCCCGATTTTATTTTTAACATAAATGAGAGAATCCCACGAGGTTAGAACAAGAATATGCTCGGTTAAGCAATCCAAATTGAAGCGTCTAACTTATCTTTCATTCTCCATGTGTAAAGTGATCCAAGATAAACAATAATATCAAAAGGCACGCACTTTGAGTGTGAATAGATCGAGGTTCCTCTCTACGTGTTTAATATATATAAATAATTCCCTTCCAATATTTATAAAAGAGACTTATCGCATTTAATGTGATTTGCTCCTCGAAGTCGGTGGCAAGCAAGCAAAATACATTTTGTTTTAATTTTAAAGGATATCTTTTTCAATGATTATCAAAAAGTAATCACCATTGTGGATTATAGAAATAAAATTTACAGTGAAAGGACTCATGTCGTGCTTAATGTGATTGATTTCTTAAACTTACTTTGGGTGTGATTAATTTCTTAAACTTACTTTGGGAGGCAAAGTTTGAAATGTGCACTCTACGAGGCAACTTTTTATTAAATATTGATCCACTTTTGATTATTTTTTCATTATTTAGTTTAACGAATACTTAATTTTCTTTTCACGCACGTGAACTGAACTCAATTGAAATTCTAAATCTCTTGTTTTTAACACGATAAATCTTCTTTTGACCAGTCATTAAAGTCCATATCAAAGTGGTGTGTGTACCCACCCTGCCAAATGGATAGGTCACGAGACACTCTTTAGTTTTAGTTACATCTATCCCTCACATCTTTAATTGTCAAACCCCTACCAATTTGAAATAGAGGACGTGTGGGGTAATTTGATACGAATGGACAAACTATTCCCTTATTTATGAAAATGAAAATTGTCAGGGATCCAAATGCTATTAACCCCAAATCCCGAAGAGAATCCGGTTATCCAAATTCGTTTTCAAGAAGTCTGGGGAGTCTAGTCCGTGTGCTTCATTCAGCCTGAGAGAACTTAAATTTATGAATTTGTGACCAGAATTTGTCGCTTGTTTTTGTCCTCGTAAATTTTGATATGTGGGGCTGAAAAGGCAGTTTCAAAAAAATTGAATGGCCAGCAATGTTCAAATTATGTTTCAACTTTTTTTCAGAGAGAGACGCCCTTCGGCTAAGCACCCTGAAAATAATGGTCCCACGCAAGCGCCTTGCAACCTAAAGATACACATACTCTATACGTACTAGTGTTGGATTTCCTCAATATGTGTCTGGGACCATTTTTAGGCTACGAATATAACCACATATCAATCTAAAAAGGAATGAGATTTAATTTAAAGAAAAAAAAAGTATTTGTATATGTGGCGTATGTAGCTTTCCATTTTTCATTTTCAAAAATATTTTATGCTGAATTCTGTTGTGGTGTTTGTCTCGTACTAAAACCCCTCTTAAAATGTTTGAAAATTATATCATTTTATTCCCACAACACCTTGCTTAATTTATTCCTAAAATA
Organism: Murraya paniculata; assembly: GCA_030449075.1. NCBI lineage: Eukaryota > Viridiplantae > Streptophyta > Magnoliopsida > Sapindales > Rutaceae > Murraya > Murraya paniculata. The sequence continues at coordinate 1,482,073 of JAEVFN010000007.1, read as the reverse complement.
ATTGACCTCAATTCACTCATAATAGCTACCACCACTCCTTTTTCTTCAAGGTGAGCACATATATCTTTTCGCCAAAAAAAATAAAGGTGAGTGATTTTATTTTTTTAATAATAATATATTACAACTAGAATATACTAATAATATATTTTATGAGTGGAAGTAATATTTATCCCATCATTACTAAGTGGGATAAGTGGGAGAGTCGGAGAGAGAATATATTGAGTCCCCCAATGTGAGGAGTCGAAAATTGTTAGAGAAAATGGTGGGTGATTACAAGCGATTTAGATGTGGTCTATCGAAATGATGTTACATTTATTGGGCCAATATCTACAACATAGAATCCATATCATGTAGCTAAGCCCAGCAGATAACTATTGGGGTCTATTTAGCAGCACCTTCTACTTTTGCTTGCGCGCGCGCGCCGTATTTTACTTGTAAAAAACGCATGCATGCATATTCGAGGCAGAGTTTTATACTTTTATTGTTGGTGTTCATCTTGAAAAGATTCGTTGTTACATTCTCATGATTACCCGACAACTCAGTTCGAAAACCCTCCACTGGATATCCAATCAACTCTCGATTAGCCTCGGACGTTGTTCGAATCATGCACACCAAAAGTTCGACAAAAATCCTCACCGAAATGCTTTGCCCATTAATCGTTTATTGGTCAGTGCTATAACAGCAAAACACCCCTTTGAGGCCCTTGAGATCTTCAGAAGGCATCTGCAATTCGGTTTCCTCAACGAAATCGATGAGGTTACTCTTGCGATCGCTCTCAAGGCATGTACCGGGGACCAAACACCGGGGCGCCAAATCCATGGGTTCGCTATTACTTCTGGGTTTGTTTCATATATTTCAGTTTCGAATTCGTTAATGAATATGTACTGTAAATCTACTCAAATTGACAAGGCGTTGTGTATTTTTAACAACTTGAGTAATCCTGATATTGTTTCCTGGAATACTGTTCTTTCGGGGTTTGAAAAGAGCGATGATGCATTGAGTTTTGCTCTTAGGATGAACTTACTTGGAGTTGTTTTTGATGCTGTGACTTATAGTACTGCTCTTTCCTTTTGTTTGGACCAGGAAGGGTTTTTATTTGGCTTGCAATTGCATTCTCTTATAGTGAAGTTTGGATTGGATAGTGAGGTTTATGTAGGGAATGCTCTTATAACAATGTACTCAAGATGGGGGCGTTTAGTGGAGGCTAGACGAGTGTTCGATGAAATGCCAAATAAGGATTCTGTTTCATGGAATGCGATACTGTCGGGGTATACCCAGGACGGAGATTACGGGATAGAAGCTATTTTGGCATTGATTGAGATGATGAGAGAAGGGTTACAGCTTGATCATGTCTCATTTACTAGTGCAGCCTCAGCCTGTGGTCATGAAAAAAACTTAGAACTGGGGAAACAGATACATGGCCTGAGTATTAAAATGGGATACGGGACCCATGTTTCTGTTGGTAATGTCTTAATGTCGACTTACTCAAAGTGTGAGGTAACTGCAGATGCAAATAAAGTATTTGGCAGAATGCATGATCGCAATGTAATTTCTTGGACCACAATGATTTCTATGAATGGAGAAGATGCCTTGCCTCTCTTCAAGGAGATGAGATTAGATGGGGTCTATCCAAATGATGTTACATTTATTGGGCTAATACATGCCATATCCATTGGGAACTTGGGTAAAGAAGGACGAGTGATTCATGGGCTATGTATAAAGAGTAATTTCGTGTCTGAACCAAGTGTTTGTAACTGCCTTATTACCATGTATGCTAGGTTTGAGTCCATGCAAGACTCAGAGAAGGTTTTTGATGAGCTTATCTGCAGAGAAATTATTTCGTGGAATGCTTTAATCTCTGGGTATGCTCAAAATGGATTGTCTCTGGCAGCAGTGCAAGCGTTTTTTCCGGCAATTAAGGAATCCAAGCCAAATGCATACACATTTGGCAGTGTTTTGAATGCAATTGCTGCTGCTGAGGATATATCTCTTAAACATGGCCAGCGATGCCACTCCCATATAATAAAGCTTGGATTGGACAGTGATCCTATTGTTGGTAGTGCTCTCCTTGACATGTATGGAAAGCGAGGGAGCATTTTTGAGTCTCAAAGAGTTTTCAATGAGACGCCAGAGAAAAGCGAATTTGCTTGGACAGCAATAATCTCTGCCCTTGCAAGACATGGAGACTATGAATCCGTGATGAATCGGTTCAAGGAGATGGAGAACAAAGGGGTCAGACCTGATTCAATTACCTTCCTTTCTGTACTAACAGTATGTGGTAGAAAGGGAATGATTGATAAAGGACGTCAGCTTTTTGACTCAATGTTGAAAGATTATCATATTGAGCCATCTCCAGATCATTATTCTTGTATGGTAGACATGTTGGGCCGTGTTGGGAGATTGGAGGAAGCGGAGGAGTTGGTGGGTCAGATTCCTGGAGGGCCAGGATTGTCTGTGTTGCAAAGCTTGCTAGGTGCTTGTAGGATACATGGGAATGTGGAGATGGGTGAGAGAGTAGCTGATGCTTTGATGAAGATGGAGCCAGCAGGTTCAGGTTCATATGTGTTGATGTCCAATTTGTATGCTGAGAAGGGCGACTGGGAAATGGTAGCAAAACTTAGGAAAGGGATGAAGTCAAAGGGAGTGAGGAAGGAAGTGGGATTTAGTTGGGCGGATGTGGGTGATATTGATGGTTTGCATGGGTTTTCATCAGGTGACAATACCCACCCGCGATCTGAGGAGATTTATAGAATGGCAGAATGCCTGGGATCAGAGATGAAATATCTGAGCAGTAAGAGAGAAAGGGAGAGAGCAATGGCGATGTAACTTCATGTAGATTGGAAACGTCAGAGACCCTGAATAGGGGAGCTAATTATACTCTTGGTTATTCAGAGGGAGTTTACAGTAACACCTTGTTCTATTTCCTTCGAAATGATTTAAGAAAATGATAAAGGAGGCAAAATTCAACCACTCATTCTCACATTTATTCTGACCTGAAGTGAGTTTCGATACTTTTGACCTCTTCTTCTTGGTGATGCGTTACACTTCACCTTCCGTGTATTTTGTTTATAATCACCGACCCCCTAGATGATGTATGGTTACCATAACTGTAGTTTTATGTAGCCCATTGAATCCTGATTTGTCACATAAATGTCTTCACATGTAGTTATGAATCATTAATGGCTTCTGATATTTTGCGATAGATTTTGAGAATGTAGCTAACACCTGTATCACTTTTGCCCTTTGCTTGAGGTGCGGTTGGTTCAATTGCTAAGAAGAAACTGTTGGGCTTCAAATAACATGGGCTTGAAGTAGTACACCGGGCTTGACCTGTAAGTATTCTGTAACCCTTTTCTTTTAGAATCATTCACTTTCTCAGAGAGACAAGGTTTTGATCTATTGTAAAATTGAAAAGATGGTAGATTTGAGTTCAAAAGAAATTTATTCTTAAATGTTTCAGAAATGAAAGAATATAAGGTCAATTTCAACTGCAAAAGCATGTATAACTCTTGGTCATTTTATTTTCTCAAGGAACTGATCGCTACTTGAAATTAGAAATTATAATGCAGAATACAATTTTCTTTCACTTCTGGCATTAAGATAGTCAGTTAAGGTTTTATACATCAATTGATGTGATATCTAACTTGATATTATCGTTACATTTTCAATTATTATTATATAAATGGTATAAAAGTTTGTTGTCTGATTTCTTGTGAAAGAAACTTCAATTTCTTCTACTCTTAAGCTTTTAGATTTTTGTTGAAGTCATGGTTGACTCAAATTAAGAAATTAATTCTTTTAATTTAAATTCCTTTCCCGCTATTATTTATGTTAACCAATTTTTCTATGCACTTATCATGCTCCTCAACCAACTAGACAATCTGGTAGCTGCATTCAGCAATCTACAAAATTATTCAGAAAATGAAAAGTCTTAACAGCAAGAACCCACCATATACAATCAGTTTTATCATTTTCATAATTGGAGGAAAATTATTTGAAGAATTATTTAAATTATTTGAAGAATTATTCTTGCTCATGTGTGAATGTTAATTCATTCTTATATGGTGTGATTGATTATCTCTGTAGCATCAAATGCTGAGCACATTTTCGACTTTGTTTAAAGTTATTTTGTTAGATATGAGCACATGGGTGGAGGATTACAATAAAGATTAAGCATTATTCAAAGTTTCAGAGCAACTTACAGCATAAAACAAAATAAATGTTTTGGACCCCATGAGTTGGAGCTGCCCATGATAATCTGTCTGAGACAACCGCCATATAAAAGAACAGAAAAAGATTAGATGGAGGTTCCTCAGTATATGAATCCATATCCCCTTTCTGAATTTGGTCTACTTTCACTGAAATTGATGCTTTGAATGTTTCTCTATCGACCTTTAGGGTTTATATATAAACGTATATAATGTGTTATGGGGTTGTCAGGTTGGCCATGTTTGCTCAGTGTATTTTCACTCATTATTGAAGCTTGAAGGCAAGAGTTCACCTGTCGATTTGGTTGTTTCTACTTCCATCTTTTATCTTGTTTGATTATCATGCCACCAACTATTTTTAACAATGATATTTAGACAAAATGTGAAGCAACTCAAAATTCATGCATTAGTGAAAATATGGAGCAAGAAAGAATTAACTTTGATGGATGTTATTGTGGGAATGGGGAGAAGAATGTATGGGGCAAGTGATGGAGGAGCGAGTATTCCTATGTATTTGTCACTCAGCAGAATAGCAAGTTTTGCTGGGTCTGCTCCCAGGAAATGCAACCAAAAGTGAAAATGATAAGATCTTGCAGAGGAAAGTGGAGCAATGAAAGGAATGAAGGAAAAATGAAAAAAAAAAAAAAAAAGGATAGAATTGCAATATTTTATTCGAATAATACCAAAGAGGAAATCTCGGAGATCTTTCACAAAGTCTAAATCCCATCAAATGGGGAAAAGATTTTGCTTTGATCTGCCTCCAATACTTATTATAGTTTAAATTCCTCTTTGTTATATCACTATTTTCCAGTTTTCTTTTGGGATTCATTGATGTTTTTATGATCAATGATGACCAAAATTTGTGCTAAATTATAGTTGCACATGATCGTCATCATCACCATAAAATTGAGTGCACACAATTATTGACTACATTACAATCAGGGCTGTAGTGAGAGTTTAAATTCAGAGAAGTATGGGGATCTATCGAGTGTAACTTAAAATTTTACACGGAATACAGGTGAGATTTATCCACACTTTCAAGTACTTACAAAGATAATGAGTTCTCTTATGGGAATTTAAACTCATTCTTCCCTGACAGGAGCAAGAGTTTTATTACTCGGTCAATGATCTGAAATTCTGAATGATAAATTTTTCACCTTTCTCTAAACAAAGAAAGATTTATGGATTCAACTTATAGCTTGCAGAAGATGAAGATCAATTCAAAACATAATTGAGGTACCGTGAGGTGTTTCTTTCTAGCAATAAATTTATCAAACCAATTGAAGAAACTGGGACGTGTAAAGCCACTGGCACATATAGAAATAATAATGGACCTAACACAGGTCCCCCAACAACATATGCAAGTTCACATGCATGGCAAGAACACCATAAACATTAATTAATTTACGAAAACAGATATAAAACATCGCCACCTCTACATTGTTTTAATTTTTGAGGTGGAAATGAATTTAGGGCACGGGTGCTTCGTGTACGCTCCAGCTTTCTACAACTCCATATGAAAACTGCAACTACCATTCAAAAGCAAGAAGCTAGCTATGTAAATCTTGTACGTGATTTATTATGACCGTCGAGATATATCATAGGCAATTGATGTCGTTTAGCTGTAACATGAGTAGGCAACATCTCTTTGCTTTTGATTACCTTTAATTAGTTAATTAATTAATATGTTTCTTGGGAAAAGGATCGCCAAAATCGGTGTTACAAGCTTTTCAGTATAAAAGAACAAGAGCTTTTGACCGTCGGCTTTCACAAAGTCATATCCTTTTTGTCTTAAGACAAATCTTCTGTATTGGGTTAATTAATTCATAGAAGACGAGATAATATGAAATATGAAAATTAGCTGAGGAAAAAAATTACATGCATGAACATTCCTCTCTGTATCCCACTTCTGACAGAAACAAAGCCTAGTGGCTGTGTCAGTTGAGTTACCATGCCTAAAAAAAAAATTTATTAGATCACACCAATTTATTACTTTGCTCTTTTGCTCCATCGATTAAATTTTTAAATTTGTAAACAGATCAATTTGTACCACCAAAGAACTTTCATTTTCTTTTGTTAAATAAAGCTCTCTCTAATACTATTAGCAAAAAAGTAACACTTTGTAACCTTTCCAAACTCACATCACATTAAGCTGGCCGCATATAAAAGCAAAAGAGAGAATCCATTGCCCTCCTCACTCACTGCATGCTCCACCATCAACAACAACAAGAGCAACGACAATGGCAGCCGCATCAGCAACAAATGAATCCGACTATGATAGCAGCTCCTCCTCAATAACGGTTCCAGACTCGAGTCGAAGCTTCATGAGCAACCTCAGCTTCGGTAGCCGCCGTAGCTCCATCTCTCTGTGCTCCTCATCAGCAGCCGATCAAACCTCTCTTTACAACTCCCACAAGCCGCACAAGGCCAACCAAGCTGCTTGGGAAGCCATGAAGCGGCTCAGAAGAGCCGAGGGTCGAGTTGGGCTCGACCATTTTCGCCTCCTCCGCCGGCTTGGAAGCGGAGACATAGGGAACGTTTATCTTTGTCAAATCAGAAACCCTATGGTGGGGTTGCCACAGTGCTTTTATGCCATGAAAGTTGTGGATAGAGAAGCACTTGCTATAAGGAAGAAACTACATAGAGCTGACATGGAGAAGGTGATTCTTACGATGCTTGACCATCCGTTTTTGCCCACATTGTACGCGGAGTTTGAGACTTCCCATTACTCTTGCTTGGTCATGGAATATTGCCCTGGCGGAGATTTGTACGCTGCTCGCCACCGCCAGCCTAGGAAGCGCTTCGGCATTTCCTCTGCTAAGTAAGTTTTTTTTTTTTTATAATAACCTAGGGTTTGTAAATTTTTTTTTAATAAATCATTTGTACACAGTGATGTGACATTATTTTTCAAATAATTACAGGTTTTATGCTGCGGAGACCCTCTTAGCTCTAGAGTATCTACACATGATGGGTATCGTTTACAGAGACCTGAAGCCAGAAAATGTGTTGGTTAGAGAAGATGGGCACATCATGCTTTCGGATTTTGACCTTTCTTTCAAGTGCGACGTCGTTCCGAAGCTTCTGAGGCCGAAACTCAGCTTTGAAGCTGTTGAGAAGTACGAAAAGTGTTCAATTCCTTCATGTGCTACGCCCATGCAGCCGGTACTTTCTTGTTTCTCATCAGTATCCCAGGGGAAGAAGAATAAGAAGAAAGCAATTACTGTAACAACAATCAGAGAACAAGTTGGCGGTGATCATCATCATCAAGAATTACTTGATGATCCAGAAGTGGTGGCTGAACCAATCAACGCTCGATCAAAGTCCTTCGTGGGGACCCACGAGTACTTGGCCCCGGAGGTGATCTCGGGGCAGGGCCACGGAAGTGCAGTGGATTGGTGGACTCTAGGTGTGTTCTTGTACGAAATGCTTTACGGAACGACGCCGTTCAAAGGTGAGAACAACGAGAAGACGCTCATTAACATCCTTAAAAAGCCATTAACGTTTCCAAGAATTGGAGTTAGCAGCAGTAAGGAGTTTGAAGAAATGGTCAAAGTACAAGATCTCATAAGCAAGCTTCTGGTGAAGAATCCCAAGAAAAGAATCGGAAGCTTAAAGGGTTCTGTTGAAATTAAGCGGCATGAGTTCTTCAAAGGTGTTAATTGGGCATTAATTAGGTCCATTAAGCCACCTGAAGTTCCTAATAATGATCTTTATTGCAAGATTAAGAATAAAGTTTATGTACCGAAATTAAGCAAGCAAGAGAGAGATGCTCCATATCAGATACCTACTCATCATTTTGATTACTTTTAGATGTAAAATGTAAATAAAATAGATAAAGCAGAAGTCTAAGAGCTGTTTTTCTAATTTTCTTCTGTTTTTATTTATTTAAATGTTGTTTATTTGTTAATTAATGATTGTTTAGGAGTTATCAATTCAATTTCTCTTCTTAACTGTGCAAACATTCTGGTAACTAGTATCTGCGCTTACGTGTAAAAGGGGAGTATCCCATAATGGTTCCAATGTGATTCTCATGAGCAGTCTATTGAATACATGTGGTGACAATAATGACCTGCGATGATGGTAAAAATAATAAAATTAAAAAATGAAAGCCATCCTATTGCTTTTCTTAATATAACTTTCTTTGCTTTTCCACATAAAGGGCACTTTCATAGCCACGATATCCCATGTTCTTTCACCCATCAAATCAAAAGCAACAAACAAACCCAGTAAAGAAGAAGGACAGAAGAAGAAAAAAAAAAGAAGCACCTTTCATTTCTCCTTTTGTTTATTAAAATTGCAGTAAAATAAAATAATTACTTAAAATCTATTGGATGATCTAATTTACTTCTCCCGTAAGTACCATAAAAGTTAGGATTTTTTTAAGTTACAGCCGGCGTAATTTACAACCGCAAAAGTTGTGCGTGAACAGTAACACGCGTGGTTACTGTTTACGCGTAATTTTTACGACTGTAAATTACGCCGGCTGTAACTTAACGGCTCCCTTAAAAGTTATGTTAGGTTTAGGGCCTTTGCCTACTATTAATTAAACATTGCATTAAAAATGGTGTGGCTACGTACAAATAGCTGTGATGGTATTATGTGTGGACCACTCTGAAAAGAATTGCATGATTATTAGGTGCGTAATACCATAATCAAGAAAATTGTCACATTGGTTATATTTTTTATTATTAAGTTGACGGTTTGAGTCAAACTTTGGAGGTCATTCAGTCAACGGTCTAAATAGAGAATGAGTATTCGCCACGTAGGTCCCTGTTGTTGGTAAAACATGCAACAAAACCTTGAGGTTTCAAGAAACCATCTCATTAGTCCTTCGTAGCCGAAGATTCCTTCTTTAAAGTGCTTTCATACCTTCAACTATTAAAAAGCTTTTATACTTTAGGAGCAATATTGATCGAAATTTTTTAATTCAGAATTTTAAAGTGCAGAAAAATTTAGGAAAAATTTTAAAACAGTGCGGTTTTGATGTTTTAATTTCATAATACTTTAAAACAGTACGATTTTAAAGCTTTTTCGAACATTTCTATACTTTAAAATTTTGGACTAAAAAACTACTAACAATATGATATTTTGAATAAAATAATTATATTTTATTTTTTATAATTATAACTTAGTGATAATTGAATTTTCTTCCATCATATGAGCGAAGTTTGAATTTCAAACCTTTATTTTCACTTAAGAAATTTCATCAATTAAATTAATTGGCAACCGCAAATAATTATAAATATAACTGGCCTATCAATTTATTGTCAACCTTAGAAACTAAGTTTCTAAGATAAATTACCAGTATTAAGAAATTTGGCCGCGTGTCAATTTATTTTGTGATGCCAATATCTCAGTGAAACGAGACATTGTTTATGGTTGCTGATGATTTATCTTTCACCTTTTTAATAAGTTTAAAATTTTCTTTATCTATAATTTAAAGTATTGAAGGCCAACACTCAACAAGATCAATCAAAGGACCTATATGATGAAATTTAAAAATAAGGAGTCACGTAATACGTTTTACAAAAATATCTTATTTGCTTTTTGCAAATAATCGGGAGTTAGGTAACACTAAACCATTCAAAAAATTATAAAAAAAGGGAGTCAGTACAGTAGGATGAAATGGGTTTCTTTGGAGAGAAGACCAAATTGTCAAAGCCATTGATGGATATTTTGACAGGGGCCTTTTAAGCGTCAGCTTGCAGTAGCACGCGAGTTTCTTCATTCACCACGCCGCTTGGTTCTGCAGCTGCATGGAGAGTGACAGGATTCTCTATCTATGTTACAAGCAATAAAATCTGCGTATATATTATTTTGCTCCATCAGCATTCCAGGTAAAATCTTTAATTTATTATTATTTTTCTTTAAATGTAGATGATCGAATTGAATTGGTAAATATTCTAATTTTGGGAATGTTTCTTTAACTTTCTTTAAGATTACTAGCTTTTTAAGAGATCTTATTCATGAATTTGGTTGTGTTGATTCAAATTTTTGCTCAATGCACAATGATTGATTTGTATTAGGAATTTATTTCTTAATTAAGTTTTGTAACTTATTCTTTTTTTGAGGCGAGTGTCTCAAATTACGTGTCTCTTTATGGTTAGTTACTCTGCGAAAAGAAACTATTGTCGAAGGGGCGTTGACGTACCGGTAAAAACCTTCCGACGCTCAAGTCAATTCTTTTTACTCAACTTTTAGATAGAGAAAATATAAAGTGAGATTGACAGAGTTTTTATATTCATTTTATGCCATTTTTCCTCTTACCTTTAACTGGAGGTCTTGGTCTTCATATAGCCGCCTTAGAGTCAATTAGAGAGGTTATGTGGCACTTTGCTTGTGACAAATGTCAGCCAAATCTCATGCATGAAGACACATATTCATTTATATCAATACTTGTTCATGACAAGTATTCTTTGGACACTTGTCATGTTTTTTGACATTTGACTTTTGACTTTTAATGAGCTTGAGCTTGAATTCGGCACTTACGTTGGTTCTTTACAAAAGGGATCGATTTTGCAATATTTTTCCCGTAAGTGCATTCTATAAAATGTTTGTTAGCCTGTAGGCTCATTTTGTAGATTGTTTGTTGGCTCCGTAGGCACATTTCATAGAATGTAGATATTTTCCTGTAGGCATATTTCGTAAAATGTGTATTTACTCACATCCCGTAGAATTTGTATTTGCCTGTAGGTGCACTCTGTAGAATCTGTATTTACCCATAATCACAATCTGTAGAATGTACATCTACCCATAAATGTATTTCGTAAAATATATATTTGCTTATAGACACATTCCATAAAATATATATTTGCCCGTAGATGCATTCCATAAAATGTATATTTGCTAGTAAGCACATTCCGTAAAATATGTATTTGCTCGTGAGTGCATTCCGTAGAACGTATATTTGCCCGTAAGCGCATTCCGTATAATGCTTATTAGCCTGTATACTCTTACTTAGAAATATTTTCTAAGTATCTAGGTCATTCTTTGTGAAGAATGATCTAGGTAATTCTTTTTAAAGAATAGACCTAGGTCGTTGTTTATAAAGAATAGACCTAAGTCCATCTTTGTGAGAAATGACCTAGGTTATTTTTTGTAAAAAATAGACCTAGACCATTCTTTGTAAAAAAAATAAACCTAAATCTTTCTTTGTTGAACATGCCTTTAGCGCTTTGTCGAAGACTTGTCTTTTGGACGTTTACTTAAATATATTTTCGAAGTGCCTATGCCATTTTTTTGTGAAGAATAGATCTATGTCATTCTTTGTAAAGAATAGACATAAATCATTCTTTGAAGAATCATATCTTTGGTGTTTTGTCGAAGATTGGCCATTTAGGATTTTTATAGAGAAAAAGTTTTCCAAATACGTAGGTCGTTCTTTGTAAAGAACAGACCTATGTCATCTTTTATAAAAGGTAGACCTCGGTTATTTTTTGTAAAGAATATACCTAGGTCATTCTTTATAGAATCACATCTTTAATGTTTTATTGACGACTCGCCTTTTGAGCATTTTGTTTAGAAATATTTTCTAAGTTCTTAGATAATTATTTTGTAATTGATGGACCTAGGTTGTTTTTTTTTATAAAAAGTATACCTAAGTCATTCTTTTAAAAAATAGACTTAAATCGTTCTTTGTAAATAGTGGACTTAAGTAAAAATAGACTTAGATCTTTTTTTGATAAATCACTTTTTTTGCATTTTATTGTATCTTGTATTTAAACATTTTATTTCGAATGGTAAGCTTTTAGGTCATCTTATAAAGAATAGGCCTAGATTATTTCATATAAAACATTTTAATTAAACCTATATTTTTCATGGATTTTGAGCCGTTTGTAATTTGGTTTAACTGGTCGCTTAACGTTTTGTATTTTAAATGGAACTTGTTTATGGGGAGTCCAAAAGAGGGAAAACACAGAAGAATATAAGAATGGGATTGCTGGCTTTATGTTCTTTAATTTCTTACATAAGGCTGCCCTGCTTTTAAGTCAACATCATGTAAGCATGTTTTTGCTTTATTAGCTCTAACTTCCATCCCACCAACCCCCGCCCCCCTTCCTCCACCACAAAAATAAATAAAAATAAAAAATAAAAGATGGCTTCAAAAATGTATAAATGAACACTTGAACAGTAATGATTGCTTCTAAGCACATGTGGAGATCATTGTTTCTGACGGGTTAATTAGGCTATGGTGGTCCTCCTACTCTTATTTTCTTTTTGTTAATCAAAGCCTTCATCCTAGAGCTCCTAAATAATATACTAAGATTTGGATTCTAAATGATGCGGTCAAGTGACGTGGCAATACAACTTCACCTGTGAGTGACGTCAAAATCCTGAGACAGTGCTAGCTACTTGATTTGTATAATCCTAGCAATTTTGATGCTAAAAATAGAGCGGTAATTTACTTAAAGCTATGTATGCAACTGCAGGCTTCAGCTTGATTTTGGGAACACCGACTCTTACTAGTATCGTGACATGGGAACTAATCTTTCATCTGTCACCCTCGCCACATAAACTTGACATTAGTGTTTCAATCCACATCAATTGTGATCTAATTAATCTACAACACATCAATCCCAACTACGTTTTAAATTAATCTAAGGTGATTTTTGGTATTGATGTATAAATTACAACTGTTATGAAAAAAAATTATAATTATAAGAATATTTTTTATTGTTATATATTTCTTTTCGTTCAATTATATTTTTTTTATATTTCAATTTATTTTTAGAGACTTTAATTTATGTTCCCATTCTTATATATAGATATTTTTTTTATTTATATTATAAATAGAGGTCCTGTCTAACTACCCACCATCTTAGTAGTTTCATAAAAAAAAATTAAATCAAAATATAAAAACTAGAGGAAGTAATTATCTTTTTGCTTTCATTTATGATTATCATCATCATCATCATCATCATCATACCAGACACCACTTAAACATTGGCGAAGTTAGGCAGCTGCATGCAGTTAGAAAGCAACATATGTAAGTGCAAGTGACAAACGGTTGAAAGAGGTGAAACTGCCACAGTCAATCCCACTAAAATCCAATGGCTACCCACTCAACAAGAAACCATCAACTAAAGCAAAACCAAAATCTATTATTACACGTGCAGTTTCCCACCACCGTCTGTAGCAGCAGGCAACCTAAAGATCGTAGCCGTTGGTTTGGGACACGCGTTCAAGTCTCATATACAAGTGCAGGTCACGTGAAAGCCCACCCATGGTTTCATGCCACCTTTGTACCATTAAGCCGGTGGTTTCTAGCTCTAACGCCGTTTATTACTATATTTGCCCGTTTCACTGGCATTTATAAAAAAGAAAAAGATTGATGTGAAAACTAAAAAAGTTATTGGTTTTTTTTTAAAATTAATTTTAGTGAAAAAAAAATATATATATATATAGAGGGTAGTTTTTCAGTCAGGGATTCCTGACTTTATTAAAGTCAGGGATCTGCTAAAAGATAAAAAATAGTATATTAGAGTCTGTGTTTTTTTTATCTTTTAGCGGATCCCTGACTTTATTAAAGTCAGGGATCCCTGACTGGAACATTTCTGTATATATATATATATATATATATGTATGTATATTTTAATATATTTTAGATCAATCAATCACATTTCTCTTAAAAAAAAAAAGAAAAAGGAGTCGATCGCTTTTTGGAGTTAATTGGGTTTCGTTTAAATATTTTTTATCAAGTTTAAATAAATATACTCGGCCTCTGTTTTTTTTAAATTCAAACTTAAGTGGCCAACTAAATAACATTAATTGAATTGCGCAGTTAATTCATGAGATTGCGGTGAATTTCTGATTGTTAATACACAAATTTCTGAAGATTCTGTGCAGTACTTGAAAATAAGATGAAAAATTGATTGCTGAAAAACTCATTTAGCCATCCATATGTCAAATAAAGGAGACTTCAGCAAATTCAATGGATTTTTTCTTTTTAATGTTTTCGAAATATTACACTCAGTAAAATGCAAATGCAGATTCTTTCTTTAATTTTGCTCCTATTAATTTATCTATAAAAACAAAATCCGGTGGCACTGAAAATTGAAAAACCAGGGGCATCAGGGGACACGGCCAAAGAATCAACCGACAAATTAACAGAAACCCAGGTGAAAAGTGAAAACAACCGACTCCTGACTAGTATTCTTACAAAACCATCAACGGTCCCTACACATAGGGTTCTTTCTTTCTCGCCAACCCACCCACCCAGTTCCCTATAAAATATCAAACCAAATCTCACTATCTCCTCATTCTAAGCTTCAATTGATCAATTGATATAACACAGCCTAATCATTTTGCTCAGCTCATTATTAGCAGATTATCCATTCTAATTTTCTCAAACAATGGCAAAGAATGTAGCTCAGTCTCCTCTTGAGAGGACCAGCTTGGCCTCACTTGACCATAAGCTGGCTATGGCTAAGCGTTGCTCTCATGGTTTGTGTACTTATTTTAAGGCTTAGCTTTCGCTTTTTCATGTTTTCTTTGGCACTGCGTCAAATTTGGCAACTGGGTTTTTCCATCAAGGCTATCATGAGTTGAGTTTCTTGATGCCATAGTGATTGGAAGATAATAATTTGAAAAAGATTTTAGCATATAATACTCTCCATGCTCAAAAAGAAGCTTTTCTTTCTTTGGAATACAAAGATTGCATGGCCCCTTTAATGGTGGGGGACCAATGGACCATTATTCATAGGTCCCGGAACCTTTTTCTTTCTACCCTGAATACTTTAATATCGAAACAGAGTTTTTTTATAAGCATTTTGAATATCTGACTGACAAGAATGATAAGATGATTTTTGTTTAATTATTTGTTTTGATTAATGAACAGAGGGTGTACTTGCGGGAGCTAAGGCAGCTGTTGTGGCTACCGTTGCTACTGCCATTCCAACGGTAAGTCTTTCGTCTTTTGGTTTTATCATTAAATTCCAACATTTCTTGCTTATTTTTTTCAGCTTACCATGCAGCTCGCTAGTGTGAGGATGCTCCCTTGGGCTAGAGCCAACCTCAATCACACTGCTCAAGCTCTTATTATCTCAACAGGTTGTCATCTTCATTGTTATTATTGATGCCATCATAGAGTTTATTTTTTATTTGCGTTCGTTACTGAAACTTGTTGATCCAATATTTGCAGTTGCTGGGGCGGCATACTTCATTGTGGCTGACAAGACTGTTCTGGCCACAGCACGAAGAAACTCCTTCCAGCAAGACTCTAACATGGAAGCATAGCTTTTGAATTGCTAATCATATGATTAAATGATTCCCTTATGTTGTACTGCGTTATTATCATATTCCAAGAACCAACTTAGGATGTAAATCCATTATCTACGTATAAATAAAAGATGGGTTTCCGCTCCTAGAGCAAGTGAGCATCTGTTTTTAATCTAGAGATCAACCTAAGACAGTGATTAATGAAAACAGAGCGAGTATATATTATACAATTCAAGTGATAAGAGTTTCACCAATAGTCGTTGCATGAACAATTACCATCTTTGAAATGGTGAAAGCGATTTCTATCTCTAGCAATAATTTCCCTGTTGAAGATCTTTGAAATTAGCTTGGTGGCTGAATGACAATTCCCACAAACACGAAGATTCTTCACGATTCTAATTGTTGTTCCCGGTTTTGTACTAATCAAACCATAGGCAATTGCCAACTTCTCACTGTGATGACTCAAAGCCCCTTCTTTCCACTCTTCATCCATGTCATAAAGCACCTCAGATGTATCGAGCACAAACCCAGATTTCTCTAAAAGTGTATCTATTTCTTCCAACATTTCGTATATGTGTTTGCTCTGGGGATGTACTTTGTCGCCAACCAGAAACTCATGAACAACACTACCCACTTCAATGGAGCTACAGCCAGGAACTTTCTTCACTCCCTTGTCATTTAGCCTGGTTCTTATTGTGGCTACATCATCCCATCTACCAGCTCCTGCGTATATGTTTGATAGTAGCACATAAGCTCCTGCGTTTTCTGGCTCCAATTCAAGGAGGTGCTTGGCTACAGATTCACCCAGCTCCAAACGCCCATGGACCCGACAAGCACCTAAGAGAGATGTCCAAATTGCTGCATCTGCCTTCATTTCCATAGTTTTCAGTAAAGCCTCTGCTTCATCAAACAATCCAGCACGGCCTAAAAGATCCACCATGCATCCATAGTGTTGCAATTTTGGTGAAATTTTGTAATCTTGGATCATTGTGTTAAAATTTTGGCGTCCAATATTAAGCAAACCGGCATGGTTACAAGCAGATAAGACACCAACAAATGTAATATCATCCGGCTGGAGTCCTTCACTAATCATTCTTGAGAAAAGACCGAGAGCCTCATCTGCTTTCCCATGCATGGCTAACCCAGATATCATCGCATTCCAAGAAGCCAAGGTTTTACAGCTCATACCATCAAAAACTTGTTCTGCTGCCTTTATATTTCCACATTTAGCATACATGTCTATAAGACTCGTCCAGAGTGAGACATTGTTTAGTTTCTGAAAATTCTTGTCTATATAAGCATGAATCCATTTTCCAAGATCAAGAGCACCTAAATAAGCACAAGCCGGAAGAACACTCAAAAACGTAACATCATTAGGCTCTATATTCGATTGTAGCATTTGTCGAAATAGCATTAGGGCTCCTTTATAGTCACTCATATGAGTGTAACCACCAACCATAACATTCCATGAAATAACATCTCTTTTCTCTATACTCTCGAACAAGTCACGAGCCTTGACCAAATCACCACACTTTGAGTACATATCAATTAGTGCATTAGTAACATGAAGATTACTACCAAGTCCATGTCCTTCAATCCAAGAACAAACCCAGTTGCCCAGTTCAAGAGAACCCATATGAGCACAAGCCGAAAGGACAGTAACCATTGTACTCTCGTTAGGCACAAAGTTTTCCTCTCTACTCTCTTGAAAGATTGCCAGTGCGTCTTCATATCGACCACTTTGAGCATAGCCAGCAATCATAGCATTCCAAGAAACCACATCTCTCACGGGCATTTCATCAAACAGCTGCCTAGCATCATCCAAATAACCGCTTGAAGCGTAACCAGTTATCAAAGCCGTATACGAAACAGCATCACGAAAACTACTCTTATCAAAAACTAATCTAGCACTGTCCAACTCACCATTTTGTGCATACATGTTGATAAGTGAAGTATGCACAAATGCATCAGACTCAAGCCCTAGCTTCAAAACATGGGCATGTATCTGTTTCCCTTCACTTGCAGCCGAAATTTTTGCACAAGATTTCAAGATAAAAGGAAATGTATAAGTATTTGGCACAAACCCAGATAAAATCATGCGAATATAGAACTTTATAGCCACAATAGGTGATGAGCTCAATGAAAGTCCCCTGATTATGTTATTCCAAATCACTAGATTGGGTTCTCGAATTGTTTCAAAAACTAAAAGGGCATAAGAAAGATCTCCAAAAGGAGAAACAGCGCAAATCTCAATGAGCTTGCTTAGCGCGAACTGGGTATTGTGGAGACCAGTTTTGATGATCTGGGAATGGACTTGTTTGATATTTTGCATGTTCGTGCACTTAGAGAGGAGAGCCAGGGACGGGTGCTTTTGGAGGAGCTTGTACGGAGGGTCTGAAAAGGGAGGGAAATGGAGAATGGAAGGTGAAAGAGCAAGCGCCATAATTGTTCCAAGGTGATAGAAGATTGATGACGAGAAGGATAAGCACATGAAGAATTTTGAAATACAGTTGGCTGGTAGTTAATGTTTTGCGTTGCCCGCCAAAACATTTCCGCAAACGGATAACTAAATGATATAATATTTTTTACAAACGGTTAATTGATTACCGATATGATTGCCTGATTGGTTGGAACCTGGAAACGTGGCAGTTTTGAACACTTATGAAAGGTCAATGTTGTATTTTCCTGCATTTTGGAGGGATAATACAATGCGGGTGAGACTTTTAACGGACGAATATTAGCAATAAACAAAAATATTTGTAAAACATTCAACTGAAGCAACAAAATATTGGGCATTTTCTTATAATTCTCTACAGAGAAATACTTGGGCTATTCTGTTTTCCCCGCTTAAAGAAAATCTTGATAATTTAAGAATTAAGCTGTAAAGAAGAAAAGCTGGTGGAGTTTTTCTAGTGTCCTATATTAGAGCGTCTAATGCAAGGTGTCTTTTTTTGTTTATTAGAAAGCTTAAACAATAGAAATTATGAGGGGGAAAAAAAAATCTTAGGGCTCTTACTTCTTCGATTGTTGGATTCTTGTCCGACGAGTTTTTATTTTTACATAATTATTTAAAAAAAATCATAGTATTTAAATATTTGCAAATAAACGAAATAGATATATTGTATCCTGTTGCAGACAATGCTATTGAGTATAATTTTTCACCAAGCACTATTGGAAAAATACATGATATACACAATAGATAAGGAACCGATTTTGAAATTACAAATCATAAACTGTGACTTTATAAAATAATAAACATTACAGTTGAAATAATAACTACTCTAATAAAATAATAACATAAAATAAGACAAAAAAATATATAACGTAAACCGAGGCCTATGTGATAATACAGTTTTCTTAAAACAGATTCGGCTTCTACTTTTGGGTGCTTTAGAATTCAAATGGCGATTGTTTCCTAGGATACAATGGTAATTGATAGCTCTAGCGTAGCGCCAAGTATTCCACAACGAACTTCCATTGTGTCTGAACTATATCAAAATAGATGTACTATAAAGGAGGAATTGAAGATTATCATATTCTATTATTCCATCTATTACTTCTTTTTGAAAATTTTATGTCTCTTGCACTCATCACTTCTTTGAAATGAAAAAGAATGTTAATTCATAGACTTCTATGAGGGGCATTTCGTCCATAAATTTTAATGTTATAAATTCCGTACTTAACGCATTTAATTTTTTTTATTAAATGCACTTGTAACCATTGCTTTTTATATCTAATTAAAACCCTAACCACTGCTTATTTAATCTTGAATTGAATTCAAAGCGTAACTACAATCTCATTAACTATACATAGATTTAATTTCTTATTAAAATCTAAATTTAATTGACGTTATTATTTTAGAATAAATTTTGAATTTATTGTCAATTACAAATAATAAATTCTAAAATTAATTGCATAATTAATTCTGAATTTAACTAATCATTTTAATTTTTATAACTCTTGCTTTTATTCAATGTAGTCAACAAAATTAATATCTTATTCACCTCAGCATCATTTTGAATATATAAATATATCATTTTGAAGTATTGAATGAGAAAATTTCAAGTGATCCATAACCTTCCACTTACACTAAATAAGGCACACTCAAAATTATGCTTTCAAATAGCAACTCATTATGCTATTTGTCGCTGTCCTGACGACGTTTTATAATTGGAAAAGAAAGCAGCCTTATCCGGAGAGCATTTTGTTATACCGGGTTATAAACAAAAGAAAATAAATCCCAATTCCTTATAGCACTAGATAGATTGACATTTTGGTCCAATCATTGACCAGTTTAATAGATGCACCAGTTATTTTCTTCCTGTCATGGTCATGAGGATAATAGCAAAAAGAAAAAAAAAAAATACCAAGTTTAAGAAGCTTTTATGGTGATAATATCTGTCACCCATAGAAGAGTCACCTACCAATCCAAAATTGCTATGTAAAGTTTGTAAAGTAGCTTTAGTTGTTTTTAGTCATTCTCCAATCAAGTTTGATGGGTGAGCTGAGTGTGATAAAATTAACAGCTACAATATCTGTTAAGGCATCTGAAATATGCATGATTGATGCGACAATGATGACTGTATAATAAGGTTTTAAGTGCCCCTCTTCAATTGATGTGGCAGGAAGGGGAGAATATTCAAAAATTCAAAAGCAACGGCTATTTGTCATGGGTAACCCCCTTGTGGATGTGGATTCTGCAAGTATTATTGAGGAGAGATGGCCCCATTTCAAAAAACCATCACAAATTGAGAATAAAGAAGTTGATGCATTGTCTAAGGTTTTTTATGTGTTGTGTAATATGCACCATGTCTGGTACAATAATGGTGATTAGGATTCCTCCTTATCGAACCCTAGGACAACACGCAAGCATCTATGCCAACGTGGAGTTGAACATGTCTGCTATGTCAGCAAAAGTGACCCTACATCCCACAGTCAGAAGGCCCTCTTATGGTTTTGTTTTGGGAAGAAGCCCTAATTGAGTATATTCTGAACGAAGTTACTACTAGCAATTGCAAAAAAATAATATGCTATTCTTACCTTTATCTCCTGCTGTGCCCACATTGGAGAGATGGAGCAGAAAAATTAGTGGGTACTTTGCCACAATAACTTTTTACTTAATTAGGAGCTAATAAAATATAATAATATTCGGTGTCATGTTCACAGAAGGGGCTAAACTAAAAGTGGTGAACAATCAGGCTACTGTCAACTAGCAAGGCAAGGTGCAGGAAGAATTGATTTAAGCCAATGAGATATGTATGTGAATATGCATGCTTATGAACAGTCTTGTTCAATGCCTTTGGCAATTGGCATGCCTCTAGATGAGTGCTGACAAGAAAGAAAATATATGTTAACACTCTATTTTATAAGTAAGAAAGAATATGATTCTTGCATTCAATCTTTGTTTACAGTATTGCAAAATTATTCAGTACTGTTCAAAAGGAGCCCACCTGCAATGTACAACTTTTCAGATAACTACCATACCAGGTTCTCACGCCCATTCTTGACAGCGTCAAGCTGCCGCAATCCTTATTATTCCAGTTAAACAGCTGAGAACATTCACTTTTTAGTAAAACCTAAAATGGAAGTTGGTTAAACTTTGAACCTGATGTGTCAACATTTGGCAGGAGCCAGAGAAAATTTTCAGGTCTGTGGTTTATGTACACATGTTATTAAGAATTGATCATGAGCAAAGAGTCTTTGGTCAAGTCACATTGGAATATAGACGTGCATACACACATTAACAAATGGGAGATGGAGGCAAAGAGTGCCAAGGGATATGAATCTTGAAATAGCTTTTGAATTATTGCAGAAAAGGAATCGAAACAAGGAAAGAAAAGAATTTGGCAATGGGTGTGCGTTATAAGGAATTGATTCCAAGTGAAATGTTTCAGGGTTATTTGAGCTTTTTTACTGTCCCATGTGCACCGGGACTACATAAGCCTCCTCCAGGAAAGTGTATTTGCAAGTTGGACTGTTCCACGTATGCGTACGACGTATGCACAAACATGGGCATCCACGTCTTCTTTTGCACGTGGGAGTGATCCTAGTAAGATATATGAGGGAAAATGCTGTAGCAGCTAGCCAGCTTTCAAATAACAGCTTCCCCAATACCACCCACCTTACTGGAAATGGATATGGAGAATACTTCAAAGTATTTTCTTTTGCAATAATGCTGAAGGGAATCATATAAAGAGAGGGTAAGTTCGGAATTTTGGTAGGAAAGATGTATGTTCATAGGCTTAGTAATTCTCGTCTTTACAAGCCTGTTCTTCCCGAAGGACGGTGAAAGAAACAGCAGAAAAAAAGAGGTTTATCTAAATCTCTCAGAAATATTTCCACTTGTGTATCACAACATTAAAAAAAAGAACCATCTGAGAAAAGTTATAAAAATGATAGAGCACCATCCATGGCCCCACGCATGAGGCCTTGGCAAGTATATATAGCCCCTCAACCCAAACACCAAAATACCAACTGCATTGACCATTTGTTGCATACAGCTACTGCTCATCAGCACTAGATTTTTGTTTCAAAGCCTTTCTTAATTAAGGTGAGCTTCTCCATTCCATGCTTCGTTAATTTTCTACTGAAAATTCAGCCAGTTGTATATCACACAGCTAGTTATGGTTTGTTTAATTGCTTATGCTTATTGTTAGAAGAGCATTGATACCGAGAGCATGATTTAAAGAAATTTTTTCTTGAATTGGTGAAAGTAGCCTGCTGTAAGGTTTCATTTATAAGAGTACAAGGACATATTGAAAGTGATTATTAATTGTTTATCAACTGCTGCTTAATATGTCCAACTTTGCATGTGTCATATGTCAGGATAAAAAAATGAGCTGGTCAGGAGGAGATTGGATGTGTGCTGCATGCCAACACCAGAATTTCAAGAAGCGAGAAGCATGCCAGCGTTGCGGCTACCCGAAGTATGGTGGCCCTGATGTATCAACCTACTTGTGTAACAGGACAGAGGTCCTAGCCGGAGACTGGTATTGCACTGCCATGAGCTGTGGAGCTCACAATTATGCCAACCGATCAAACTGCTATAGGTGTGGGGCTGGGAAGAGTGATGATGCTTATGGTAACATGATGGCTTGTGGAACTGATGGCAGCGTCCCCCCTGGATGGAAATCGGGTGACTGGATTTGCAATAGGTGAGTACACAATGACATTTTGTTTTCAAGAAATTATGCATGCCCAGACTAATTGTTATATGATATATGGTAACATTCTACAGGGACAAATCCAATAATTGTAGAGTTCATACTCCTAATTCCTAAATAATTAACAAGGCCAGATACCAGTCTGCATTGTTTCAAGATGGCACATTAACGGTTGCATTCATATTCTCATTAGGTAGCATTGTCTCAAATCATTATGATGATGATAACACATGCATGATTAATTAAATGGATGTACATTTAGAATCATTTATGTCTGGGTCTTTAAATCAGATATGACTACCAGAAATTAAAAGTAATACGTATGCATCTTAATTTGTTAAGCAGAATGGGATGTGGAGTTCACAATTATGCTAGAAGGATGGAGTGCTACAAATGCAAAACACCAAGGGAATACAGTAAGAGACTAATCCTCATATACTACAAATCATAACTCATAACTTTGAGTTGAGTTGTATGTACTATTTAGCTCTGAATTTTATATTGACTTTTTGCCCCTTGTACTTTTCAGCTGGTGCAATGTAGACTATTAGGTTAATCATGTCTTGAAGGCCTGCCCTTTCTTCACAAACATGCCATGAAAGCTGCATGCAGTGGAAGAATTTAAGGTTTCTGGCTTTATTGTGTGGTGCATGTTGTTGTTCTAACATGGAGCTTTTGAAGTTTCTCTTCTCTTTTGTAATTTTCTTTTTCCACTTAATTAACGAAGATACTATGTTTTCTAGCACCTGATGAAAAAACATCTTCCTATCTCTATCTTTGTGTGTCCTCACTTGGGTGTGAGTGTGGGAAACATCTATAATTCAATAGCAATTCATATATAAGGTGGTTCAAGGAATGACTGGCTGTGGTTGGTAAAATCAATAGAGAAATCAAAGTCTTAATCATGGAACGCCACTAGCCAGAGCTTTGGATTTAATCAATGCAAATGAAAGCTTGGGAAAAAAAAAAAAAAAGATTGACAAACTGCATGTAAAAACTCAGATATAAGATTCAAGGAATCATCACAATGAGCAGTTCGCTTCAAAGGACAAGCATTCTCGCAGCAATAATTTACAATCCCTTTAAGCATCAAATCTCAAAGAAATGTACATAATTATGAAGATAAGGACCAGATGCTCTGTCTGCTTTAAAAGCACAGATGCAATGCCCGAGTTCAAAGCGAGGCAAATAGGCTTTTCTCATCCATCCTTGGCTTTCCTTTTCATTTTAAAATGGTTTACAACTACAACACTGAAATGTGATGAACAGAAGCTAAAATTTATTGGAAGTACTTAAAAAATAAGCTTACAGCTTCAAAAACACTTTTATGTTACTGTCATTGACTTAATGGGCCAGTTGAATATGCGATATATAAACATCATTGGTCAAAAGCCAAACTAACTACTCATAAGTTATTGTCTCCTCCCAAGACTCCATTACCTAGCTTTTAAGAGAATCTTTTCGTGGCTTCCCATTAGCAACCTTTGTGTTAACTCTTTGCATGTCGAGAGATGTTGAGCAAGCGACCCATCTCAAGTGAACTAGTTCCCTTAGCACATCATTCAAGCTGCCCGTATTGAATGACTTTTTCTACTTTCATTCAACTTTCCCTTCATTTGGTTTCTTAGTTACCCAAGAATGAGGTGCCGAAACAAGAAGCATAGCATATTATATTTATTTGTTGTCAAGATTCGCACAACACAATTCTTATTCGATTTGAAGCTCATTTTAAAATTTAGCTAAAAAATCTGATCAAGTGAAAAATATGGTATAAGAAAAAGATAACTGACTTTTATGCCTACCTTAAGCCTAGTTTTAAAATGTATAATAGCCCAGTTAAAGTCCGCTAACTGGGCTAGAGCCTATTTAAAGCTTAATAACAAAATCTTCATTGAAGGCCTTCAACCTCAAGCTCAACAATAAAGGAACGCAAACCTCAACGAAGAAATTGTACTTGTACATGGCTGTTAGAATTTGACACACAAAGTGAGGCCGAATCGTTAGAAATCTATTGACAAATGGCTAGGCTGAGCGACAGAATGACTATTGGGCCGACCCGGAAATGGGAGAAAGGGGATGAAGTTAGTGGGGATCTATTGGGCCCATAAGGGCAGATCACAAAATAATAACAACGAACTTTAGGCCCGACCCGGTGAATTAATTACTGTTTATTTTAAGATTAAGAGCCGTAATTAGGGGAAACCAAAAGAAATCGCCGTTAAGTAAAACAACAGTAGGGTTTTGTGATGTGCAAGGGGTTTAGCCGTTTCGGATCCTAGTTCCTCTTTGGTTTGGGACTTTAGGTTTCACAAAATTTTCTCCTTTTTCAATTTAGGGCTTGTGGTAGGCGGCTAGGGTTTTTTTGACTCTCATTCTATATATTCTTTCCAAAATACAAGTCTCATGTTTCCTTTTTGTGAGAGATAAGCTTTAAGGTTCTCTGCTTTTGATATTTTTTTCTTTTTTTTTTTTTTTCATTCAAAGTTAAGAGTCTGACGTTTGATTTTTTCTATTCTTCTTTTAGATTCATTATAGAACGAATGCTTATTTAGGTTTTGATCATTCTTTGATTTTGTTTGGCAGTTTCTTTTTTTCTTTTTTTGTAGTCCGTATAGAGTCTCGATTTTTCTCTGAATTTCGGTCAGTATCAATCAATTTTTCATCTGGGCTTATTGATTTTTTGTCAAAAGATCCAAAATTTTCGGATAAATTCATTAGGGTCTCTTGATTTTACTTTGATCATTATTGTTGATTCTTTCAGTTTGAAGCCGAAGTATATATCTTGATTCATTTGATTACTAAGTATAGTTACAGCAGCATTTATCTCAATTGCAACCCCCAAAATTTACGAGTATGAGTTTCCCCAATTCTAGCTCTCCTTTTTTAGCGCAAGAGCTACAGTCTTATTCTGCAGGCAGTGATGCCATTGGTGTCTGGCCTCAATTTTCAGCGGGCGATGAGCAACAATTTGACAGACTTTCACAATATGATCAACAACCTCCTTTTAAGAGACCTAGAAATTATGAGGATAACGAATCAAACTCTGCAACATACCCACCAATGAATCCTAGGATGAACCCGTCAATGAACCTTCCAATCAATAAAGGAATTACCAACATTTTCTTCAAGACCCGTTTGTGTGCGAAGTTTAAGCATGGTGCATGTAGAAATGGTGAGAATTGTAACTTTGCACATGGTATTGAGGACTTGAGGCAGCCTCCTCCTAACTGGCAAGAACTTGTAGGAGGCGGCCGTGCTGAGGAGGATCGATCATCTGGTGGTAATTGGGATGATGATCAGAAGATTATTCACAAGATGAAGCTGTGCAAGAAGTTTTATAATGGAGAAGAATGCCCTTATGGTGATAGATGTAATTTTCTTCATGAAGATCCGGCAAAGTTTAGGGATGATTCAGGTAGGTACAGGGAGAGCTCAGCTATAAGCATTGGTACTACAGGACCACCGGTGGTAACAGGAAGCTGTTCTAATCAAGCAGAAGGTAATAGGCCAGTGAGCAGCAATGGTGTCAAACCAGTCTATTGGAAGACAAAGTTGTGCATTAAATGGACGCAAGGTCAATGTCCCTTTGGAGAAAAATGTCACTTCGCACATGGACAATCAGGTATATTATGCTTAGATCATTATATTTTGCTACCCTGTGACTATGGTTTCTTTGTTGCAAGTTTAGGATTTTCTTTTAGTTTGTACTTTTTATTGGAGATTGGCTTATTGTGGTATTACTTGAAGAATTTTCCTTGTAAGCCTTATTAGGCATTGACAATAGGTATGATATTGAATGCAGAAGTGACTATAGAGTTGCATGAGGTCTTATAAAGTGGGAACAAGTGACCCTCTCTTAGTATGAACTGAGGAATCGTAATTTCCTCTCGAAATCGAATGCATTAATTTGTAGATACACCCACCATATTTCCACTCTGCATTTATTGTTCCCTTGGAGTAGAATAATCTTTAGGAAGTTAGAACTTTTGAATGCTTCCCCAAAATTCTATAATTTCTTTCATTAGAGAGAAATGGAATTGGGCCAACGATAATTATGACGTTCCTGCCAGAACAAGCTTATTGAGAACTGGATTCCATGACAAATTGTTAACTGATAAAAATAAAGAAATAAAAATTGAATGAAAGCAATAGTATTGCTTTTGAGCATGTTTCAACTGGATTTTTTTCTTTAACATATTAATATTTTGATGTAAGTTCCAACAAAAGCTGTCCATTGGGAATAATATATGGTTGAGAGAGTGTCAGAATTGTATAGTGTATTTCTTGCTTGGATGACATTTGTTAGATATAAACAATTTTGTTGCAGTGTTGAGAGTGAACTTGTGCCTTTGGTATTTATTATTACTGATGTTGACCTTTTTCTGTAATCAGAATTACAGGTAATTGGTGGACGAACTGAAGCGGAAGCAGGAAATCCAAGTTTGATTCCAGTAAAGCCTCAATTGGTCCCTGCTAATGATTCATCTCCCGCAGCTGTGTTGCCTACTTTGAATAAAGAAGGGCCGGGCAAGCAGTGCCTATTCAAATGGAAAGGACCTAAGAAAATCAATAGGATCTATGCAGATTGGCTTGATGATATGCCATTAGTGCACAACTTGCCGAGCCAAGTAGAGAGCTGAGTTCATGTTACATCAGAACCATTTTTGCCTTCGGATCAAGGAATTTTAATTCTTTAGAGAGAATAGTAGATGAGAGATTTCTTTGCTTGATGAGTGCCATTAATTGTGTTCTGGTTTTCCTTCCTGAGAGTAATATTCTTCTTGTTAAAGATATGTAACAGTTCTGGAATTCGCCATTGTCTCGTCATTCTTGTTGAAGTATCAAATAAAATAGTAGTTGAAAGCAAAAGTTTATGTTATGGAAGCAACTTTTCCAATTTGTATTTGCAGAGACGTATACTCCTAAGGATTGTGCAAATTTTTTGTTTGAAACTTTAACGTCCCCTGAAGTTTGCCAATGTATCCCAGGGGAAAACTGTGAAATAGGCACAAAAACCCCCTGAAACCTAACTCTCCGTTTGAAGTGTTTAATGAAATTTGATAAAATGGCTCATTTATGATCATTCGCCAATGACTTCACCGTAAAAATATCAATTGTTTGCATTGGTTAATGGTTCTTACAATTCAAAGACAAAGAGACAAACTAATACTTCTGCTACTTGTTACCAACAATGGAAAATGTGACAAATGTACAGGTCTATGCATAGATGATGAGAGTACTTATCAAATGAAGAGCATGAATTGACAGAGAAACTGAAATATTTGAATAATTTAATAATAATAATAATAAATGAGCAAGTATGACCCCCAAGGAAATAAATCATGAAATTTTAAAAATTGTCAATTTTTTTTAAAAAAATTTATAATTTGCCGTGTGTATATATATATTTTTAAAATTTTTAGCTTAGATAGATAAAGCGTTTACTGTTCAACTTGTATTTGTATTTTTTATGTATGGCCAAGGATTTTAACTTCTTTTACGGATTCAATTGTTGTGACAGGTTTTGTTTATCTCACAAGAAGGTGGTCAATGAATTCATATTGATTTCTCTTCTATTTTCAGCATGGTCAATCTTTATTTTGTTTTTTTAGCTCTTTGTGAAGAATCTGTCTCTCACTTCATATGCACCATAACATGCTAAGTACTTTGATAATTTGAATTAACCACTCTGTGTCAGGTCCATCCAATTATCGATCATGTTCGCAATAGAGGAGATGCTTCAGTTAAATAGTTTTTGTTTCTTTGATTCCTTCTATTTATTTTCTTGCTAATTTGTGTAACCGTTTTTGAACACTGGGGTTAAAACTCTTTTGTTTCTTTCATGATGACATTTGACCATCATTATGTATTTCTTTTGCAGTTACACTGAAAGATTTGACAAAGTTAAACTGGAAAGAATGGTTGAAAATGTCTCTG
Source organism: Murraya paniculata (assembly GCA_030449075.1). NCBI lineage: Eukaryota > Viridiplantae > Streptophyta > Magnoliopsida > Sapindales > Rutaceae > Murraya > Murraya paniculata. Next base: position 1,453,548 of record JAEVFN010000007.1, on the reverse strand, counting down.
AGCTTCCTGACCCGGAGGTTTCTCGTTTTGTTTATTTCCAGGCACGAAATTAGCTAATAGATTGCTTATTTTATATCCAAGTACATCTACATGCAATTTGCTTCCTCTACCCCATGAATTATTTTGTCTCTTATTCTAGCAACTATCGTTTCACAGCTTGATGCAGCTGTTAAAGAAGCATTTGATGTGGCGTATGAAAAAGTATGTGCATTTCATCTTGCTCAGAAGTCAGCTGAGACAATTGTTGAGAACATGAAAGTAAGTAAATGTTATTGATTGCTTGCTGCTTTTCCGTTATGTATAAACCTTTCGGTATTACAAATTTGTCAGGGTGTTAGATGCAAAAGGGTGGCGAGGAACATTGCTTCTGTAGGTCTTTATGTACCATGGGAACTGCTGTTTTACCTTCAACAGCTCTGTTGCTTTCAGTAGTAAGTTGAAGAGATGTATTATATCAATTTCTTTTCCTGGTTTACCGTCCACATCATTGACCATTATTGTTGATGATGACTGGATTTGATTTAACATTTAGTTTATCTGTTTGTCATGCAGAGATTGCTGGATGTAAAAGGGTTGTCCTCGCGACCCCACCAAGTCAACATGGCCGCATATGTAAGATATTCTCCCAGACATATTGAATCATACTATGAATATTACTTGTTGAGTGCTCTTCAATGTTTTGCTACAGGAAGTACTGTATTGCGCCAAGAAGGCTGGTGTCACTCATGTCCTCAAGGCTGGAGCAGCTCAGGTATGAACACTGAAAACAATTCTTACAATGTGTTCATGCATTTGGGAGTGTGGTTCTCTCCCAGTTACCCTTTCCTTTTCGTTTAGAATGTATAATCCATGAAGTTTGTCAATTTTTTGTCTGACAGGCTATATCAGCTATGGCTTGGGGAACAGAATCTTGCCTAACAGGTGTTAACTTCCTTGCAACTTATTTCTTGGCGATGATTTACTGCCGTGCATGTTCCATTGGCAATTCCTTGAATGAGCTTGAGTGCCATTTTTTAATTTACTATTCTTTTACCTTTTTTCTCTTCTTGTTCTAAGATATTGACAGATGACTTGTTGAAATTTGGCTTCTGTTTTAAGAGACCACAGTTTCGACATTTCCATTGTTCTGACTGTTTGGAAAGTTGGATGAGGTCTTATGTTTAAAGGATGTTAACATACTATTTATGCTTTTGATATGCTTTTTCATTCTAATGCTTCAATCCCATAAAACGATGCAAGCTTGTGCTAATAACTATGCTGTGGGAAAGGAAATGCTCAAATGCAAACTATTTAATAAGTAGTCGTTTGCTAAGGGTACAATATTATTTTCTTTTTATATATTTGTTCATTTAATCTCCAATACAGAGTGTTTTTTCACCATTAAATTGTAGGTTGAGAAGATTTTTGCGCCTGGAAATCAGTATGTTACAGCCGCAAAAATGATTCTTCAAGTACGTATGTCTTTCTCCTTGTTTATATTGCTACAGTTCTTTCCAGCCATATCAAAGAAAAGTCACGAGGAAGTGCAAACTGCGCATCTCTTTCCAATTTGGCTTGGCGCGTTATATGTTATTATCTGCTCAACAGAAAAGTGAACCAATGATTTCAATTGACATGCCAGCTGGCCCTTCAGAACTCTTGGTCATTGCTGATAGATATGCCAGTCCTCTTCATATAGCTGCAGATTTGCTTTCTCAGGTATTCGATTTGTAGTGTTTCTTACAGTTTTTAGATGGAATTATTTAGTAGTTCAGCCTGATTATTTAGCATGAAGTGACCACAGTTTTGCCTCCTATGTTGTTAAGGCATTTAGCAAAACTTTGTGACCTTTAGACATTTTTTTTATCGTTGCAAGAACTATTGCATTAATGCTGCCATAGTTAAGCAACAAGGGAAGTTATACAATTTTGAAATTATTATTTTCTCAATAATGAACAAAGTTTTCTTGAACGAAGAAATTGGTGTGGTATACAGCAGTGCTGATGCAATATTGTTGTCTTTACAGAGCTAGCAGTCACTCTTTTCACTGAAAGGAAGGGGATATTGTAGTCTTACGAATCTACAACTCTCTTTACTGAAAGATGTTAATCCATCCATTTTTCTTTTGTTTGCTGACTTTGTCACCCCTCTCATACTTCTTGCTTGCTAGTATTCAATTTCTCAAACTATAAACTCTACTTGCATAACATATGCATGAATAAGAAACGAGTTTCTCACTTTTTATATTAGTTTCAATAGTTTATGTAACCTGATGTCTCTTCTTCAGTGAGGCTGAGCATGGACCCGACAGTCAAGTCGTCCTAGTGGTTGTTGGGGACGGAGTAGATCCAAAAGCTATTTAAGAAGAAATCAGTAAGCAGTGCCAGAGCCTTCCAAGGGGAGAGCTGGCTTCAAAAGCACTGGGCCACAGTTTCATGGTGTTTGCTCGTGACATGATGGAGGTTAGTCAAGAATTTCCTTCTTTGTGTTTGTACTTCCAAACTTAGATGAAGTCAATTAGCATCATTCTTGTTATTTTCATTCTTTCTGTAATGAGCTTAGGATTGAGGAATTGCAGTGTAGGTGGAACAGAATGTTCTTCTTGCTCTAAATATTGTAGTACCTTACTAGATAAGTAAACTGGCTAGGTTGCCCGTGCCTCCTTCCTGTTGATGAGACTGCACTTTTTGTCTTTTGGGTTTTACTCGAAGAAATTTTGTATGTTTTAAGTTAGTTATCTGGAAACAAATATCAGTGTTGTATCTGAAAACAGTCTTCAAGAAAGAAAGTCCTTGAAATTGTATTATTTTCAAACGTACCATTGTTATTGCTTCTTTTAGGCGATCTCCTTCTGAAATTCATATCCACCTGAGCATCTAATTGTCAACATAAATGATGCTGAAAAGTGGGATTCCGTCATCGAGAATGCAGGTACAATTCTGAAGTTCTTCCTTTCATCCATCCTTGTTTTCTAATGAGACTTATTTTGTGTTTCCTCGCCATCACTGATTGAACTGCTCCGACTACATTTTTGATCTGGCTTCAAAAAGTGTAGTTGAGAGCTCAATGAGCATTTTGTCATCTAAATGTAACTCCAGAAAGTATCTCTGCAAAAATAACCGGGCTTAACTGTCACTGCGGGCTCGGTGTTTTTAGGAGAATGGACTCCAGGTAGTGTGGGAGATTACGCAAGTGGGACAAATCATGTCCTTCCCACATATGGGATGTACGGGCATGTGTCTCTTGATTGCTTCTTGAAACACGTGACAGTGCAATCACTGAGAGAGGAAGGTCTGGGAAAGCCTGGCCCATATGTGGCAACCATGGCGGAAATTGAGGCGCTAGAAGCCCACAAGAGACGGTAACTCTCAGACTACAGGATATTGCAGCCAGACAAGTTTCCTCAGTATGAGATGAAAAACTATTAACTCTCCAACAAACATAAATCTATATCCCCAATTTTTCGGCTCTCTGCTCTTTTAGTTCAGTTTCCCGCAAAATTTATGGGATTGTGTCATCACTGTTTGGAGTTTTATCCGGTGGCTGACCCAGACAATTAAATTAGGGGAGATTTGGTTAAAAAAAAATTATTTAATTTAGATTTTTTTAAATGTTCACTCGAATATATTTTAAGTCTTATAAACTCAAGTTTTATTATTGTCTTTTAAATTTTAAATAATAATTATAATAAATTATTTATTTTACATGGGTGAAAATATTTTTTTTAAAAATAATTTTCATAAAATATTTAAAAAACTAAAATAACGTGACTATAGAGATTTGAACCAAGACTTTAAAACCATTAAATAATACTTTTATCACGAATTTACAGCTCTTTTATAATATAAAAAATATATTCAAATTCTTTTTATTTAATTCATTTAAAAAGAATTTAAGGTATATTTTAAAAAAAAAATTAATAACTCAGAAGGAGTTGAAGTCTCTCTTAAACTTTAGCTAGGTCCGTTCTTAATTTTATCACGATGGAATCTTGTTATTCAAGTGCCATATAAGTTTTAAGTACATTCCCTCTATTCTTTCAAATAATTCCCGACTGCCCCTGTGGTCATATGAGGGAAACACAGATATTTTAAGCTCTCGGAAATATTAAAAAAAAAAAGCTCAACCGCGCTACTACCAGCATAAACGGCAAAGATAAAAGGGAGATATTTCGAAAGATTGATTTCCAAACAACCACCTAAAAGTATGGTGGGTCGTTTCTTAGGCTGAACTCAAGGACTTATTTGACATTATCTGTACACATGAAATATCATCAAGGCTTTTTCTTGATAAAGCTTCTTTAACTAGTGCTTCAGACGCTTCCTGTGGGTTACCCAAGGCGTTGATGCGGCCAGAAGCCTCTTCCTTTGACCTCATCCGCGTAATCAAATAGATTTTTTCATAACTTTGGGACAACAGATCTGCCCACTGGATTCGCTTGGCTAGAGACCATCGCTAGCCAAAATGATGAATTCAATATCATCGTAAATCATGTCAATCACCACATCTGGTTCCGAAGTAATGTGTTCCTTTACTCTTGCATCCCAAATGCTCTTGTCATTGCTAGTTACCCACGGAATACGAGGGTCAAGATATACAAGATCCCATGGAATTTGTTCCATTTCTGTTAGAAAGAAGAAGATAGATTTTTCAAGGAACTCGGGACTCTACTAGACATGTCTGCATAATTGAGAACAACTTTTTCAAGTACCTCTAACTTGAGTCACATTTTCAGCTAATGCTTGCAAAACAGAGTTTTTAATTTCAAGACTCGCTTCAATATCATTAGAGGTGTCAGGTGAAACTCACTCACACAAGTGGGAGATTTCATGAGGAATTTGACCATTAAAGTTGGAGCGAGAGAGGTTAAGATTTGTCAAATTAAGTAAACGGCTAAAACCAGAAGAAATCTGAGAGTAATTAAAATCATTAAAAGCAAGGCTGAGATATTGTAAGAAGGTGAAAGAGACTACTGTTGATAACGGATATTGCCCTGAAGACAACCGTAGCTAAGGTCCAGGCCAATGACATTACCTGAGCCACATCACATGTTACTCCATTCCGTGAGCAGCAATCAGAAGCCTTTTTCCAGGGCATCATTTTTGGGTAGGAATGATCCCCTTCACCACAACTGAAAGAAGAATCTTCCTCAGAGGAAAAGAGTTATTTACACTGGAGCATTGCAGAACTTTGTTCACGAGGACACTGTTTTGCAGAACCCTGAGAATGCAAGAGCTATAATAGCTGGAGAAAGAAGAATTGATAACATCACGTTAACAGTCCCATTTTTCTGTAAGAAATCATTAGAACAAAAATGATTACAATTTACATGTAAAAGATCAACGGAGGGGTCAGCATAAGTCGAACCTACTTTTCTGATAACATTAGCTAGCCAAATCATGGAGTTAGGCCAGTCTATCAATAATTTAGCCCAAAGTCTGGGTCATCCAAAAGGCCAAGGATATATCATCTATCATTTCGTGCAATAATTATAGAGGAAATTTCAATTCTATAGTCTTGTATTCTAATAATTCGGAAAGATAATCCAGAATATGTGAACCTCCAACTTTTAAAATTTCCACAGGGTAGCATGAGGTGCTCTCTCCTAAATACAGCTATCCATTGCTATAAATTCTATACCATATGAGAAAAGATGTGAAAAAGAAAAGTAGTTGGCTAGATTGACAATTTTAACAATATATCTCTCAGTGGGATAATTCACCTGCTTGGAGTTCTCAAGGCCAAAGAAAAGTCTTTAATTTGTGTTTGTGTGTTAGAGTGCCCGGTGGAGTTAACAGTGTGTGAACTGAAATAGTAGATGAGAACTGAGATATTTTCTCTGCTTGATGACATGCCGTTGGTTGATCTGCTCATGGACTCCATGGAGAAAGTATCATGTGACTGGCGCACGAGCGTATAATATAATAAAGCCGTGGCCTGGAGAACTCCAAGCAGGGTAGCTTAACTTATGGTGGCGGGTAAAAATAGAATCAAAGACACATGTCATCCTTAGTCAATCATCACCAACTAACCGCCCTTTGAATATGGATCCAACGGTGATGATTTTATTATCAAAAAAGCCGCTGTCCCCTTTAAACCCAATAAGCCACCCAATGGAAGAAGCGAGCTATGCTCTTACTCCTCCCAAAGCCTCTCGCTTTAACCAGAACTCTTTGTTACTTCAGATTTTCAGCAACCATGTCCATAAATTTGCAAACCCATGCCTTTGCAGGCAACCCCATAAGAGCCAAGACCCCTAAGTCAGCTGACCCATTTTCTCCAGCCTCGGCTCTTGAATCACTCAAAACAAGACTTTTAGACAATACCCTTCACCGCCAACCACAACAACAGCATTCATTGTTATCATCATCATCTTCTCGTCCTGATTTCAAGGTCTTGCCTTTCAGAAAGGGCAGGCCTTTGACTTCTTCTGGCCCTGGTGAGACGGCGCCGGTTTGGCATCTGGGGTGGATCAGTTTGGGTGATTGCAAAAGTTTGTTGGCGAATTCTGGGATTGAGTTGAAGGGAGAGGCTTTGGTTTATCTGGGTTCTCGGTCTGAAGATGATGTGGTTTATTGGGCAATTGATGTGTCTGATGATGATAGCTTGGTTTCTGAATGGGGTAGTAAGCAATTATGCTTTGTTGAGCTGAGGACGCTTATGGTGGCTACCGATTGGGCTGATCAGCGGGCTATGGCTGATTTGGCTATTGCTGGTCATGTAAGTTCCCATGGTGTTTGTTCTTATAGCAATGTCTGTGTTCTTTATTGTTTATTTAGTGTGTATGTTTCATAAGAGTTTGGTTTGTTGCAATTGATGGGTGAATTTTATCTGCGTAAGAGTTTGATCGTCATAATTTTGGTTGATCGGAAAGATATTATCTGAGTTTTCTATCAGTCAATCAACCGAGTTGAGGATGAGAAAATGATTTAACTAACTATTTGCTTTTGTTTAAACAAGATGAATGGGTACTCAACAGAATTTAAGTTTTTTAAGTTATATAATGGATGTTGTTATGGTGCCATTATTGGATAAAAGGGGGGCTTACGTGTTGGGAATGTGTAGGTTACTATCGGATATATTTTAAGGTTGTGAGGTATGGAGGAGGAGCAATAGTTTAACTTGGGAGGTGATTCAATTATGTTTAATAACTCCATGTTTTAGGGCATTGAAACATATTGAGCTTTTCATTGACTCAACCAGAATGATGTTCTTGTTATTTCTGTTAGACTATGTTTTCAACAGAACTTGTAATCTTCTCTTCCTTATTACTTCACAAGTTCTCATTCAAGTTGTTTGAATGCTTCTATCGGAGAAATATAAAAGTTTGTTTGATTGCTGCTGTGTGCCTTCACCTTTCAGAATACTGCTAATTTGTTATTGCATTGGATTTGCAATTTTAATTTCTGAGGATATATTTACATTGGGTTATGGCATTTGATCAGGCAAGGGCATTACTAGAGTGGCATAATGTATCACGGTTTTGTGGACACTGTGGGGAAAAAACAATCCCTAAGGAAGCTGGAAGACTGAAACAGTGCTCAAATGCATTATGTAATAAGAGGATTTACCCTCGTGTTGATCCAGTATGGTGATGATTACTGTTTTCTTCACTTCTCGCTTTTCCTTTCAACCAATTCTACTTTTGGAATTCCCATATTACAATACTGACTGCGCATTGCTTTTTCTGGCTCGTTTTCCTTGCAACAGGTGGTCATTATGTTGGTCATAGACAGAGAGAATGATCGTGTACTTTTAAGCAGACAATCAAGATTTGTCCCACGAATGTGGAGCTGCATAGCTGGTTTTATAGAGGTATAAATCCTGCCAATTTTAAGTTTGTTAGACAGTGGTAGACAGTTCTTTACTTTTTAAAAACAAAAGGACGGTGGCAGTCAGTGTGAATATGATTGTCATGTCTTTTTCAATTTATTTAAGGGTCCCCTTTTAGACCCATCACCAAGAACCTTTTGTCTTTTTCTTAAACCATATCTAGAAGCCATGCCTATTTATGTCCTAGAATCTCAACGCCAAAATCTGTTTTATTATTTATGAAATTATGAAGATGAGAAGGCTGAAAATCAGCTTTTTTTTTTGTTCTTCTTTATTTGTTATATATAAAAAATTTAGTAGAAAAGGCTAACATTATGCCATTAGAATCTTATCTATTCTCTACTTCAACAGTTCACTCCTCTTGTGTTGAAACTTTTCATCAGTTTAAATTCTGTTCTTGTCCATAGCCTGGAGAAAGCTTAGAAGAAGCAGTGAGGAGAGAAACATGGGAAGAGACTGGAATTGAAGTGGGTGACGTTGTCTATCATACTTCTCAACCATGGCCAGGTATCACTTTTGTACATATTGTGTAATGGCCTCAAAGTTTTTGCCTTTCATCTTATAGTTTGGAGAGTGCTAAATGAGAAGTCTGAAGTAGCCTTGATAATTAATTTGTATACATATAGAATAGGTAATATCGGCTGTTCTTTATGTGATAATAATAAACATGGCCAGACTCCACAAAAGCATACCTTAGCAGTTCATGTTTTGTTGTACAAACTTTATTTTATAGCCTCAGACGATGTAGGGTGAGCTTGTCTTCTAAACAAGTGCAATCATTTTTCCTCTCAAAGTTGTCAGTTGATGTCCCTTTTGGTCTTTCCTTGGCCCTGAAATCCTCTTACTTGAACATACCATTCGTTATCTACAAAATTATTCATTTTTTTTTAATTAAACAATTTTAGCTGAATATTCACAAAGTTCTTCTGTGAAGTATCCCCGAAATCCTCTTATTATGAACATACCATTCCTTATCTACAAAACTGTTCATTATATGTTATTAGACAATTTTAGCTGGATATTCACAAAATTTTCTTTGACAGTATCTATCCTTAAGGTCATGGCTGATTAGATTGTACCAACTCTCAGATTATTACTTGGCCTCTATTTTGTTCTGGAAACATAAAAGTTGAACAATATAAAGGATTGCTTTTACGGTTACATCTTTTATTTTATTTATCATAGGGGAAAAAAGAGTGGTACTTGTATTCAAAAGCAAGTATGTCCGTGTCTTAAATGAAACATGTGTTACATGGTGTCCTTCATATCCTTATGACATACTTTGTCATCCAAATTTCCATGTTTTTCTGCGTCTTTCTTTCTGTGTGAATCAACTTACCAATCCTATTTGATTTGTTTTCAGTCGGCCCAAATAGCATGCCATGCCAGTTAATGGTGGGGTTTTACGCATATGCAAAATCACTTGAGATTAATGTGGATAAAGAAGAGTTAGAAGGTACATCAATTTTTGACTTGAGAGGATTAAAAATTAGCTCAGCACCTCAGTTATCATCCACTTTGGTTCCATTAACTGAGAACTTTTCTGTTTGCTAAGATGCTCAGTGGCACTCTAGAGAAGAGGTAAAAAAGGCATTGACGTTTGCTGAGTACGATAAGGCACAAAGAACAGCAGCTGCAAAAGTAGAGCAGATGTGCAAGGGAGTTGAGAAAGGACAGAGCTTAGCAGCGGATTTTAATGTGGAAAGCGGGGAACTCGCTCCAATGTTTATACCTGGACCTTTTGCAATTGCCCACCACCTGATCTCTTCCTGGGTTTATAAGGATGCCCCAAATGGCGTCCAAGTTCGAACAGAACCATCTAGCAGTTCTATGTCAAATTTGTAGCTGTGCCTGGTTTTGGCCTAAAGCTGTTATAAATCTATAGTTTTTGTTCTTCACACTCTCCCCCCCCAACCCAAAAAAAAAAAGAAGGATTATTACTTTATGATATCTGTTTTTGTGTTTGTAATCATTTTTGTTCCCTCTGTGGGAAAGGGTAGTTTGTGTTTAATTCTGTGGAAACGCTTGTGTAACACTTATTATTTTCCTGTTGTCATTGTTTAACAACTTCCAGAAATGTAATTAGAGCTGTTGGGCGTTTTGCTGTTACCTGAATTTCAATGTTCCAAAACAAACCATTGTGGTGCTTAAAATTTAATCTTCATTGAAAATATGCAATATGATTTCTACTGATCTAGGAAAATGTAGTACTTGGGGCTATAACTGAAGGCCATCTATGATCTTCTGAATTAAAACATAAGGTTAAGCGATATTAAGTTTGCATGTAAAGTTTTTTGTTGCACTCTTCAAGTAAGAGTCCTTCACTGACACATCCATACAAAACAAGAGGGCACCTTTTTTTCACTTAGGCAAAACTGTTGCATTTAAGTTGTGTTGTGTACCTTCTTGTTAGATCTTGCCCATGTTACAGTTGACCTGGCCAAAGCATCCATGGGATCAATGCATTTCTTAAGAAGAGGATCATCTTTTGGTAAAACACCTTGCATATCATCTGAACCAATGATCACAGCATTTACAGCCCTGACCAAAAGAAGCTGAATCCCAATTCTTAATAGATTCCGTGCCCCTTCCATGTCCCTTTGGTTCAGTGCCTCAATTGCAGGAACTATAACGTGTTCCATGGTCGCCTTGTCTGGCAAGACAACTTCAAAGCCCTGCACATAGAAGTATTATGAGAATTATCAGATAACTTAACATTGATAAAATGTTAAAATGATAGAGGGAATAAGAGATTCACAATACCTGATTCTGTAGTTTCTCTTGATAAAATCCAGCAGATAAAACAGCATCTGTGGCAAGCACCCCAATCCGCACACTGCTTCCAGCTTCTAATGGTTTCAATTTTGCTTCTTTGAGCTCCTTGGCAACACACTCACCAACATGTAGCAAAGGAATTGAACATCCTTCAGATATATCGCCATGCCAAGCATGTGAAATATGGCAAGGCATAACAATGCAACGGGCACCAGCTTGCTCAAGGAATGCCCTTTTGTGCCGCAAATTCTGGGAAACTGCACCATGAATATGATCTAGTTGGACAGTTTTAGACTTTAATGATTGAATGGAAGTACGAAACGGTGCTTCATTTAATGCCGGATCATTGCAGACGACGAAAGGGGGGCATTCTTCAGCATCTCTTGTGCTGTACCACACAAGCTTTTCCAGGAAATTGAGAGTAGAAGAAACAGACACTCCTCCAATGATGCCAATGGTATTTGCTTGGTTAAGCAGAGAATCAGGTGACTTACTTCTCAATAAAGATGCTGCGGCTGAACCTGGAAACTTCCTGGGTTCATGTAAATTTCCACTCTCACGAGATTGTCCCAGAAGTGAAGATGATTGTACAACGACAGAAAGACTTGGCCTTGTTCTACAGAGAGTCTTGTTCACATATACAGTACTCAGGACAACAGGTGGGCAACTTGGTGAATGTAAAGACATGGATATGCCTCCATCAAACATACTTTAGCTGCTGATTATGAAGCTAGTTGCTCTGTCCAATTATCCTGTGACTTTCAAAATATACATAGGCAAGGAACAGGAAATACCTCATCAAACTCCGTAGAGGGTATATAATATAATATAAGTCTGTATCACACCGAATGACTAATCACAATTAAGTTTGTGGAAAGAATCTACATTCTTATCACCCATTATTCGGCTCCTGTCAATTGCCATTTGCTTTCTGTCCGCTTATCGTGTAAAGACATATATATCCTTTACCCTGATTAAATTTTATTTAGAACACTGTGCTGAAAGACAGAAATATGAGTATTGTTTATTACAGTAATACTGTAATATATAAAATAATAATACTATTCACGTTATAATACTGTTATTTCTGTCTTTCTGCTATCCTGCCGCTGTTCGAATAACATTTTCCTTTTATTTTTTGTCTTAGTAAATATGATAAAGTTGGCACTGGACTCTAGAAATTAACGTCCATGGATTGATAGGCATTCAATAATATTATTCATGCTCTTTGCGGCTATGCCCATAATATCATGTTGGAGTTCATATCTGCGGTCCGGATTTAAATGTTGAATAGCTTGTGATATAAACAACCATAAAAATTCACCTTGTTTTGGAAGGAGAGCTTGGGAAGGGATATATGCTGGTTCAATTAGGAATCAGAAAGGTTTGATGAAAAGTCATGGCCTCTTTAATAAGTTACAGCCCTTGTGAAAAGTAGTTCATTGCACTATTACATCATTTTCTAAGAATTGCATACCCTTTTGGGGAAAAAAATTAAAAATAAAAATTCCCACATGCAATCATTATCTTACTGAGTATTTGAGATATACAGCATTTCAGTGTTATATATATATTATGATAAAAACTGCATCTCTTAATTTTCTTTCCAAAATTTTGCTCTAATCAATTAATCATGTCCCTTGTGAAACAAGTAATGGCTAGCATTAGCAAAAACAGCAGTTTTTTAAACTTTGTATTGAAAAGACCACAAGGTGGGGATGTTTGATGTTTCGATATTTTATTTTCTAGTGTGGGGCTCGCCGTTTGATTTATAAACAAAATAGATTAGCTGGTCAGTGGATGACAAATTATACCTTCAATTTCCTTAACCCATTTGTTGGTACTAAATTATTGAAAAAAAAAATGGGTTCTTTCTTAGACAACAAAAAGGGACAGCAGTCTATGGCACGATGACACGCATGCATTTATGGGCAGCATGATAACTTCAAATGTCTTTCTCAAATCGTCTTAATCATCAGGGTATGAATCAGCTTCGTAATCAAATTTGTCTTATTAAGCTGACACAGAAATGATTAAAACTCAACAAGAGATTAATTAGTGCGTAAATATCTTCGAGTGATAGACTTTGATAAGAAGAATTAATGCATTTCTTTGCTTCTAAACTAATTTTCTTCCAGAAAAATGATGAATAATAATGACCCCATCCCTGTGCCAAATGCACAAAATAAATTCTGCGGAAGAGGAACGCCGGGGTTTATTGATAACTACCTCTATTGATATGAGATATTTCCTACCAAAATATAACCTGGTTACTGGTGATTATCATATTGATACACTGCTATTGATGCAACACGACACTTATTTTTACAAATTTAAGATAAAAAATGATAATAATGATAATAATAATTACAAGTCATTAAAAAAATCTGTATGTAACTCATGAGGTGGAAGACTGATTATGGGTGTCCATGCCTCCATGGTTCGAACCTCTGAATAATGTCTGATTTCAACTACAATTATGTAATAGTGCTATATTAGTTGGGAATTGGAATTTGGGATATCATAACGTTGTTGTGATATCAATTTTTATCCAAATGGTATCACTGAAATATTTATGGACTGCAATTTCTACATCATTCATTTTAATTAGTAAGTAATTAATTCTCGTAAGATGATTATCTTAGGTTCTACTTGGTATTTTGGCTGGATAGCGGTATGAGTTATAGTATTAAATGTTATATATATATAGTAGTGTTCCAGTCAGGGATCCCTGACTTTAATAAAGTCATGGATTCGCTAAAAAACAAAAAAATTGTGTATTAGGGTCTGTATTTTTTTTGTCTTTTAGCGGATCCCTGACTGGAACACTACTATATATATATATATAAGGCACCCGTAGATATAATTATTTTACAGTGCGGGCACCCTTAGTTTTTTTTAATACGAATATGCTGTTAAGTCATGCAGTTTGGTAGACTTAAAAACTGACTATATCAAATTTCATGGCTGAAAATTTTGTCCGAATGAAAGGGTGCTACACTAGATAAGAACTATACACACACACACACACACACATACATACATACACATATACATACACCGATTGACTTTGTTAAAGTATAGTATAACTATTAAGCTATAGCCTATATAATTTAATAGTATAATGTCTCATAAGTTTCCTCGACATTGTATTATTAAACTACATTACTGAATAGTTTTTTTAGATTTTAACAAAGTCCAAAATCTTCTATTATAACAATTTTAATATATGAGTCTTCCTTTAATATAGGCGCATGTGTTTTTTTGAAATATAGATTTGAGATTTCACAATGGAGTCAAATGATTTTACAACATTATAAAATAAATTTTTAGCATCTTGACATTGTAAAAGCATTTGAAACTATTGTGAAATCCCAAATCCACATAAAAATATGGGAGCTTGCATCTAAGAATGATTAACATAGACACACATGAAATGTATTATGTCTTGTGGTATACTAGAGTGCGTGTTTTTCTTATATTTTAGGAGGTCGTTCATTTAAATATAGTCCTTCTTTTTATGGGGGTGCCTTTATTTTTTTTTTTTCCATCCGAACATACTATTAAATCATATAATTTAACAAAGTCAGTGTAGATATATTATCAAATTATATGGCTTAGTAGCGTGTCTGCATTAACAAAATGAGAACGCTCGTGTTATATATATTAATCATTGTCTACTATTAGATCCCTTACTTTAAAATAAATGATAAACTAGAAGATAACAAAGACATAAATTCAAATAAAATGTATTTTATCTTGTAGCATTTTAGAGTGTGTGTGGTTTTTTTTTTTTAATCTTTTAATGAATCCCTTACATTATATATATAAAAAATAAGGGATCTCTTAAATTATATTAAAGTATGAGATAAATTAAAAAAATAAGTAAAACACACACTCTAATGTAATGCATTTTGTCATATATTATATTAGAGTATATGTTTTTTTTTATATTTTAGTTTATCCATTACTTTAAAAAGTTAAGAAATCTCTTATTGTATGTGTGCATGTGCACACGCACGAGTGTACACACACACACACACACTTACTTAGGTGTGGGCTCCCTTATTATTATTTTTTTTTTAAATGCAGATATATTGTTAAGCCATATAATTTAATACAGTTCACTTTTAATACACTATAAAGTTGTGTAGTTTAATAATATTAAAAATTAACTCTATTAAATTGGATGATTTAAAACTATTGGATGATTTAAAACTTGTCTACATAAAAACATTAAAGACATCCACTTTAGAGAAAAATTATGTCTATGTCTATGCAGATGTACTCATTTTTTTTTTATGTGGATACGTTATTAAGTTATGTGGCGTAATAGAGTTAGTAGAGACACGCTATTAAACTACATAACTTTATAATAAATAAAAAATTAACTCTATTAAATCATTCAGCTTAATAGCATATTCCCATAAAAACAAATATTATTTGATGTGTAATAATTTTGATATGCCTATTATGAATCTGTACCCTCAGCAACCGATAAACTTTTTAGATCTTATTAACGAAAGAGGACTATCGCAACTAAGAATTTTTATATAATTAAATTCTACTAAAAGATCTACTACTTTGAAAGTGCGGGCCGGGATTCCAAATTGAGGTGATTGGATCAGCCCAATACCAATTAAGCCCCACCTCAAAATTGGACCTGCAAGGAATGCACAATAACATGGGACCCATAAATAGGGACCCACCTCTAGGAACCTTCCTTCACTATCTCTCAGAATCGATCATCCACGTGGCAATATAATACTCGTTAAGAAATAATGACATGTCATCCCGTAGCCAGTATTCCACCTCCATTTCAGTAGAATCAATCCCGTTAAACAAAACTCGCCCACAGCATATCTCACCTCCAATTCTCACTGACAATAGGGAAATTTCAAAACCCTCACACCAGGCTCAGTGGTATTCTTTTCTTTGCTTTGCTTCTTCTCCAACATTAGAAATGGCCACGACCTTCTTCAGAAGACTAGCTAAAGCTACTCCAATTGCATTCAACGAGGCATTTGGAGGCCAGCCCAAGTCCGATTTCAACAAATTTCGATTTCCCTTCGGAGCAATCGCTGCTGTTTCTGGAATCTCCTATTACTGTTACTTTTCCTCTCCAAATTTGGTAATTTCGCTCGCAAATCCCATCTGGGTATTCTTTTAATTTGACCGCTTGTGCAATGTGGACTCCCAAAGTATTTGTCTTTTTTTTTTTCGAGTTAAGTATTAGGTTGTGAATTGTGCGGTGAGCTGAATAGGTAGCTTTCTTTTGGACTAATGAGTGAGTTTTTCTAAAAAGTGAGCCTTGTTTGTGAGCTTTTTTTTTTTGTTTTTAAATTACAGGTTCATCTAGATCAAATCAATGAAGAGACGGGTCCGAAAATTGGTCAGTCTCTCTTCGCAAAATGCGTTAGAGAATTGATTTAGATCTTTGATTAAGTAGTAAAGCTTTTACCGATTGATTTAGTGAGGTTAACTTTTCTCTAGATGTTTCAATTTAAATATGAAGTTAATGCACACTTAAGCTCAATGGATGTTTCATTTATTTTCAGCTCTCAATCCGGACAAGTGGATTGAATTTAAGTTGCAAGACACTGCAAGGGTAAGCCACAATAGTCATTTGTTCAGGTATATCTTCTTGGCTCAATTGTTTTTTGTGTTTGGGGTGTAGTTGAATAGAACTCATTATTATCAACACAATATGTTCATCTCAAAGCTTTACTATCTGGGACCAGTAAGATCTTTGTAGGATTTGGGGAGTTCCTTGTATTATAATTCTTAAAGTGAGTTCATTTGAATGTTACCATGTTTCCTCGGTAAATTTCAAACTTTGCATTCAGAATTCTTTATTTTTCTCAAAAATGGCAGGTTTTCATTTGACCCATCTGCCAAGTTGGGTTTGGATGTTGCTTCATGCATCCTTACAAGGTATGTTCCGGTGTTTATATTGAAGGTGCTTGGGGTTGCACTTCAAAGTATTTTCTAGAAGAATTTGAATTTCAGAATTCAGAAGGGGTCTTGGATAGGAGTTAATTGGAGTTTGCCTTGCAGTCATTGCCTTATGTTTTGTTATAACTGCAGGGCTCCATTAGGACAAGATGCTGAAGGAAATACAAAATACGTCGTACGGCCGTAAGTCTTCCTCTCAAGATTTTTTTATTTGAATTCGTTTTTTCAATTTGTGGCACTTGTTTATTGATTTTGATACTTGTTTGCTTTCAACTATTTGTATATTAATTTTATATGTTGCTTGGGGCTGCCTGAAGTTGTAGTAAAATAGATGAATTGCCTTGGCCAAGTCATTATTAATTAAAACTTATCTGTATTCTTTACCCGAGTTTTATTCATCTCTCTCCTTCTGGCCACGTCTCCTTATGTTAAGAGTGGCTGAAGCAACTAACTTGGGAACCTTTATGGCCTCAATACCTGGGAAAACATGTTACGGAATACCATATATTTGGCTGTGCTTATTCTGAAATGACTAAGGGTGTTCCTTGATATATTTATGGTTTCTATTGGCATTGCCCATGCATAACTTATTCCACCAATCTATTTGATTTATATATTTATTTGGCTTGATAAGAACCTTCTTCAATTTTGGGGACTTCTTTGTTCAGGTATACTCCTATATCAGATACAGAGGCTAAGGGATACTTTGACTTGTTAATTAAGGTTTGTTGTTTAAAATGCATGTTTTCTCATTAATTTATTCAGCTTATTTCTATTTAGATGTCCTTGCGTGGTTGCACCCTTAATGTAATGCTTTTGCTCATTCCTTCGAGAATTCTTGCAGGTCTATCCTGAGGGAAAAATGAGTCAGCATTTTGCGAGCTTAAAACCAGGGGATGTAGTTGAAGTGAAAGGGTAGGTTATTCTCATTTACAGGTATCTGCAGAGCTTACACTTTACACTGTTTTTATGTTCAAGTGCATTTATTTATTGCAGACCCATTGAAAAGATCCGATACTCTCCCAATATGAAGAAACACATTGGCATGGTAAGAGATAGTAGCTAGATGCTAAATTTGATTTGTTGAGGTCAACGTAACAGACAATTGATTTACAAAGCACAGATGCTTTTCTTGTAATGACAATTCGGTATAAGGCTGCATGAAATTTTTTTTTCCCTCGTACCCATGCCATCCTCTAAGTGTGTCATAATGTAAATTGTCAAAAGTTATATGCTTGATTGTATTTTTCTCCAGATAGCTGGTGGCACAGGTATAACTCCTATGCTTCAGGTAATCGAGGCTATACTGAAGAATCCAGATGACAACACTCAGGTAACATACATTTTGTTATCTTTTTAACTAAAACTTTCTGCTCTATTTTACATTTTATGGGGGCCTCTATTGCAACAGGTGTCACTGCTGTATGGCAATATATCCCCAGATGATATATTACTCAAACAGAAGCTCGATATACTAGCAGCTAGCCATCCAAATTTGAAGGTACAAATTGCTTCTGATGAAAGTTTTGCGGTAGTAGTTACAAATAGATAACTTTAAATTAAAGTCTCATTTATTCAATTCCTTGGGATGAAAATGTCAGGTGTTCTACACTGTAGACAATCCAACAAAGAATTGGAAAGGGGGCGCAGGTTACATCTCAAAGGACATGACCTTGAAAGGCTTGCCAAGCCCCAGTGATGATACTATTATCCTGGTAAGTGCGTCGCGTTGTTTTGCATCTGAAATTCAGAGATTTAACTCACTTTGAACATCAATCACCTCTTCGTGCTTGTTTAGGTATGCGGGCCCCCTGGAATGATGAAACACATATCTGGTGAAAAGGCTAAAGACTATTCACAAGGAGAGGTATGAAAAATGCATGTTGGGGTTTTCCATTGATGGTAAAAAATGAATTTAGAAAAAAAAAAAATTGTTCCAGTGTTAATCTGCTTATGGTAAAAAAATGACTGCTTTGTTGCAGCTTTCTGGGATACTCAAAGATCTTGGATACACTGAGCAAATGGTTTACAAATTTTGATGGATGGAGGGCCATTATGGAAGCAGCTATGACATCCTAAGTTTTTTCAGCCAAAATTTTGTGTAATAAAATTTTTCTTGAATAACGTTGTTGAAGCGGACATAAATCCCAAGATATCAAATAACATGGGAATGAATGATACAGAATGCAAAAGAAACCTTTTGATTTGTGAGAGAAACGACACTGATCTGGATTTGATTCTGTAAGAAGCTTGCAGTTTCTTAGTAAATGGCAACGCCTAGCTTTTTCACGGGAATTTTACATGTGTATGATATGTTTGGTCGTGTAAAAGAATTGCTTTATTAACTTTTATTTTATGCAATGGTTGGTTGAGGGATACAAAACGTGAATGTACATTTTCACAAAACAAGTATACCGTGGCTTTATTTTGTTACACAAATCGCACTTGGATCTTCATCTTCTTAATTATTGTTGTTATTATAATAGAGCTCTTTAATTAAACTTGTCATTGTTTCAGATGTACAAAATGAAAAACAAATTGGTAGAATATTGTTCAGTGGTATAGTTTCCAAGGGTTAATTTCTGATTATTTTAGTGAATTGACTACCTTTATTCTTAAAAATCTCAATTTATTCTCTATTTTTATTCAGAAGACGAAAAATAAAAAATAAAAAAATTATCAATTTATTCTCATTTTTTTTTTATCTTTTGAACAAAAATAAGGTAATTTTAAATTTTTGAAAATAAGGGACAGGTTAAGGATAATTAATTCTCAAAAAAAAAAATTTAAAATTTACCGTTTCAAGTAGTTGATACAGGGGCAATAGGCACAATCAAACCTTATTTTAATGTTTTTCATTCAATTGCTAAATAGAGAAAGAAAAGAGATTATAATGAGATAGAAAGAGGAAGAAGAATAAGAATTATGCAATAAACTGAGATTGAATTAAGGGTAATTTTGAAAGAAAGAATAACTCGGATTAATTGGTGGAGCTTTTTTAGGAGATTGATTTTATTAAGATTTTGAAAGGTGCTAAAAATCCAACTCATATTGAAAATTAAATAAAACTAAATTGATTTGATTCATTATTACTTCCAAAAATTGTATGGGATCACTTACCACTAGTCTATGTTTATAGGGGTTTATAGACAAAAACACAAATTGTCCAAGATATATATATATATATATATATATATATAATATTTTTATTTAAAATTATTATATAAAAAATTATATTTATTGTATATTATAATTAATTATTATTATTATTATTTTTATTATTTTAATAACAATAGATTAAAATTTACGGCAGGCGGGCCATAATCTTGTTTTGACGCTCGCCGAGTTAGCAACTAACGATACCTTGGCCAATGTAAGTAAAAATTTCGAACAGTTATCTCATCTCATGGAGACTCCTTGATCACTCTCTCTCTCTCTCTCGCTCTCAGTCTCGCTTTCTTTTTTTTTTTCCCTTTTTTTTTGTTTTTCTGGCAGCAAAATTGAAAATGGAAGAAGAACTTCAAAAGCGTAACACAGATTGCGTTTACTTCCTCGCTTCTCCTCTCACATGCAAGAAGGTGAAGTTTCCTCATCGTAATCATCAATTATGAGCTAACTAATCAATCTTCTTGTTAACTTCCATTGATCGTCTTCTGGTTTTGTTTTGTGTTGTTTTGTTTTCCAAATGCAAGAAATGGAGAATGATCTTACTTTTTAGCTTTCCGTCACTGTTCTAGAACCTGCCACTCCTGTAATTAACCCTACATTTTGACGATCTTTCTTACTTCAGCCTTTGATTTTAATATTTTGCATGATCTAGGGTTTAGTTTATGAATGTGAAAACAATACTGTGATAATTACATTGTTCTATTGTTGTTTCAATTCCGACTGAACACTACTCTCTTTACTTACTCTATAAAGCTAAATTCTACGATTTCTTTTGATACGTTGAGTAATTAAGTTTGTTGATGTGTTCTGTGTTTCTTGCTGATCGCAATTTCATTAGTTTGCAATTTTTTTTTTATGTCATTTTTGTTTGGGAAATGCAAGAAATTGGTGATGTTTCTTCTTTCAGGGGCTTGATTGTGAATATCGGCACAATGAAATTGCCAGGCTTAACCCTAGGGATTGCTGGTACTGGTTGGCTGGGAACTGTATCAATCCCACTTGTGGTTTCAGACATCCTGTAAGCTCATAAATATATTAAATTCTTTGTTTCTACCCAATGTTTGATTAGCGCATTGGATCTTCACATTAGTTGCTTGCTATAAAAATTTCAGTTTGCTTTTAGACACCTAGTTATTGGTATTTTTCTTCCATTTTTAATAATTAGTTTGTACTTTAACAATGTTTCAGAAAATTGTGATTGGCTGTATGCTAGAAACCTTTATTATTCATTAGTAGGTTAGACAATTAATACATTCTCCGCAATGATATATTGCCTTTCATGTGTCGTGATAACTTCTTTGTGGCAAACTTTTATGTTCCTTAGTTATGAATTATCTTCTGATTGGTGGCTGTGTTTTTAAACTGTTAATGTTATCATCAATGAGTCCAGTAATAAATTCATTTGTTGTGTTCACAGCCATTGGATGCGCACATTACTGAAGCACCATCAGAATCTGTTTCTTTGCCATGTCAATCTTCTATACCAGTGAACAAGACCAGCATTCCCTGTTATTTTTACTTCAATGGATTCTGCAACAAAGGGAATAGATGCTTCTTTTTGCATGGTCCTGATGGTATTGCACCCAACGGGAAATCTTCAAAAACGGCTTCTGCAATTACTGATGCCCTTCCATCAGAAAATAAGACATTTGCAGAAGATGCCACTGGATCACCACCAACAGAAACACATCCCAATCCATCTGAAACTCCATTAAAACTAGAAGTGGACATGATAGTCCAGCCCAAGGATGTCCTGCTGCAATCAGCACCCAAAAGAATTTCAGAGCGAAGTGCCTCCCCTCAGATATCTCTCTCTGAGGGTGAAACTGTGGCCGTCGTCAAGTCAGACTCCATGGTAGCAGCAGAAGGCTTTATGAAAACTAAATCTCAGCTATATACAGATTGGAGCTCTGAGGAGCATGTGGTTGACCATGTTGAACCCCAGGAGCGATTGGAATCATCCCCAGGATTTGACGTTCTCGTGGATAATGATAATAGGACGGAGAACTTGGGTTATGAGGATGATCCAGAGTACTTACTTGCTATTAATAGGGAGCACAGAGAGCTGAATGGTCATTTCTTGGGTTATGATTTTGAAGGTCCGATTGAGTATGACCCCATGTATGCAGAATCAGAACCATATGAAGGCGAGACATACAATGTTCATTATTATTTGGATAACGAGCACATTCTAGATAAGGTCAGAGAACACCCTAGCCGTGCAAGAGGGAGGATATTGGATTCAATGTTGTCTCAAAAGAGAAAACTCTTCCCAATGAAAGTCTCTGTAGATGACTGTAATGCAGATCTTCGAGATTATCTGAGGAAACGCAGGGTAGTTGATGGTCATTCAATTATTCATTCAACTAGAAGGTTTAAGTCATCTCATTTGACGGGTAGAAGCCAGGAAAGGCGCCAAGGTCTGCGGCTGCATGGTAGATTGGCATCAGAATTTGGAAAGTACTATATTGAGTCACATGGACACAAGGGAACTCTTCCAAATGGCGCCAACCAGCGTGGGTGGACTAGGCATTCAAAATCTAATATACTTAGGCAACATCATAAAGGAAAAAGGCTGGGTAAAAGGAAGCCTCATTTATCTGCCATCTCAAGGAAACCATTTTCAAGTGAGAGAAGATCTAATCAGACGGAGACTACATTTACAGGACCCAAGTCCCTTGCTGAGATTAAAGAAGAGAAGAAAAAAGCTGAAGAATCTGGTGGTCACTTTGGGAAAATGGGGCATTCAAGCGGAACATTGACAGACTTCCAGGGACCAAAATCTCTGAGTGAAATACTCAAGGAAAAGAGGAGGCCAGGTACTGTGAGTAATAATGGAGATACTTGGAACTGTTGAAAAACTAGGCCAAAAGAAATGCCATTTAGAAGGTGGTAAATTTTGTAGAGAATGATGATGAAAAAAATTTTTATTTGACTTGAGACACCCTTTCAGCACATCTCATGATCCTTTGAAATGGTGGGATCCATTTAGTTCCCATTACATGTTAGTGTTTAGCAAAGACCTTGGGAAAAGTAGTCCCCAGATCTGTTGATTACTGAACGAGAAGCTTATCCTTGGGAACAGCAATTAGCAGGCGTATGCCTCAAGCCATCCGTCAGAAACCTTTTAAACATTGTTAATGTCTTGAGCTTGTCTCTTTTTTCCTGTATATAGCTGCACATACGGGTCACTGCATTTGGAATAACAATTTCAAGCAGAGATCTCTATCTCTGCAGTAACGATGATTGATTTCTCAGGACTTGAGAAGGTTTCCTGTTTGCCTTTTGTATCTGTTACTTGTAAGGATATTGGGCCTTCCTTTCCTTAACTGCTACACTCTTTTCGTTGCTCCTGCGTGATTATGGACCAAATGGTTTAAAGTTTCAACTCCAATATGAGAATACCGCTCTCTGTTAACCATTACTCAATGCAAAAGTGAAGACCAAGCTGAGGAGCTCCTAAGTCATTAATGTATTCTTGTTAGCTCGTAGGCAGTTTGACTTTGCCATTGCATGTTGCTTCAGGCTCCTTGGCTGGTCACTATCATCATTGGATATTTTAAGCAAGATTTTATCAGCTAAGTAGTTTTAGATTATAACTTAGTGTTTTATATTCCAATGACCGAGTAGCGCTAATTCTTTTGCTGATCGAAAGGAAATAGTCAAACCCCGTGATCGAGAGTTATCGAGATGATGACGGTTAAAATAAGACAATTGCAAGATAATAAAAATTTAAGCACAGAATTAACACGGCAAGAACAGTTCTATTCGACCATGCCTCGTCATTTTGGTGTCTCCTGGGGAAAACAAGGGTCGATACCTGATAAATTATCTTAATCTGAGGTTATCTAATGTTGGGTTGATTCGAATAATAGAAAATTATGATTTGTGCATGGTCTAGGGAAATCAATCAACGTTGTTAATAATTGACTTTCTTAACCTATCACAAAATTTTTCATTTGTTTATTAAGAGGTAGATTTCCACTTTATAAAGTAATCTCACTAAAAAGTCAAATCTAAAATTTAGACAGTTGCATGGCATAATGAATATATAAAATTTGGTAAATATAATTATAATTGTGATTTTTTAAATTTTTTATTTTTAATTATAACTTAACAACAACCCAATTCTCTCGTCACCAATGTAACGAGATTCGTAACCCAAATCTGTTGTATCACTCAAAAACGTTTTATAGTTATGCATTATTGTGCCTTATAAATTATGTCTTTGATGTGCTGAAGAAAAAAAAAATAAAGTTTTGTGACATGATATAATAACCATAAGGGGACATAAGATTAAATTATCGATGAACACATACTATATTCTCAAACCTTCAAGGGTTAAAACCAACAGAAGAAAAAAAAAAAAGAAAAAGATTACACGACAACAAACAATTTTTACCAGAAACTTCTTTTGTTAATCAGTTTTTAACGTTAATTTCAACAGAATTCTCAAACAAGGCCTAAACCACTGCATTACCATCCAATGATTGTCATATAGGTGGTTTTTTTTTTTTTTTTTTTTTCTCGTTAGGCATCATAATCCTTTTGAGACACCATGTATATGCGACACGTATAGATTAAAATTCGGCTGCCAAGACCAAGCCACTGAGCTTGCAAACACATTGAAAGATCATGATCAAGACAGGTTTCCGTTCTGGTCTTTGGTTAGGTATGAATTCTAAAATATTGCCAAAATAGAGGTAGCAATATTCAATATTACTATTACCCACAACTAATAACACGACAACAAATCAAAAAGCATGGTGACGAATTGAATTGTTATCATTTGCATGCTTATCATGTAGATTCCAATTTATGAATTATTTTTCATATTCCTCATTTGTCATTTCTTCCCCCCCCCCCCCCTCTCTCTCTCTCCTTTTAAATGAAGTTATGAACATTCAAAGCACCATAGTCTGTTTGACTCCATAAATTCGCATCTCCTCCAAATTCAAACAAAGGGAAAGGCCCGTAATAACGAGCCGGCCAGAGAGAAGCAAGCAGCGGCTGAGCTGATAATAATTTAATGGAAGGTTTACAGAGGTCTACGACGTCGTTTAGGAGACAAGGCTCTTCAGGATTGGTATGGGACGACAAGTTTTTATCCGGAGACTTGAACCGTCTCAAGAAAAGTAAAGAAGCCGATGATCATATCAATAAACCGACGGCTGCCGCAGTAATGATGCAACGGAGCCGATCAGAAGGAGGCGGCGGAGGAGGAGGAGGAGGAGGAGGAGGCCGCATGCTCCGGGCGATGAAGGAGCCGCCGCCCGCCTTGGACCCACCTTCTCCTAAAGTCTCCGGTTGTGGCTTCTGTGGATTCTTTGGCAAACCGGCTGCCTGCACATAAACTAAAATCCAATAAGCGTAAGTCTACTAGGTCATAATGATTTTTTTTTTTTAATTCTTGTAACATAATTATTATGTGAGTGGGTGGCGGCCTTTTTTTCCCCTAAATGTTTTTTTTTTTTTTTTTGGGTTTTTATCTTATTATATAATGTATTCTATTGGATATATATGTTGTAATATATCAACAACTAGAGAACTAAAAAGATTTGTGCTTGGTTTCTTTTCTTTCCATTATTCATGGGTTAATTAATGCCTGCCTTTTTTTTTAGTTCTCTCAGAATCTTATGTGACTTATTTCCATGTTAAGCTTGATTATTTGCACGTCGCATATAATACATATATATATATCACAGTGATTTTCCTTCGCTGCAAACCCTAAACCCAGCCTTTTTCTCGAGAAAATTCCATTGGTTGATGATGATATATGTATCTTCGATCAGGAATAAAACTTTACTATTCCTTGACAAGGATGAATTCAACAAAACTAATGATGATTCGATGAGTTTAGCTAGGTTTTGAATTATTGGTGATTTTTAATTCTATTGAAAATTTGGCATTATTGGTTTAGGTTGGAATTATTTAGTTGGTACCGTAACCGATTAAGTTGAATATTCTATGTTTTTAATCGCCACCATTTTCAAAATGGTGAGCTGCCGGCCATGTATTCGTATAATGTCCACAAAAAACGATAATAAACATATTGCTTAAAGATTTTATTATTACTGATAAGGGACGTCATTTTCAGGATGTTGCCAATTTGCTCTTCATTCTTTTTGATTTCTCCTAAAAAAAAAAAAAAAATCTTTTGGTACGTTAATTTCAGGAATCAGGACCATATCTCTGGCTCGCTATTCATTACATCATATTTCTTTTATAAAATTTGTATAATCCTGAGAAAGGATTAACTTACTTTTATATTTTAATTATTCTTAACTTTAATTTGTTAGAAATCTCAAGTGAATATATAACAAATTATTTTGTAAAACCCCTTTTGTAGTAAAATTACTTAAACAACCTCACACAAATTGCATGTAAGGCTGCTCTTCATTTTAGTGTGGCTTATACATCTATTGAAACAGCTATGCACAATTAATTGAAGTGAAACAAACCTCAGGCACCTAGCTAAGAAACAATTAATGGGCATACTAATGCAATTAACACAAAATTTTTTCTATTGCTTCTTCATGCTTCTTGCCCTAATTTAGCACGAAATTTGATAGGTTTTACTCGCGCGGCCAGTTAAAGGGAAAAAGAAGAAGAGAGTCCTACCAACTAGAAGCAAATAATTTGCCAACTTCTTGTTAAATCAGAACGAGAGATTTTTATTTTTTTTTTATTTTTTATTTTTTTCTTCAATCTTTCACGGGCTCATTCAAGAGTTTGGCAAATAAATTCACACCATGAGATATTTAATCCCACTGTTGTAACGTTGCACGACCCCTTATTGAAACATATATTAAATCAATAATAAGTTAAAAAGATAAAAAAAAAAAAATACAAAATCGAATGAGTGTATTTTATTTTGTAGTATATCGAAATATATATATTTTTTATATTTTAATTTATTCTTGACTTTAATATGATTAGAAATCTCAAATTGAAAAATATATATACATACAGTCATTATCTAAAGATAAACAAAACACACACTCCCACCCAGTGGCGGACCCAGACAATTAAATTAGGAGGGGTTTGGTTAAAAAAAATTATTTAATTTATGTTTTTTAAAATATTCACTCGAATATATTTTAAATATTATAAATTCAAGTTTCATTTTTTAAAAATTTTAAATAATAATTGTAATAAATTATTTATTTTACATGGCATGAAAGTATCATTTTACTAAAACTATCACATAACACTTTTACTATTGAACTATAAGTCTTTTATAATATAAAAGTATGTCTATATTTTTTTTAACTCATTCAAAAGAAACTTGAAACATATTTTAAAAGAAAAATTAATAACCTAAAAGTCCTCTCATGGGCCTTAAGTTATGTTCGTCCGTGCTCCCACCGTATATTTTATCTTATAATATGTGTTAAAATATATATTTTTTCATCTTTTAATGTATCTCTTATTTTAATAACTCAAAAGATCCTTCATTAGAAAATTATTATTACACTATACGATATAAACTACTAACCATACGAATTCACCTTGACAAGATAACGATAATGATTGGAGATGTGAGAAAATGGTAAGTCAATTTTATAAATTACGACGTCTTTTACACTCGTCCGTAGCAATAATTTGCACATTCGAACTCGATCGCATATTTCTCGTGACGTCAGTTTACAGTAGTGAGTTTGTATCGTTATTCAATTTATACATGTGTATTATTCATTTATATATAATCTTTTTGTAGCTTTCAATAAAGACAATTTATATAGTGAGTCCTGTAGACAAGTTAAGAGCATTTAGTATTCCTCTATTGTCTTTTATTCAACTTGACAGCTCATTACCAACAACCTGCATAATTTTGCCCTCTTGTGCTATCACCGTTGGATTTAATGTGATTAACTTTCAAGGGTAGGATGCTATGGTTACGTAATTAACACTGCACTCTGTTGTATCTTGTATGCACTTAAATTCTAAAAAATTCAAATGTTCTTAAATTCTAACACATAAATCCAGATTGCGTCAAATTTTTAAATAATTTAGATAATCAAAAAATGGATGGGTTACCTCAACTTAAAATTTTTACTTAAAATTGAAAATTAATATCTAACCCTCTATTTTCTTTTAATCTAAGGAGTGAAATAAGTGATGATTTAATATTAAAATTCAAGTAATAAATTAACTTGAAAAATAAAACTAGCATGATATTGCCAAAATAAAAATTAAATAAGTAGTTATAAAACTTACGTACTTTATTTTCTTTCCTTATACTTTGGTTGCCACTTAAAATATGCGTAGACTGAACTAATATGACATCAATTACTTCTAACTAATAGATTTGGTTTGTTATTTTAATTTATTCAATTGCGACGGCCTCACAATTGCCATCGAAATATTCAATTCAAGCTACTGTATTTTTTTTTTATTGCGATGTGAAGAACAATTGAGGTAATTGATAGATCAATGATATTTTTATTCGAAAGAAGTTACTAGCTAATGGTTGATTATTTATTTAAATGGAGAAAAAAGAACAGAATATCTAAATATAGAGGAGAGGAAAAGAGAATGGGAAAATAAAATTATTATAAGAAAGTAAGGGGTCAAAAAATAAAAGACAAAGCGGTGGCACCCTGCAACAGTTGTGTGTGTGTATATATATATATATATATTAGCTACTGAAAATCTTGATTTAAATAATCTTGATTTAAATGAGTAGATCATTGAATAAAATATTATCAATTGGTTGTTGAATTTATGAGTTCCGTCTCCATTTTCTAAAAAATGTGACACTTTACGCTCCCCACTTCAGCGGCTAAAAAAAAAGATCTATACGACCGAAGAAATTCAAGAATCCAGTGCAGTTCAAATTTGATAGTAGCTAGCTATTGAACTGATCTTATTTAATAATCTTGGAGTTGTCGATTGCACATTGTTGAATTCTAAGCTTAAGTGTTTTCTTATACGGCATATACATCATTCTCAATTCATTGGCAAGAAAGGACTTGATTAAGAAATATTAACCCCCTATATATAAATATCCACAAAAGGAAAATATTATTTACTCCATTAATTAATCCATGCATGATTGTGATTATCAGAATTCAGAAAGGTGTAGTGTCAAAACAACATTTCGCCGCCAATTTGTTGCATTACACCACAACATAGCCAATCAGCCATCAGCAGCAGCCACATGGGCACTCAAATATCTTCTTTTTTTTTCCTTTAAATTTTCCTTAACGCACCTAACCAATGTATATATATATAGATATATATTGGGTACTCTTAATATATAAACCGCTTTCTATTAAATCTTTAATATGAACAGGACATGTCATTAATCACATATAAGTGGTGTCATTTACAATATCATTAATTTGAACAAATAACCATGTAATAGCTAATAAGTTAAATACGCACAAGCAAGGAGCAGAGAGAAATAGGCATTAATTAATTAATCAGTAGTGTTTTGAATATTAAAATTGAATGATGATAAACTGTAGTAGTAGATCCTGTAGTTAATTTGAGTTTAGAGCCTTCTGAACTTTAGTTTTAAACACTAAAATGTACAATTTTTCCATTGAAAAATAGAGGAAACAACCTGTTGAATGGGTCACGTACGATCCGAAACCTGAACCCACAATGCAATGCCAAGCCGGACCGTACACTTTATCGAACTCCTGCATTAAGCAAGTTGAATTTAATTTATTGTTAACCATATATATATTATAATATATATTATAACATTAGAGCACATGATTAGATGAAGATAGTTATAGACATTGACACTGTTGCACTTGCACACACATGGCTAGAGAGAGAGAGAGAGAGAGAATTTTGATATTAATTAGCTGAAAGCAGTTTAATTATAATTATAGCTTCCATTGCTTTTGAACACATGGGCTGTTGGATCCTATGCCATTAATTCGTCCTTTCAATTTCAATTATAAGATAAAAAAGTATATGGTTATTAATTACACCTATCAACTTGAAACATAAAATTTTTATTGTAACTGATACGGTAAATATTGAGTTCTTGTATAAGTTATCATGTAGAAGTGAAATAATAATTAAGTAAGTATTTGACACATAACAATTTATATAAAAATACGTTAAATAACATATGATCAGAATTCTCTATTGACTTGAATTTAAAAAAAAAATTAGGTTTATAAATAAAAATATAATAGTAATCCGATTGCACACAAATATTAATTGGTACACGAAACATTATCTCAAAAAATTTTAGAGACCTCATCTCATCTCATGAGAGTAAGATAATTATGTGTTTACGATGAATGGCTCCATGAACCCTCTGAACGAGGGACAGAGTTCAAAATCATCCAAGAAAATCAAAAATCCAAAATCAAACACCAAACACGTAGCTATCTATGGCTAGCCTTTACCGTACGGTATAAAGTAACAAAACGAAAATATGATCTGTTTCAAATTAGTTGCATAGATTGTGAATGTAATTTAAATCTGCCGAGAGAATTAAAATCATGCAACAGTAGTGAACAAGAACATAAGCACGTACCTTCTTAATGTTAAAAGCAATGTGTTTGGTGCTGAACTTCTCCAAGCTATCATAAGTGGTTCTTGCACAGCGAAAGGCGTGGACCTGCATGAATCCGGGCATATCAGACACCAAAACCTTCACTTGAAGAAATGAAATCACAGAAGCCAAGTTTGTTCCAAAATTCGTTTCTACATGTGACACCGACTTCCTTGCCTCAACGTAATTATTAATCCCTCTTCCTCCTCCTCCTCCTCCTCCTCCTCTATCTACACTTCTGCGGCCGCCGTGTTCGATTTGTTCACAACCTTCCAGTTTCTTTAGCACCGAATTATCTTTTGATGGCAGCACTGCTGGCTCGATTTGTTGGCAGTTTTGCAAGACACTAGTATGTGAATGTGACTGCCGCTGTGACTGTGACTGTGACCGTGACACCATATCAGCAGCAGTAGCAGCAGCAGCAGCTGGCTGGGATTTTGGCTTGTGATGGGTTTTAATGCTGGATAATTTGTAGAAAGACGGGAATAATGATCTCCTTTTTTGCTTTTCTTTCGTAGCCATTTCTTCTGAGGGCTAGCTCTTCGATCATTAAGTGGGTGCGCATATATATGTAGTTATATACATGCGTGTGATCTGTGTGAGTGAATGAATGCACTGAAAGCAATGTTAAAAAATGTGGATTAGAAAGCAAACCATGTGTTATTGCCTGTAATCAAGGGATAATAAAAAGGTGTGGTGTTAAAGAGATTGGATGCATTTGTTTTCAATCAATTGCTTGGACTGATGGAAAATTTGATTGGCTATTGGGGCGTATTTGTCTGTTATTGAGTTTTGCTTGTGAAAATGCCAGCACACACCCATGACCCCCTACCGGCCACCGCCCTAATTTTTATAAGGTACCCTACAAAATAGTCTCTCTGTCTTTGTTCTATTCTAAATAATTCTTCCGATTAAGAAAATCAACCAAGGAAATTCATTCTTCAACTTCCTTTTAAGTCAAACGTCAATTGTTATAACTAATGAGATTATGGGCTAGGTTTTATCAAGTTATTTGGCAATAAGCACTTTTCTGCCACATACTTATTGGTTGAACCATCTTTATCATGTAATAAATATCAGGATAACAAACTTTAATTTCCCACATAAAGTTGACTTAATGAATTAATTTCAGCATATTGAACTTGCTTTTTAGGATTATATTATATTTATATGTATATGTTTAACATAGCTTCGGTTCTTGAACCAAGGGAGGAGCATGTGGATGCATAGTTCTCTTGACATTTCTTGAAGTTTAAAAGTATAGATAACTTAATTAAAGTGGAAGTGCAAAAAGTACTTAGCTTTAACAATAATTAATTTTGTTAATTCGAAGGAAATGAAAGGTGTACTAGTAATTGGACCAAGATTTAGTGCCTAGTTGAATTTGTTCTGAGAACTAAATCAATAGTCAGGAATTATTTAACATGGATTTCATACGAATTTTAATTAATTCATAACTATTGATTCAATACTCAACGTTGGCTTCCGAGCACCAAATCCTTATATGCAGTGATTGGCTTCAAAATTAACATTGCCAAAAAGAAGAAATTGGGAAGCCAGAGTTGCTCAAAAGATTTGCAATACTCAACATATCCCTTTCTAAGTTGATTCGTATGTGACAAACCGGGGGGATGGCATGTCCGTTTGAAAGGCAAGTTGTTGGGTGCATTTAGTCCTTTTGTTTGGAATTAATTTTTGTATTCATTCCAAGTGGGGCCGAAGCTGTATAGCTTTCAGTGGCCCCCTTAATCAAAGGAATTCTGTGGGGTAAAAGCAGAGCAACTGAGCATTCATTGACACCCTCATTGTTTAATGATCTAAGCAAACATAAGCCTCATAAAATAATCCTTTTTCTCAGCCGTTGGAAATTATAGAGTTTCCACGGCATCATGATATTGATCCTGATGTATGAAAATCTGTTCAATATTCTCTTTCATTTAATGTAAATTTTTTTATTAATATTAGATTGTTACATATTTCTTACGTTATTAATACTATAAAAAAAAAGAAAAAGAAAAAGAAATAACAGCATCATAAAGCGACCCATACAGAAAACAAAGGATTTGAGACAAATGGACGCACACGCAAAGCTGAAGATAGCAACTGAAGTAGAGCAGCGGCCATGGGTTTGAGAACAAGAGAAGCTAGCTATTAGGATTATAAGCTCCCATGATTGGTATTATCTATTCTTCTATCCCTAAAATTAAAAATGTGTAACTAAATCTCTTATACTATGGTTGAGGATAATATCTAGTTCAATGAAATAAATTATATTTTATTCAATTAATTCCTTACAAGTGTGCTTTAATGTTTATGTTTCTTACTTTATATGTTTAGTTGGATACTGTTAAATTTTTTCACCAATTCTTTCATGTATTATTGATCGTTAGGATTAATATTTTACTGAATCTATACTTGGGTCTAGTAAATCTAAACGTAATTATCTTTAATTTTGTGTCTTTCTTTATTAAATTATTTACACGAAATGCTTATGAAAACTTTGAATCTTTGTTATTTAGTATGTAATAGGATGCATCACACTGTTAAGTAGAAAATAACCTACATAAGATTAATTTTAAATAAGCTTAATTGTTATATCCATGAGTAGACATGGAATGATTTCGAATTATCACTCTAAAATTGAGAATTGAGTAATTAGATAATTATTAAATTAAATAGTGATGGATTCTGAAATCCTAGTAGTTTAAATTTCTTGAATTCTCGTGTTAATTTACTTGTCTTTATTTTAGTTACATCTTTAGTTTAAGTTTCTTCAAACAAAATATTTTCCTTGCAATTAGGGTATAGTTTTAATTAGTTTAAATTAGATTTAATTTTTCTAAGATTAACGGTCTAGATAGATTCAATCTCGTTATTCCTATTCTATACTCTAACAAACTCATATGCTTGCGAGTATATTAAAATTTGCACGACAAATGAATAAATAGTAATGCTCTAAAGACCTCTTAATATTAAATCAACCCTATCAGTCTATTACCTATGCTGTCAACTTCCAGCGCACTTTTACAATTGTGTGACGCAATGCTCTCACTTGTTTCCAAACTCTCAGCTTATGATATCTTTCCGCATTATTGTATCAACAACATAACCGTGTAATAATAACTATAAGTTTTTAGTATAGAGTTGGGCCTTCTAATTTTGTACAAAAGTTTGGAGGACTATTATACTCAATTTTGAATGTTCCCCCAACATAAAATCCTTTTTTTTAAAAAAAAAAATAATGATATACATGACTATCGGCCTTTACATCAGAGATTACAATTGATATTTACAATCATATTATATAATTGGGACCTCGTGTATATTGAACTATTAATATTTACATCAGAGATTACAATTTGTATTTATAGTCAGATTATACAACTGAGATCTCGTGTATGATATTTATATAAGAGATTACAACTATTATTTACAATCAGATTATATAATTGGGATCTCGTGTGTATTGAACTTTTGAAGTACTGCTCAATTTTTTATACAACTAGAACTTCATTATAATTGGTATTTACAATCAGATTATACAACTAAGACCTCGTGTATGAATGTACATTGAACTATTGGTATTTACATAAGAGATTACAATTAGTATTTATAATTATATTATATAACTAGAATCTCATATACATGACTGTCAACTCTACTCATATTTTTTTAAGGAGAAGATTATCATTATCTCCACTCAAATACTTTATAATTGAGGAACGATCAAAACTAATTCTTATAATACTTTTATGGAGACTCAAACCCTTACTTTCATAATTATAAGTGTAAGAATTCTCTCACTGGCCCGAAGGCCTAACATAACACTTAATAATCTCAACTGAGAACAAACGGAAAAGTGGAGGAGGAATATTAATAAGATTTATTTACAGTCACTTGTTTTGTGATGGCCAACAAACGGCTTAAAAGCCCATCTCTATGGCCCAAAAGAATTTCAAAGGTTTAGGCCCTAAACTGTAAATGTCAGAATGTCATACAAATGGCCTAGTTGAATCTATTGAAGTCGCTGTAAGCACAAGAAAAGTGAGAAATAGGATCTGCAAGTCGTTGAAGGAGGCAGCCAACCCGATAACGGAAAATGCTTTAAATGTTGGTATAGAAAATGGGTCCTATAGAGTTGCTGAAAAGAGCAAAACCTAAGCCCTAGATGTAGAATGGGAGGCCCAAAGTCGGTGAACAAAAGAGGGTAAAGGCGAATTTAATGTTAGCATATAGAGACAGATGTAGTTCAGCATCATAACTCATACGTTCATAATAAGCAATGATGGTTAAGGAAGCAATCCCAACTTCATTCTTCTGAAAAGGAAACAAAGTGAACACCATTACTTTCTTTCCACAGAGGATTTGGACCACCACAAAAGAAATTGAGACCTGAAAATATAACTATGTAGAGACAATTGATAAAAGCAAAATAGACATTACCACGTGTCTTGATAAATAGACAAATAATAGCTCTGTTTATTGCTTGGCCGGCCATTTGCATATTCATGCATTTATGGCTTTGGCTTGGGCGGTTAGAGAGCTTGAATCAAGGCAGAAGCTGAAGGAATTGCTTTTCAATGAACATATTTAGAAAGCAGCAGCTTTTGCATAGCCATATCTTGAGTGCTAGTCAAGTTCCATTGTAAATTTTCACTTTTCTTTCGGTCTTTCTTTCGTCTCTTCATAAAATTTGCGAAAATGGTAGAAATAGGGGTTCCTTGCGGCCCAAAACAGTTGGCTAATTCTGCTCTTCTCTCTATGTTTTGGACTGAAGGGAGCTCCTAATTCTTCTCTTTTCCTTCCAAAGTCTTGGCTAATTCAGAGGCTCGGAAAGTTGACGCGTATTACCATCATTTGTTGTTAGGTATAACTTCATCTTTAAGCCATCTGGTATGAAAATCAAAGTCTTGTTTTGTTCCATATTGATGAATGATTTCACAGGTCAAATCATTTAATCTTATATTACAAACATGAGATTGTGCTTATATATATATAATTCGTTTCATTTCAACAATAGAAGTGAAGATGAAGCATAATTGTTCAGAACAAATAATCATACTATGATGGTTTGCACTCATTCAGTAGCCAAATTTCTTGGATTAACTATAACTAACAGTATAATGATCCTTCAATTGGCTGGCCAGTGATGGCCATGGCCATGGCGCACATTTGGTCTTGTGATGATCTTTGTAAGTAATGAAAGATAGACTTTAAATAGCTCAATTGTAGCCTGAATTTACATGAATAAAAATTCTAAGCTCTTGACTTTCCATGCAAGGTATTTGGTAAAGTAGTAACCTCCTTCCTCGGAAATATCAGAGCCAGAAGTCTTCAACGTAAATCCTTCTGTTATGTTTCTTCAAGAGTCTTCTGCTCTTCGGGTAAACATCTAGCCTGCTGTAATCCTTGTTTGATTTATTTCAATTCCTTGCTATATATGCAATTCTATATGTTCGATCCATTTCATCTATAGGTTTAACCATTTGGGGTAAGCTGACTCTACTATCTTCTATTCATGGAAGATGGAACTATTTATTAAGCTTCCCGGTTAACAGATTGGGCCCCTTAATTATTGATGCATTTTCAGATCAGAGTGCATTTGTAAGATGAACATACATAACGGGAAAATAGTAACTAAATTAAGGAACCAAAAGCTACTGAATCAGATGAGAAAGAAATTGATTTGAACATTGACTCCAAGGAAAGAAGAAGAGCTCAGTACATAGGATAAATTTGCTGATTGTGCTTATCCATGAGGCTAGTTGTTGCCTGCTTGATCAATATCAGTTCACTCCTCATTCTTGACACTAATAACCTCTCATTCCATTACTCTCAAAAGAGCCATTGTGACTAAAGTTACTAGTGTTAATTGTTTCGAATGGAAGCACCAGTCCCCACACAGAAATGAAAAGTAACACATCTAAATTTCCAAATCTCTTAGCTGTGCTGGAAGAAATTAGATTCTACTCTTTACTTCATTCACAAGCAATCAAAATCCACTTTGCGGGTCATCTAAATTTCACTTGAGATGTTTGTTTGATCCTTCTCAAATGGGTAACAGAACTTACTCTTAGTCTTACCCTCAAAATTTTTCAAAGTAGCTAACAGTTAAACAAATTATATATGCAAAACCAAATACATTTATCATTACAATTCAATAACTACTAACGAAGAAAAGAAATAAATGGTCAAGTTATCATAACCATTGTACTTCTAATACATACATACACAAAAAGCCTACACTACCAGGCACTTGTGATAAACATCCATAATCTATTTATTTTAATCATTGTGCACGACAAGGAAAGCCTTCATTAGAATTAGAGAGGCACTGCTGCTTCATTTGCATTATTGAATCTTCTGCTGCTGTTGCGCCGCTGGATATTGCAGTTGACAATTGAACATGATCTGATGGTATCTCCAGCTAGTGGAACCACAGGCAGGACGTCACAGTTGCAAATCTCAATCATCGAGCCATCTGGGTCGTGAAAGAACAATTGATCAACGTAGATTCCACCCTCCTCTACCCTGCTTTTAACGTACTCTATCTTCATCTGCGTCAATTTTCTCTCCACTGTCGCCATGTTCTCACACTGCCAACAAGTAAAGTACGTATAGTTAATCATTTCAAGCATATCGCTTGCACATGCTTTTGAGTGTGTATATAGAAGATAAAAGAGATAATAATAGCGAGCTACAAATACTTGGAAAGAAATATGATTGTCCTTGGGATTAATAATCTTGCTGATGCTGGGCATTCTATCAGGATCTTCACATTTCAATAGATGCATGCCAATGCCATAATTGAATAGCCTTTTTAATAATCAAAATATCAATAAGTCAGTATTCAATCAAACTATATCTAAATTCAACAATATTGATTACTGTTATAGAAATACATTATACCATGCACCATGAAAATCAAAAGAACCAGGCCTCCTGATGGGAAGGAAACCAAGAACATTTTGGTAGAAATCAAGGGACTTTTCAACTGGTCTACACACAAGCGAGATGTGATTCAAGGACTTGAGACTCAAAGGATTCTGCATGCTTTCCTTCATCTTTGTGTTCTCAGATGGAAGTTTAATTAAGTAAGAACAAGATTAACGGTAATGAGAGCTACAAATGTGGATTAATTCTATATAGAGATACAGGAGGGAGAATCTTTCGGAGGCTTTCACGGCCGTGCTTAATTCACACCAATTTATATATACAAAACATCAGTCTTGTCTCTCCATCCACATGTGTATTCATTTTGCTTCCAGGGGTTTGAGATATATATGGCTGCTTGTGACACGTTGTTTAATCAAGCGTTAGAAATTACTCCAAGAAGGAAAAAAAAAGAAGAAAGAAAATTCAATACTATATATGCCCTCAATAGAAACTTGACCCGGTTTCTTCCTCCCATTGCTGTTCCTTCATATCTACTTTTAACATGATTCCCTCGAAGTTTAATTGGTGTGAAAATATGATTGCAAGAGACTTAACCAGAATTTATGCTATTATTGAGGAACAATTATCTATGATTATTTGTAAGTCAAACCAAACGCGGAGAACATCTTATATTATGAGAAAAACTTGTAAATATCAAAGGTGTGTACAAAAAGCCAATAGAATCATGACAAGTGCATGACAGTGTACACATATCATGATTTTACTGGGTTTGTTGAATGCACAATAGAAGTACAGAAGATTTTCATCTTATCAGTATATGAGAATGAGACGACAAACAGTACACTACATGAAAGATTTTCACTTAAACATATAGCATAAAACGAGATATGTCTTAAGATATCTATTTGCTTGAAAATTTGATCTTGCATGATGCAATGCTTTGCTTGAACCTTCATTGAAACTTTTATTAAACGACCCTATTGTAAATGATTCATATTAATGCATGAAAAAAATTTGTAAATTCATTCTCCTTTATTATCAAACTTGAAGTAATCGCTATATCTGGATAGTACATTTGCACCTAACAATTGTCAGAGATAAACTAGTCCAATAATTAATAATCTGTTATGTAAATCAATCTTATGACATTCAGCTGATTTCGTCCCACAAAATTTCACATACATCCATACATGATTTCAATTAGTTGATATACTGATATAAAGAATTAATCTTAGCTTCACTCATTGTGCTTTTACAAGCCTATACTTATAAAATCATCAAGCACAATGGAGAAACTCTTCCTTCTTCACATGAATAGAATTAGAAAGGCACGACTGAGGATTCATTTGTGGTTCTTGTTGTATCTGCTGCTGATGGAAATTGCAATTCACACTCGAAGTACACGATCCGATCGTCACGGCATCTCCTGCTAACGGCACCACGGGCAGGACGTCACAGTTGCAAATTTCAATCATCGAGCCATCTGGGTCGTGGAAAAACAATTGATCAACACTGATTCCGCTCTCCTCTACCCGACTCTTCACGTAATCTATCTTCATCTCCTTCAATTTTCTCTCCACTATCGCCATGTTCTCACACTGCCAACAGATTCAATCGCATATGGCCAATCATTTATTAAATTCAATCGCATGTGGTTAATCATTCATTCTTCCACTTAGATTTTGGGCCAATGCATATATATATATATATATAGAAAATAAAAGAGATTATATTTACATATAGAGAAAGAGAGAGAGAGATACTTGGAAAGAAATATGATTGTCCTTGGGATTAATATTCTTGCTGGTCTTGGGCAAATGATCAGGCTCTTCAGATTTCAGGAGATGAATGCCCATGCCATAATTGAACAGCCTACTTACGTCATAATATATGAATCAGTCGGTATATAATCGATATACATCTAAATATTCAATAATATCAACTAAGGGTTACATACACGTAGATATATAAATATAACAACATACCATGCACCATGAAAATCAAAAGAACCGGGCCTTCTGATGGGAAAGAAACCAAGAACGTTTTGGTAGAAATCAAGAGACGCCTCAACTGATCTACACACAAGCGATATGTGATTCAATGACTTGAGACACAGAGGATTCTCAACGCTTTCCTTCATTTGTGAAATTCCGACAGGAATACGCAAGTACAAAGCAAAAAAATGGAAGTTTAATTAATGAATTAAGATGAAGATCAAGAAAAGGAAACGGGGTTGAAATTGAAAAGCTATGGCCAGCTGCTACGGAGATTGTTCATTGATTAAATTTCGGAGGCTTTCACGGGTTAGCTCGGCATCTATATATATATATATATATGTAGACTTGATCGGAGAAGAGAGAGAGAGAGAGAGCCAGACAGGCTCCTGTCTCTATCCCCATCTGTACTTTTCTTGCAAGGTTTTTAGATAGATTTGATTATTACACGCATTTCCTATGCGTATTGATGACTTGGATCTAGATTGGCACTAATTTGATTTGTTGACAAGTCTTTCCATATCTTATAAGCAGAGTCAGAAATTGCCCAGACAAAAGGAAATATTTAAAACAACAATAATAATAATAACGGGTACTATCAACTTTCTTTTTCTTTTTAACATTTTTACTCTGTCATAAATCATAGGGATTTTTCTAACATATATTTGCTATAACATACAGTTCATGTAAAGTTGGTTGAACAATAACTAATACGAAATTACTGTTTATTTTTTTTACAAATATTATATGTTACAGCAAATATATGTTAGGGGGCTCTAAAGCAGAAAGATATATGCAGAGACCTGAGACCTCCTTCATCAGTGTTGTGAGAAGATTAAAAGAAATTATAAGAAATTAAAAGATGATACTAGTAACTTTGTTTTTCATTGAGAAAATCCCTATGCAAATTCTTCTCTTACAAATTGACATTCAACTAAACTAATATTATTTGAGTGAGAAGCAAATCAGTTTGTTTTTGCGTACATGCATAATATTATTATTCGCATAAAAAAATATGGCCAGATTCTCTTTCATGATTTTGTATCTTGCTAATTCATACAGATAAGGGAAAATAAAAATAGGAAATTGGAAGTGTTAAGCAAAAAAGGTACTTGGAATTTGATGTGTTAAGCAAAATTGGAAATTGGATTAATTAAGGTTCTTGTTTGTATATAAATAATAAAATTATAAAATTTAAAATTTATATTTATATAAAATTTATAAAATTATATATTAAATTTTTATATATAACATAATACGTAATTGCCTTCAGATTGAGCTGACATCCGTTACGGTCGTCATTCGATTCAAAGAATTCTCCGTTTCAGAACCGTACATGAGATGAAAATCTCATACGGCTCCTCCTTTATGTGCATAATGAGAATAATCCATGGAATCAAAAAAGATTGAAATTGTACTCGAAATAAAAATAAATCCATGTGAGGAGGAAAGGAAATTTTCAATGGTAAAAGAATTATCTAAATTCTTTTTTAACATAATTTATATTTTGTCTGTCATAATTATTGGATTAATTTAATTTCTAGTTTTTATGATAAAATAACAGGGTTCTAACGGTTCAAGGGGACAACATATATATCAGTGTTATCTAAGATGGTGCAACTAGCAGCAGCACATTAAGCCTTACGAGTTATTGTACCAATTATTATTATTTTGGCAAGATTCATTTGATATTTTGATCCGATTCTTTTCGAATTTCAACTGCCAGCATATATTGAAGAGATATCCCCACGCTCAGTTTGAAGATACACGATAGCATAAAGTATAAGCTCTATTTGATATTTGGCCCCGCGGATGCATGCTTTGTATTGTATCTTAAATTTGCAAGTATCGAGAAAAAATGTGTTTCGTTGTTATATTTTGAAATTAGTATTTATTTAGTTATTATATTTTTAAAAATAGTTCACACATCCTTGTTATTAAATTATTATACTCTTACTTGTTACTTTTTGTCAATAATTTAAGTTTTTTCTTTATTAATGTAAAAAAAGAAAGAAAGAAAGATTATTGTAAGCGGCTAATATTATAAAAGCAAACAAAAAAAAAGAAGTAATTGTAAGAGTATCAATAGTTTAATGATAATGGTGTTTTGAGTTATTTTAAAAAATGTAGGGATTGAATGGATACTGACCTCATAATATAAAAACTAAACGAATTTTTACTTTTATAAGTAGAGCGTATGTTATTAATTTGTTTTATCATTCCGATTTCAATCATATTCGATTGTGCCTGCTTTCGAAACAGAAATTTACACATATACAACTCGTTACTGCATCTATGGCCTCAACCTTTTAAGCATTAAGAATTTTTTTTTTTTTTTTTTGGTGTGGTCAAAATTGTAAGAGCAGCGTGATAAAGTTTATATACATTCCTAACCAATGCATAATTAAACGATCGAACTTGGCCCTATTTTGAATAATGGAATCGGGATATAGAGAAAACATATTGTGTTACCTGTTTACTTTATAATCCTACTTCAGTCCCTTTTTTATTTTATTTTTTAAAAAAAATTTCAATAAATAAAACTGTCAAGCATGGGTAAGTGGAAAATTGTGGCTTGGGTTTGGTTGGAATTGACTAGAATGAATGACAAATAAACCAAAAGTACTTGAATTGAATAAAACAAATTTATCAAAAGTAATTGAATTGAATAACGCATTACATGATCATCTCTATATTATAATTTCAAAATTTCGAACTTACTTTCAAGTGGTAATATAAGAAACATTCTTTATGGAAGGGTGATGAAAAGAGGAAAAAAGAACGGTAAATTTAGATCTAAAAATATCTCATGAAACTGGGAAAAAAAAATTATCATAACAAATGAGTTAAGAATTATTAAAGATCTAATAAGGTCCGACATTTTCGTGTCTACCTAACTCGAATATAATTTTAATAAGAGAGAAGCTTTTAACACCCCTCTAAAATTCGTATAACACACTTATGAAATTTTATTTCGTACAATACCCCTAATTTAAGTTATACTAACCGTATATTAAAACCAACTATTTCAACCTAAAATTTTCCTCTAATTTTTTTTAACTTTTTATTTTAAAATATATAAAATCTTAGAATCTTTATTTTTTTTTTTATAGTTTCTCTTTTCATAATTCTAAATTCTTATAAATTTCTCAAGAAAATAAAAAAATTTTGAATTAAAATTTAAAATATCAGTATAAACTTTGAAGCGGGTTGGATATAAAAAACTTGTTAAAAGAAAACTTTACTTAAGTATTTGATTAAATTTTCATTAAAAAAGAACTAAAACAATTTAATTTTGATTATTTTAATAATTTTAATTAAAGGGGGTATAATAATGAATTTTAAGAGTTGTCAAAAGGCCACCTCTTTTAATAAAAACCGAATTTCAGTGTTTGAATTTACTCATTGAAACATTAACTAAAATTCAGTATGGTGATGATACCCATCAATAATCATTACTAGTTGACAACCAAATTTTGTTAATTTTCTATTATAAATAAAATAATTTTACATATAGCAAATAATAGAAAATTAATTTTATTCTAATAATAAAATAATTTTGTTAGGATATTTAATTTTTTAATAATTAATTAATTTCTTTAAAAAAAAAAGTGTTTGACAAATATTTTGAAATCAGCTTATTTTATAAATTTCTCTTAAAAAAAAAAAAAAGAAAAAAGGAAAAATGACAAGCCAGCATTCGAAAATCGAAAGTGAACTGAACTCTCTTTAAAATTTTCGTTTAATCTTTTTGGTTGATTTTTTTTTTTTCGGGGGAAAATCAGCCTGAGAAAAATGAACGGAAATCTGGAAGTCTCCGTCGACAAACTCCCCGTGAAACGCTTAGACGCCATCGAAGAAAACGGCGCTGAACGATTCCCTCCGTACGTTCCCTCTCTTAAAACTCCATTTGTTTCGTTTCTCGTTATATGAATCCTCCAAAATCAAAACAAATTAAGCATTATTCGAAGGTATAATTTTCTGTAGTTTCTTTCAAATTTAATCTGTTGTAGCTACAAGAATGATCCATAATTCAGTTTCTGCAAAAACAATAAGATAAATAATTGTTTAATGTATATTTCCATTTTTAGGGTTGTTGAGATGATGTTGATTTAGGAAGTGTTTTGCGTGTGATTAATCAGAGACGTAGGTTATGATGAGAAGCGAGAGTCGTTGATACGGAGAATAGACTTTGCGTGGGCGGTGGAGAAAGATGATAACAAGAGGCTGAAGAAGAGTTCGAAAGAAAGCAGCTCGTCGGCCACTACGACGCCATGGCAGTGGCAGAATATGATGGAGAACTTGCAGTTTGCTCACCAGGAGCTCTCTGTCATTATAGACCTCATCAACACTGTAAGCTGCTCAATTGTAATTTCCAATTGTTGATTGAGAATTTGGCGCATTG
The DNA here is from genome assembly GCA_030449075.1 of Murraya paniculata. Classification (NCBI taxonomy): domain Eukaryota; kingdom Viridiplantae; phylum Streptophyta; class Magnoliopsida; order Sapindales; family Rutaceae; genus Murraya; species Murraya paniculata. Next base: position 1,410,017 of record JAEVFN010000007.1, on the reverse strand, counting down.
TGAATTACTATCTGAGTATTCTTGCAACTGTTTTTCTTCTGTTTATTAGACAGTCACTTTCATTTGGTAACTACTTTGTACAAACCACTAACCAGCCTATACCTAGCAGCCAGTGGTTTCAGTTGATATTAGCTGTGGATCAAAAGCCTTAGCTCCGCAATCCCCATAATACCTAGCAGCCAGTGGTTTCAGTTGATATTAGCTGTGGATCAAAAGCCTTAGCTCCGCAATCCCCATAATACCTTCTTCCTCTTTAGTGAATTTTACGGTTTCTTTCTAAAACGTTACTGTATTGGTGAAAGTGTGGGTTTGGTTTGGTGTGTTTTGGATTTTAGTTGAGATTGTGAATGAGACAGTGAAAGTGAAAGTGCTTGGTTCTGTGAAATGATGGATTTTACTGCCCGGTAGTAACCAAAACAGAAGAATTTTTCTTGATTGAATCTGATACAACTATTTGCTCCATATTTTCTTCTTGTGGATTGGGATGGGTTTGGGGGAAGAGGGCTGGTCAAAAGATCTTGACTCGTAAGGCTCAAAATTGAGATATCAGTTCTCTATACCCAAATGTATAATTGAAAATGGATGGAAATTTTTTATCCATTAAACCTTGCAAGTCAATAGTTAAGAAAATTTTTTTAGAAAATTTTTTTAATTTCCTTTGCTTGAGGTTTGGTTTTTACTTGTTGTAATGGATTCAAGATCTTTGATTGAAGTACTCATTGGGAAGTGGAAAGTGCCATTTAAAAGATAAACAGTGAATGTTAACATCAGAAATGAATTTGCTGTGCCTAGGTGGAAGCTAATGATGCTGTAACGGTGGCTGGCATGACCAGACCAAAGCCATTACCTAATGAAGTTCTCTCTGACCTTTCTGTATCTGCAGCAACTAAGCTACAGTGCTACCGAGTATTTTCTTCTTTGTTCTTATGATACTGCGTCTTCATTTGATTTTATGTTGGATCTTTTTTCTTTTTGTTATTTTTGTATTTTCTTAATATGCGTTGCTTCTGTTGCAGCATCTAGGAATATATTTTAAACAGTCTGCCAAATCATTGGAACAGCAAATTGCTAAGGAGGCAAGATTCTATGGTGCTCTTATCAGGTGAGTTTCCCTCATTTGCCTATCAAGTATTGAATACACTGGTTTAATGAATAATCATACTGCCAAATGTAAACATTGCATCTTTTGTAGCTATCATATCAAAATTTTCTCCATTCATTTGGAAAATAATATTTTCTCTGAAAAAGTGTAACAATTATGTATTCTTCTGTAAATTTATTCACGTCCAGAAACTAAGAAACCAATTTTTATACGATCGTGTCTTTTGTTATTTCTTCAACCAATTACTTATCTAGTTTATTCCTGACAAGCAAATAGATTGCAGCAAAACTGGAAAGTTAAACGGCAGCGTGTGGCAGCTCCAGCTTCAGGAAATGAAGGCTTTACCGTTGATCTTTTTGACAATTCATTATATGATTCAGCAGCTGTTTCACGTCCATCTTCTCTATCCACTATTCGCATTGACCATGATTCTGCTGGTATGCTGGCTATAAATTTACCTCCAAATTCATGCCGCTCTCTTCGCTTTGGTTTCCTTGGTGCTCATCCTGGTGATAGTTCTAAGCAATCCAGTGAGGTCAAACCTTGTCCATCTAAAGAAGCCAAGGAGTCTGTGAATGATGATGAGTATGTTAGAGAAACACATTCACTTCTCCGTGAGGTTCATCAAGCAATTTTTTATGAACAGGTTGAGTTTTTTTCTCTTTGTATTTTTGTATTCATTTATCAATTTTGACTCTTGCTCTAACGCTTTGATTCTTCTGGCTCCTCAGGTTTTTGATACAGTGAATCGTGACGCATTTAAGCAATCATTAGGAGTCAATGTGACTGGAATAAGAGAAAATTATTTACAATTGGGCATAGGACAGGGAATCTCCATATTCCTATCACTTAGACCGTCCAGCCAGGGTGATCTATCGATTGACAGGGAGAACCAGAACGTCGAATCTGGAAATTTGCCTCTGGATTCATTTGATGGGGTAAAGTTAGGCGAAGAAAAGGATGATATTCTGAAAAACAGTAGAGGATATCCTAATCGTCTTAGTTATGAGATTTATCTGCAACAATTATTTCACGAGTATCTTTATGCGAGAGCAAAAAATAAGCCCATTTCAACTGGCACTCGAGTATCTGGTCCACCAACGAGGGATGGGTCTGGTCTTCTTGGTCATTTCTGTCTGTCTCTGGCTCACAGAATATTTTCAAACAAAGTTCGTGTGGAACTGGAAAATGCGGTATGATGATCCTTATCTCTCTTTGGACGTGTGCTACTGCATTTTCTGCTTTTCTTGTACTCTTCAGCTTGTCCTTATTTTATTTTCTCTGATGTCTCAAGGTTTGTGGGGTTCCTTATCTTCATTTGATATCTCATCCCACTTGGCATTCTCGAACATCTTCATGGACAGTCTTCTTAAAAGTTCCTCAGTCCATTCTTCATGCAGACTCCGATTCCCGAACAGCAGAAACTGCTAAATCACATTTTCGGACTAAGGTTGTGGTAAATGATGATTGCATTAATGTCGAGGGTGAAGGCACACCCAATGTTGTCGGTCTTTTTAAAGGGAGATCTGAGGACATGTCTTCTATTAATAAATATGATTGTGACTTGGCGGATCTTCCTGTGATAATTCTACAGCAGGTGGGTTGCTGCTTCATCTTCTTTCTAAGAGTGGTACCAAAGTATCTGAGACATAGGCTAGAGATGGATATAAAGTATGAATAATCTGTCGTTCAGTTGAGTTGATGTCTGTTTGTTCCTTTTCTCTTTCCTTTTTCTTTCAATTCTTTCTTTCTCTCTTGCAAGTTGCTTTGTGCTTTTAGGTGGGGTAACGAAGGGACTTTACTTACTAGATGTATCCTAGTCTATTTGAGAAATGTTTAAGTTAACCAGCTTTGTTTTGGTTAGTTAAGTAATTAGGTCTTGCATTAGAATGGTTGGTCTATGATTCTATCTTGGATGGCAAGCTCATATCTATAGTAGTAACTAACTGCTACTTGCTGATGCAATGATTTTGTTTCAACTTTATGTTTATTTAAAAGCTGAGATTCTCATTTTACTTATTATGAAATAAGAAGTAATTTATTAGCTAAAATGTGAATACTTCTGGTTGGGCTTCTGCAGCTTGCTTAACAGTGCCTTATTAAATTGGTTCCTGGCCTTTTTAATTGCAGTGTTTATGTCAGCCTTATTAAATTCTGGATGCTAAGGCTAGTAATAGAATGTTACACTATTATGTTCATGGAGGAAGTATTGGGGAGTGCACATATTTCTCCTTTATAATTAACGCTAGAAGTTGTTTTTGCACGATTCCTGGTTGCAAGTTTGGTGGATGCATATTCCCTCCAAATTTCAGACATTATACTGATTTTCTACAAATTTGAAATGGCATACTGAAAACTAACTCTTGGTTAATGGACAAGAATCTGGTTGCTCTAGTTTTCTGTTCATGGATGCACTAGTTTTGGTAATGTAAATAGTTTCGAGTAATATACAGTGACAAGTGGATTTCAATAATTTTGGGATCTACCGCATTATGCAAATCATATTACTGTCCACGAATGTGCCTCTGCTTTTCCATTCATGTTTCATATTGGTTATGTAGGTATGGATAATATCTAGCTCAAGTATGGATAATATTTAGCTCAACCATCTCTTAGATAATCGTGGTTGTCCTTGAATTTTGCAATAGGTCGCAAGCCAAGTAATTCGTTGGCTTCATGAGGAAGCTCTTATGGTGGGAATAAAAGCAAGTCGGGATTTTCTATCTTTGTCCTTTGAACTGGACCAAGGTGAAACAGTCAGCTTGGTTGCTCATGTGGACCCAGAAGACATGGGTGGAGGCATTTCATGGTGGTTGGTAATGGAGGATGGTTTTGCAGGGGAGAGAAAACTCCGTTTAGACATTTCTGATGATGCCTCTGATTACAAGAAATTCCTGGGGCATTTGTCTCTTGATGTTTTATACTCAACACTGATGGATTTGGTTAGTTTGTGTGGAGGTGGAAGCCACTGATCGTATATCTCTTACAATTAGTTACGGAAAATTTAGCTCTTCTTTTTGTAGTCAATCATGTTTCATGTATCATTAGTTTTCATATGTTATTTTCTTATAGGAGACGTGATTCTCGTAGTTGATTCTCTGTATCTGTATAAACCGATTATAGATATGGCTGTAAACGGGGATATTTTGTTTTGTTTTTTTTTTTCCTTTTTGGGAAGTTTGAAGTTAGGACAGACCCAAGAGCTATAGCATTTAATTTTAACAATTCCTCCCATTTGTTGGGATGGTTAACCATCTATATCATCTTATTTATTTCCATAAAGTCAAACTGGGTTTTATTGAGATGTTGACTTGTGATGCTAAATTGTAGAAGTCTCTCATTCTTTTTTATCTTTTGTTTATTCTGAGGTTGCTCATGAAACCTTGTTCCACACGTTTATAGCGGGTGGGTAAAGGCTTCAGTCTTATCCAGTCTCCACTCTCCAGGTTGTAAATGTGATTCACGTAGAAAAGCAACAGAACTTTTTTCTTTTTAGGGTTAGCTTGTATGGGAAGATGATCGCTCATTATTACAAAGGGAGTGATGATCCATTTAACTAATCCACCACCTAAGGCTTACCTGAAATGACACCACACCTTGACACGGAACAAAATACTCCTTTTCAGTTTTACACATTACACATCAGATTCTTTCCAATCAGCACGTGACACGTTCCGAAAATCCGGTAATCATTAATTCAATGTGATCGATCAATGATCTAAGTTAATTAACCACCAAATCAAACGTAAAATTCTCAAATTCGGCAAGAAAAATGAGAATGAAATTCCAAAAAACATGCTTAATTGAATTATAATATAGAAGGTTCCAAAATAAAAAATCTTAAAAAGGTACAACACGAAACGTCTCTCGGTTGCTTTGCTCCCCATCAATTCGCTTTGTTATATTCTTCAACATTCCGTTGCAAATAATATTAGATCCCATATCGTCACCAAAAACAAGAAACACGCGCGGCATAAAATAAAAAATGAAAAGGACTTTATTACCCCTGTCGTTTCGCTTCTTTTGCATTAATTAACCACAGCAAGCCAGTGAAACCAAAGGAATTGCTACGTGGGTATCGAAGAGAATTTTGAAACTCAGTTGTGGGGTTTTAAGATTTTCCGCGGCTCTATAGGGGTTTGTTGTTAAATTTAAGTTTTGAAATTCTTTTTTTTTTCTTTCCAAAGTTAATGATCACATTTATGAGCTGGGGTTTGTTAGGAATTTGATTCTTTAATGGGTTTAAAATGATGCAAGATTGATTGATTTTGATTGATTGAATTCTTTTCTTGTTTCAGTTTTTCATTCATTTTTTTTTTCTTTTTAATGAATTATATGGAACCAACATGATGGTGCCATTGGGTGTTGATTTTCTAGAGATTGAAAAGATACATGATTTATGCTTAGATTCTATAGAGAATTGAATTTCACAAGTGGGTTTACAAATTGGAGAGGTTCTATTGATTCTTTGTTTCTTTTAGTCGTGATTCTTTTATTGTGAGTGAAATAAAATGTCTGGCGGGAGTACCCCGGTTGCTGGTGGATATATGAGGCAAAGGCATAGTCAGGGCTATGCCTCGAGTGGTGATGATCTTGAAGATGATGCATGCTCTAGGCCACAGCCTTTTTCACCGTCAATTCCTAGACCGAAAACGTGGGTTGAGATTTTGGAGAATGTGCTTTGGATTGCTTCTGCGTTGTTTATTATCTATTATGGTGACCGGCATTCTAATTTCATCTATCTTTTGTGGCATGACGAGCGAATTCGAAGGTAAGTTCATCTTTTTTTATTTCCTTTTATTATTATGTGTTGTTGATTTAATGCTCGGTGAAACATGGTTTAGTTGTTTTGTGCTGTAAGTTCTGTCCAATAGTGGATTATGGGATTCTGTTACTTGACAACTGTTTATTCCCTTTTATGGAGAGTTTGTATTGGTTTATGTTTCAAATATTTTGATCGCATTAAGTTAAGTGAGGTTCAACTGCATGAAATTCTTCTAGTATTAAGAACAGAATGAACTGCATGACGTGGGAAAGAGACTACTCTTGATTGTAAAGCATAATTTGGAATGTTAGGTATGAATATAGAGCGTGAGATACTATCATCATAGTGTGCAGCCTCAAGTATGAACTATATTTTTTGAACTCTGGTGATTTTTATCTTTTTGTGAGTTTGATATTTAACATCAGAGGAACACGGCACAGCTTACTGCCTTTTTGGTAGAGTTAAATGTTACAGAGTTACTGCATTCATATGCATGCTTAAAACTGGGCATAATGTAACTTAGGGAAGATTCTTATGAAAACCTATGAATACCTAGTTAAAACTTATATCTCCTACAGGATCTGATCAGAGTATTAAGGAACAATGTCAGGGTCTATGTGGTTCCAGATCCCACCTTAAAGTTTCAATATTCAAACACTAGAAATCTTCTGCCTACAACATGGGTGTTGAGTCCTGTGGCATATGAAGTATGAAATTATTGTAATAAGAAAAGTAGCAGTCCGTCTTGGGTACCTGAATCAATTCATGTAAATTCATGTTTACCTCTTTTATTTATTCATGTATTTCCTTTTTATTTTGATTTGCTTGAATGTCTTCAATTGATACAGAAGAGTTATGGGAGCTGACTCAAGTATTATCTTGTTCGTGTAAATTCATGTTTATCTCTTTTATTTATTCATGTGTTTCCTTTTTGTTTTGATTTGCTTGAATGTCTTCAATTGATACCGAAGAGTTATGGTAGCATTCTCTTACTAGGTATCAGTTAAAATTTTCAGTCTTCATTAATTTATAATGATGAAGTTGCATATTTCATGAATGTCAAGTCTCACCCATTTTTTAATGTCTATGGAATTGTTTCAGTTACCTAAGAGCATAGGTCTACTCTAGTTAGCTTTACTCTCATTAAAACTTTCTTTTTAACTTTATGAGATCCCATTGAACAAACTCTTTGGTATATTGCATATAATGTAATTTTCTTAAAGCTTTGCCCTAGTTAGAGTAGTTCTTGCTGTATAAAGTGGAGGATTCCAATTGAACCAACATGTTGAATATTCTGTATGAGGTGATTTCAATTCAGTGAGAGCATCTTTTGCTGTATAGGGTGGAGTATTTCCAATTCGACCAAATCATTGGCATATTCTGTATGAAGTGGAGTATTCCAAATTAGCGAAGTCATTTGCATATTCTCTTCATCAGTTGCTAATTTCATCATCCAGCAACTAGTTTGTTATGGCTATAACTACGTGTTAGAATATTCTACTTTCTGCAGTGAAAGTTACAATAAAACTCTTCTGTATATGTTTAACTGCCCAAGATTGAGAAACTGTGTGTTTATTTATGTGTCTTTGACTTCTGCTGTAGATTACCTCTGTACCTCGGGATGGTTTTAGTGGGGTTGAATGTTGCCTTCTTCTTTTATACAAGTATGTTAGTATGGAACGTCAGGAGATTTGATGAGAAGTGGGAATCATTCTGTATCTCTGCTTTGCCCTATGTTACCCTGCTTGGAGTTGTCTCCTTTTTCTTGTAAGAGGAACCGATTTATTCATCTTCTTTAAAAGCTTATAACATGGAATTTATAAGACTATATCTGCTCTGCTAACTTCTTGTCCAATTAGGCTCTCTTTTGCTCTGTGGCCAATTTGGAGTTTTCTGACCCTTCCTCTCTTGGTACGTTCTAATAGTTATTAGTTTTGTCAATTTTTATGGGGTATGATATTTTAATCATGGAGACTGCCTAATTACTGTTTATTTTACTGCAGTTCACTTTGTTTATGGCTTCCATGGTTTTATTCCCCCATTCTATGATTGGGACATTGAGACCACAAAATGATGCATTCCGCATAGATTAGACTTCCTGAAGATGATGTAGGTAATGATACTGACTTAGATAACAAGGTAGACGGATGATGCCACTGGTTACATGTTGAAGTTTTGCTTCCCAAACTGTGATGCATCCAGAGCATTGACTACCATCATGGTTAACAACGATCATAGCTGATTGTCTTTTATTCAGTCAGCTTTTAGACATGTTATTTTGACGATACACAATTGAAGGTGACCTCATCATAGCATGGTCATTTTTTTTCTTGGTTTTTGTTTTTGTATTTGGTCAGGTGCCTGTGGAAATCATTTAGTTGTAGACACAGTTGAGTTTGGTTGTCATTCTTTGGTAATTCTGCCACACTTCTGTCATACTATATTCTGTCACACACTGGAATTAATAGTTGTGAAATCGAAAATTTCTTGTTAAAACTGCCTCCGATCACTAGTTTTCTTTTCTCCTTGGTTATTTGGTTGGGTAACTTAGAACGAATTCATTGTTTTGTCATTACACAGACATACTCGAGAGTCTAGAATATTCAATTTTTAGAGATTAGCTGAATCCAACTAGAGTGGGTGCAATTCCCAGTTTCAGTGCCGTAGTCAATTATTGTGAGCCGTCTTGCTTTACCAGAGCACTAAGAACTCTTTTGTGCAAAGAAGAGACTTGACTTGCTTGAATAAAACTTGTTTTTCATGCAACACGTGGAGGCAGCTCGTGAAATTGCTAGCAACGCAAGGGCATTAATATACTTATTGACGGACTCTTTATCAGTTATCAGCCGTTTGTTTTATCATACAGCTTGTGCTTTCGGCTGTAGACGACAGTGCACAGATGCTCATCCATTTGAACGAAGACAATAATGATTAGGTGAGAATTTGAAGCCGATGATATCAGCAGTGACTAGAAGCCGTGCCAACTCCACGTTTCTCGAGTGTCTCGTGAAACCTGTAGTTCTGTATGAGAAGCAAAAGACAAGCGCCAAAAACATCAAACAAACTTATAAAAATCTGATGGTATGTTTGGTTTGAAGAAATAAAAGGAGGAGCGAGAGCAAAGAAAGCGAGGGGACAGAAATAAAGATAGGACAGATGAATTTTATGTTAAACTAAATAATGAGAATGAGATTGATCTTCTTTTTCTCTCCCCCGCTCTCGTTTCTTCCAGACCGAACATGGGCTAAAAACCCTCAACAGGCTTCGCCAAGTTCAGGACATCTCCGTGTGGCTGGAATTTGGAAAAATGGTATCAAATTTTAGGCGTGAATTTTGTTGTTTCAAAGTTCTCAAGCAGAGGAACATAACTTGCTGTTTTAACGTCCATCAAATTTTGACTAAATGACACACTCGGGAAGGTGCGTTCTTGTTTATCTCTCGCTTTAGGCTATAGCTTCGCCACAGAAGACCATTGAGGCCAGTCCTCGACTTATGACCACAACTTTTCTGCTGGGTCTCGTAGCGTGGGATTAACAATGTTGTGCATGAGAAGAAAGTAAAAGTGAAGCCCACTTGAATGACTTTTGTTAAACCCCACAAAGACCTCAACTATGTCGTGTCCCCCAAGTTGAGAAACACATCTCTCAACATTTCTCTTCACAAAAAGAAAAAGTGAACCTTTGATAATTCCAAGCATAGTGCTGAGAATAATTTTGTGGGTTTACATCATTTCATCAGATAACAAACTGAAATTCTTACGGAGATTAAACATTTCAGATAGTGATGGCGCCCAAAAGAATAAAAAAAAGCATCAACCATTCATCAATCTCTTTTCAAACAGTAGTGCGCAGGATAAAGAGAATAATCTAATGTATATGACCATTCGATGAGAGATGCCCCAATATATAAATATATATGAGTTACATACATCCATCCAGCTGCTTGCTTATTAATTCATGCCATCAACCACTCATTTGTCTAACAAACAGTTTGAGTTCATGAAAGCAAAAGGCTGGGGACTTTTAAAGAAAACGATAAGATCAAAAAGAGATCGCTCATTTCAATGGTGCACATGGTCTTACGTAGATAGTTTTGCATTGCTTTCTCGCTAAGTCCATGATGAGTAAGTTCATTTGCAAATTGACAAACTTAAATTCCAATTCTTTACATCAATCTATTCCATTAATAGAGTTAGTCCAATTTTCTTAATTCAATAAATCAGAAAACGAACTAAATCCATTTCTTTCTCGTTTGCGGTAATTAATTATTTTCTTTTTCCTCAAGTTTTAAAATTCATCAAAAATTTTTCGACGTTACATCTTTTGATAGTAATCTTTTGATCTTTTTATAAGAAACAAATCCTACACTGATAAATAAATGAAAATTAACATTACTTTTAACGAAAAAAGTTGTTAGCGTCAAGAGAATTTTAAAATATGATTGGGAAAAATAAAATTCGTTTTGCCAAAAGCAAAATGAGAGCTTTTGGATGTTGAAACTTCAAGTTTCTTATACTCTTTTGTGTAGCTACTTGCAAAGTTCTCTTTCAGCAAACATATCTTTCCGAAGGAACCGCCCTCGTCAAGAGGGCAATGATCAAAACGAGTGGTGCCATCCCATTTGGAGAACAACATCTCATATGATGCTAGCTTTGGAGCAAGATTGTATGTGTTCATATGAGCAATGAGATACTTGTATGATTTATTCCATCGTAAGTAAGACTTTTTATAAATTATAAATGCGTTAGGTTATTTTTAATGAATAAGTGAACTTGTAACATATAACATGTCATTTGTACTATATGATAAATTTGATTCATTGGATTTCTCTACCCAATAATTAGGAACAAAAAAATACTTACTAAAAATAACACCAAGTCGCTAACACGATGGAAAACAGCAAAAGTAAGATGTGATGGCCAGCGGCTATCATGGTCCAATCACTCAATAATCTTGCTAGCCATCAGTGTGTACACTGACCATGGCCCAATCTTGATCATCACCCTTATTGGCAAAGACATAGGGTGTCAAGGCCCTAAATGTATAATGACCGAAATACCCTTCGTGCAGAATCATATTTACATATGCAAACGAGATGCGGTGGGTCAACAACATACAAACATCAGAAAATCTTTTCTAAATTAAAAAAATATATGCATATGAGTGGAGTTGTGGAGTCGTGGGACCCAAATATTTATTTTTGAATCTCTGTCTATTTACATTATTTTTCCAATTGTGGGGAAAGAAAATTACACTCGGCTGCATCCGTCCAAAACTTTCGATGCTCAATATTTTCTTTAAACTATCTTTTGCCCAGCTCTCGAACAAAAGCTATCTTCCAATCTTCTTGTGACTTGTTCTTCATTCTCTCCAAATAAGGACAACCCACCCGCTGTGTCATTTTGTTTCATAACTTCTCTCCCTTCTTAATGGTTTAGGTTTTGCTTTTTCCATCTTTCCTTGTTGAATTTACACGCTTTTGTTTTTGCGCTTGGTAGGTTGTGCCATTGAATTGAAGTGTGATGGGCCCTCAACTCCACTGAAGAAGATTTATGGTGAGAGAGGGAGGGGACTCCATCTCGTCTTTCAGTGCTCTCCTTTGCTTTGCCCCCATTTTCTTGCTGTCTCGCATTTGAGCTGTTGTTTATTCTTTCTCAAAGTTTTGAACTTTTGATGATAAGATAGGTTTTTGGGTTTCTGATTTCTCTCTTTGGATACCATGGGAGGTTTTTCTATGTGAGTTTATTTTATTTTATTTTTTTTAGGAGATGGGTTTTGGGTATAATGTGCTAATGATGTTGGGTTTGTGTTGTGATCAACTTTGGTTACTGTTGTTCTTGGGTTTTGACACTTCTATATATTATCAACATTTGTGATTGTGATATTGAACCGGTCTTTGCTTTGCTGTGAGCATCTTTGATTTGGGATTTTGGAAGATTGGAAAGTGAAAAGATCATTTTTTTTCTTCTCTTTTTTCAAAGTCTTTGAGAATTTTGGATGTAGAGTCTCTCATCTGTAAGCGACTAAGTGTGATGACTGGAAGATAAGAACTGGACTTTGAAAGGGGGTTTTGTGCTAAATTTGGTTTTGGCAAGTTCTTGGAAGGAGATAAATGGACAGAATGATTCAACCTCCTCTGGTAAATTGTTTATCTACCCTTTCTGCTAATTTGCTACTTTGAATTTTGTCACACTTGTACACATACTTATCCAGTTTGATGTTGTTTTTACATTGGGAGTTCCTAGATCCTCGTACGTACTTGTGTGTTATATTTTCCTGTCTGAAGATCCTTTTCTGAAACTTGCTTAGAATTTACCAATAGATGGTGAAGATGAGCTGTCTGAACTATCCATCTTGAACCTTGGTTTGTCATCCTGTCAAGCATAAATATTCAGAATTGACATAATAGAGTTAGAGAATGATGCCATTTCTATATTTATGATAACATGGAAATAACATGTCTAAGTGATTCCTACTGCATATTTGAACCATCATCAAATGCTTCATGTCTTCAATAATCAAAACATTGTTGAACTCTTTGCCTTTGCCAGAAGTATCTGTATTTAAACATAGCTTTTCCATCCTGAATTCTTGACATTGGTAAACATTCGGAATGTTGTAACTGGACACTCAAGCAAATCAAAGGAGTTCTTTTGAGGTCCATTATTGATTAGGCTCAAATATCCCACTTTTAGGTTTCAGAAGAGGAATTTGGACATTGTTTCTAATCTCTGACTTTTGGTCATATTTTTCTCGTGTTAATTGTTGTTATGTTCGTTAGCGTATCATGTTGGTTTTCTGCTTTCTTGCTAGTGTGCCAATCAAGATTGGTGTGAGGATTGTCATGTATTTAGGGAAATACTGTTTTATGGGTAAAGGAACCAGTGACATTCTTATCTACTAATTTGGTTCTCCCTCTCCAATGTGTAGTTCCTTGAGTCAGATTCTGTGTTATATTTTCTCTGGTCTCTGCCTTAATACAGGCATCATTGCATAAGCTCCAAATCCATTGCAATACACAGTTCTAGTTGTATTTCTAGTCGTAATACCTAGTACATGATATATATATTCTCAGTGGTCGTATTAGTTTTTAACCTATATATATCCAAAATTAATAAGTTTTTTTATCTGTTTATTAAGATATCATCTTTCCAATTTATTTCTTCAAAATATGTATTAACAAAAAACACTCTCAAGTACTGTAGAAATTTTTGTTAGTTATTTTGTTAACCAATAACCATAGCATTGGACAACATTGGTTTTTGATTTTATGTTTAAGTCCTGCAAATATCCTAGATTACAATGGATATGTTTTTCTGTTAATAGAGAATAAAGTGAAGAACTTGTGCATCTGCATTCGTATAGCTGCACCTGCTGCTGACTGCAGCATATTTCATTTTATTCGGTTCCTCTAATGGATTTTGTGAAGTAAAAGAGATGGTTGTTAATCACCGTGCATTTATCTTTGCAGGTTGATACAACAGCTTGTTTATGCAGAGTAGATGCTGGCCTCAAAACTGTTGCTGGAGCGAAAAAGTATGTTCCTGGGACAAAGCTCTGTCTTCAACCAGACATCAAACCATCTATTCATCCAACTAGGAACAAACCAGCAAGTGGCAGCAGGAGCCGAAACCAATCTCCTTTGCTTCCAGGACTCCCTGATGATCTTGCTATTGCTTGCCTCATTCGGGTCCCACGGGTTGAGCACTGTAAACTCCGTCTAGTATGCAAAAGATGGCACCGTCTTTTGTCTGGTAACTTCTTCTACTCACTCCGGAAGAGCCTTGGGATTGCAGAGGAATGGATATATGTCATTAAGAGAGATCGAGACGGAAAAATTTCATGGCATGCCTTTGACCCCATATACCAGCTCTGGCAGCCACTGCCTCCCATCCCAAAGGAATATTCTGAAGCCCTTGGGTTTGGTTGTGCAGTTCTTAGTGGCTGTCACTTGTACTTGTTTGGTGGCAAAGACCCTCTAAAGGGTTCAATGAGACGGGTTATTTTTTATAGTGCAAGGACTAATAAATGGCACCGTGCCCCAGACATGCTTCGAAGACGACATTTTTTTGGTTCTTGTGTTATAAACAACTGCTTGTATGTTGCCGGTGGGGAGAATGGAGGGGTGCATCGGTCCTTGAGATCAGCTGAAGTTTATGATCCCAACAAGAATAGATGGTCTTTTATTTCGGATATGAGCACAGCAATGGTGCCCTTCATTGGAGTTGTTTATGAAGGCAAGTGGTTCTTGAAGGGGCTTGGATCTCACCGTCAGGTTCTGAGTGAGGCGTACCAACCAGAAACTGACAGTTGGTTCCCGGTATATGATGGAATGGTTGCAGGCTGGAGGAACCCAAGTGCTTCCCTAAATGGACATCTATATGCTTTGGACTGTAAGGATGGCTGCAAAATCCGGGTTTACGATGAAGTAACTGATTCTTGGAGCAAACATATTGACAGTAAGATGCATTTGGGGAATTCTCGAGCTCAGGAGGCAGCAGCTCTTGTTCCACTAAATGGTAAACTATGCATTATCCGTAATAATATGAGTATATCTCTGGTTGATGTTTCAAAATCCAATGGCGAGAGGGGATCTTCTGCTGAACATTTGTGGGAAACCATATCCGGGAAAGGGCAATTCAAGACTTTAGTTACAAACCTATGGTCAAGTATCGCCGGCAGGAACCGCCTGAAAAGTCACATTGTTCACTGCCAAGTTCTCCAAGCTTAAAGACTGTAAATTATTTTGGCTTCGGTGATGGGTCCTGTGCATTTTATGCTCTACAATGTCTCTTTGATTTCACGGGCTGAGGAAGCCGAATCTTTCTGGGCTACTGAGCTATATTGATCATGTCGTAGTCCCTATTGAAATTAAGGGTTCATATGTACCATGAGAAGTGCTGGACCCGTGAGGATGTAATATTTTGCTAGTTGTCTAGTGTTACAAACATCTATGTGATACAAGAGTTAAAAATCAAACTGAATAGCCTTTGTTCAAAGTTAAGAAAATGAGCTTTTGTTATTGGTATATTGTTAAAACTTTTCTCATTTAATTAGTAATTAGTTTCTGGTATGTCGAACATAAAGGAAGCAAGAAGATATGAGGCACATTTTCCAGACGAGCAAACTGCATATGAATGTCACAAAAATGAAAAATGGATGATAAATAAAGAGGCAGGCACTTGACGCATTGAACAAATGCAACAAGGAACCAAAAGGTTGAACAATTCAACAACATTTTTTTTGAAATACAACAGATCAAATCACAGGGCGAGTAAATTGCATTATTTGTTCATTTGTTTTCAACTTTCCTTATCATTGACGAGTACAAAAGAATATGTTACAAGAATATCTAAGTAGAGGAATTTGGGAGCTCTCCTAAAATTGCATAACATACATAAGCTTGCTGATGGTGAGCTAACAGCAGTGTCAGCCACTCCCTGATTTTGAGAGGTAAGATCGTGCAAGCAAGACACACATCTCTTTCTGCTTTTTGTATTCATTGTATCGTAGGAAGAAATAACCAAGATAATCAAAATCTATGGGAGACATCTTTGCCTACAAACAACAGAAAATAAAAATTAGATATTCTTGTTTCTTGATGTCGAAACACATTTAGATATTCTTGTTTCTTGAAGTTGAAACACATAGCTGAGTAGAGATACCTGTATTAAGGCCCACAAAGCCCAAAATAAATGTGAAGCTAACATGAATGTATTTGTCTCAACATAGAGAGCTTCAAGATCTTGGTCAGAGACCTGAGTTAATGAACAACAGCATCAATAGCTTGTCAAACTCCAAAAAGATATAAATATTGTGTAGGTTATATGGCTACACTGATCTGATATATGATTCCACCATAAGACTCCTATCCCAACAGGTCCCACTGAGGATTGGGTAACAAAATTTCGACAAGTATTCACCTTCCCTGATGATATTACGTTTTTTAATTTCTATTGCATAGATTCAGAGCTGACTATCTCATTAACAAAATCAGTTTGCATGCGTGCACACATGCTCATGTGCCCTTCTCATGATACAAAACCATGTTAAAAAAGCAATTTTATCAGCAATGCCAAAAGGGTGTAGAATTTGTGGGCCAACAGAGTAACAACCTTTTTTATTTAGATCATGCATGCATAATTCAAGCACAAGCACAATATACTTTATTCTAGCACAAGATTTCAAACTTGAAACCAATTTAAAGGCAATCAATAATTAGTATTTGATGATGCAAAAATATAAGCTTGCTACTCACATACCTCTTCTGGTTTGTCAGGTCGTAAATAATGCCTGAAGAAATGATATTGCTCATCTTTATTTGGGTATCTACATAATGCCAAATTCAAAATTCAAGAGATTAATAAATTGTGATCTATGTCTTGACCATGGTTGTAAAGAAGAGGACAGCTAGTAGAAAAATAGGATTGACACATACAAACTATAGTCACAATCATAGCCTGCATATTCATTGAAGTGATTTCCAATGTCAAAGCCTCTGTAATTGTATGATCCGTATTCAAAATCGATCAAGTAGAGTTTCTCTGGTAATTCATCAAAAAAATATAAAAATCAAGAGAAAGGCAAAGAATGCAAGATAGCAAGAAGAAATCAAACATTTTGCATTTCTTGTATACCCCTGTTTGCATGTCAGACAACATGGCACAGATTATATTTTCATTCTGTTTGAAGGCCATCATCTTTGGCGTTTCACAAGTCATAAGCATGATGGATATCAAAGCATGTCAATGTCCCTGTCAGATTGATTAGGTGTAATACGAAAAGTTGAATGGACCAAACAGAAATGTTTATCAAATTGGTAAAATTCAAATCAGTCTCATCCGTCAGACACCATCCACAATTCTGGTAAATACACGTCTCTTTGACTATAAGACCATAACTCCACATGATGGCCAAGCCTGATCTCTATTCCATTAATAATGTGCCATGATAGGGCTTTCTAATAGAAATAGGAACGAAAGGAACATTGAACAGTTTTAAAAGTTAAACCAAAACCGAAGATAAAATATTGCAACTTGTGGTTGAACTTTTCCTAAACTCTCCAATATGTACCCTTTCTTCTTAGTCTAAAACTTGAAAATAAAAACTTCATTTTGCAAAGAAATTCAGATACTTAATAAATGTCCGAAACACATTAACACATCTCAATCATAAGTCATCAGAACAAAACTTTTTTTCTTTTCCAAATAGGATAATAGAATAATCAGAAAATGCACAAGACTGATCGGTTGCAACACAGTGACTTTCAGTGCATAAACAACATTATTCGTATTTGACATCCAACTTGCAGTACCTTAAAAGAACAAGTACAGAATGCAGTGTCAATGGAAGGACCTGAGAGGTCCATGAAGGTGTGTGCACATATGCATGTATTCATGTGTCTGCAAGCAAGAAATTCAGGGCAACTGAAAATCAAAAATATATTACAAGAGATATTCTGAGAAACACTGTAACAGATAGATCAAAAACTTATCCTGCCATATAAAAGAATATGAAATAAAATCTGTCTTTCTTACCTTGTTCATCATTAACCATTATATTCCCAGAAAGCAAGTCATTATGAGAAAACACCACCGGAGCATTAAGATGGCCAGCCAATTCCTGTTCCATTCTCAGGACATATCTTATAAGATAAGAGTTCTTTATTTTATGAATGAGGAGCAAAATCAGCATAGTAAACATATTGCATCATCCATTTGCACAAATTACTCTTCCACAATCCTTTCGTGGCAACCTCCCACCCTAAACAATAATTTGGTGGTAAGAAGACGAACAGTTGTACAGGGGTTTAGACTATTATTCTTGGCTAGTGGTATGTGCTCCCTAATGCCAAAGTAGCATTTTCCAGAGTGAAATTATCATTTGGAGAGGAGTCAAGTATGCATCTTCAGGAGGACCAGACCATCCAACTTGGTCAGGGATAAAAATAATAAATGATTAAATGCATGTATGCTTTCATGGATATTTATATGTTATATGATCATTAGCTCTTCACATTTATGTTACCATGTGCATGCCACGAAGACCTGGGAGGTTATCAAACATCATTACTTCACAACATTATAGAGAAAAATCATGCATGTTTTACGCTTAGCTACCCAAAGTATACAATGATGAGTAACATTAAAGAAAGGGATATTATCATTTTACCACCTAATATTTTCTGACATATTACTTTACCACTGAAGTTTTCTAACAATTGCTTTTTCCCACTTGATGTTTCAGCTTTTATCGTTTTAACACCAAACCATTAACTCCATTAATAAATTGCTGATGTCAAAGGAGTACTTTAAGAATTTCAGTATATTAAGTATTCTAGGAATTTCACAAGATATAATACTTACAATTTTATCAATTAATTATTTTAGCTATATAAAATACTCAATTGATAAAAGTATTATAACTTTGTATATAATTAATTTTTTTTAATTTTTTTAATTTAGACTGTTAAATTACACATGCACAATTTAGGAGTAAAATAGACTTTTACCATAATCTCTGTTAACTTTAACAGTTTAAGAGTAAAATGATAAAAACTAAAACATTAAGTCAGAAAAAGTAATTGTCAGAAAACTTTGGTGGTAAAGTGATATGTAGAAAACAATAGGTGGTAGAATAATAGTATCACTTAAAGAAATGTTGAACAATCAAGGTTGAAGTCTTGTTCTTTTTTCTTTTTTTTTTTTAAAAAAAAAGCAAGGTCCAGTAAATATGATACCACAAAGAACCTCAGGCAGATACCAGTTTAGAGCCAGAAAGAGATGCTAGATTCCTCTCATCCTCACATCTCCAACAACAAGGCAGATATAGTAGTAACAGAACCAATGAACAGAAAGAGTACCTTGAGCTCAACAATTTCTTTCTGAACTTCTTTAAATGAAATTGTCTCGTACAAACTCTGCTTCTCAATATCATCAAATTTAAGGGAAGATGCTGTGAGAAGAGGAGATAATTCAAACATAATATTACTATCATCCAATGAAGTGCAGTTGTTTTACCATAACAAAACAGAACACTAACATTGAAACTTGGAGTCTAGACCAAATTATTTACGGCAGCACACTAAGCGTAAATAAGAAGCAAACCTTTCTCAAAAAACTTGGAGACGTCATTCCATAATTGAGGTTCTTTAGAACCAGGAATTTCCACTTGATGGAATCTGCGCAGTTGTTTGGCAATTTCAGCAGCCAGCTTTGGATTTCTCATGTCTATCAAGGTATTAAGAAAGATTTAATGACAAGGCCAATGCTTTATTCAAATATGTGCCACATACATAATCTCATTCTTCTATGCTCACCTGCTGGAGTTAAAGTACGCGCATTAATAAAAGATTGCACCATACCATTTCCAAAAACTGCAAGCAACTTTGCTCCAAAGCCTGCAGCCGAGAGGTATTTGATGGCCTAAATCCCATATGGCGTGAGAAATTTACAAAGTAAAGCATGCAAAAATGCAATCAAACATACAATAAGAAAACAATACATAAGTCAAAATCAACTATGAGCAGCACAATTTAATTTGAATGAAGTTCAAATTAAACAAAAGAAACTCACCGGTAAAATATTCACAAAAATCAATTTTCTCACCTGTAATTCCCGTTGACGATTGATAACAATATCAGTGTTGGGCCCATACAATCTAACGGTCACAGAAACATCATTTCCACTTTCTTCCTTCACAGCAACCTTCAGAACTGCAGCGATTCAATGCGAGTTTCTAGCTCAGACAAACTTTTATGAGAATTGAGAACCAAAGCAATTACAAAAATATTCATAAAGTCAAGCAATCAGATAGAATCATTTGCAAGAATATACTCACGCAGATTTGTAATTCCACCGGATACTGTCTCGACAGAGAAACGAGAATCATCCAATTTCGACCACTGTTTGAACAGATCCTTGCACAAAGCACTGCCAGGAATTTAAATCACAACCGAAAAGAATGTATAAACGAAAAAAGAAAGTTGCATTAAGCTTAGCTCAGCTGAAAATAATTTTAATGGAAAAATGGAAGTAAGATCAAATAGTTTCAGTTTGAAGCAAAAACGGAGCGCAGAGGTGGAACGGACATGACGCGAGGGGTCATATGAGGAAGAGAGAGAGAGGTGTCGACGATGAGAGGAGATGATAGGAAGTCAGTGCTTCCGTTCTCGCGAGCTTCGGCTGAAACCTCCATTTCGTTCCAGATCTTCGTCACTGCTCCCATTTCCGCTTCTTTATCGAACAAATTCAAAAATCAAACGCGTGATATTTGCGGATACTGCGAATGTGAAACCGGGAAGTTCTCAAGTTCGTCTTCCCAAGTACTAACAAGGATTGAGATATTAAGCAATTTTTGAGAGACGGATTTAGCCTTCCATTTTCTTATTATTACCAATCTGTCCCCAGTAGCTTTGGACAAAAATGCGTGTTTGTTGAAATAAAAACTTTATTGGTTTTCCTACGGTCATTTATGGGTCCTTTTAAATAATATCGATAATGTGGTAGCCGTGAACCTCTAGGTTCGAATGTTTTAAATTCCTATTTTTTATTTAAGGCCCACAACTTGAATGTTATCAGTTAACTTTAGGTAATAAAAATTCTTACTATTTATTTTTATTATTTTATTTTTTTATCTAATCAATTAATTTATACCATATTAATTTGTATACAATAGTTTTATACAAAAATTCAAAGTGCCTCATCATTCATTTTTATTTACTCAGTATACATCATAAACTTGAAAAAATCCAAAATTAAGCAAAATATCAAGAGGGGCGACCAAGTAAATTTTCATTTCCACGACAATTAATTTCTTTTTTTTTTCGAAAAAAGGTTATTCTGATTCTTAGTTTTGAATAACATTTTTAGCCTATTAACAAACAAGTTACAATATTTTTAAATAATTTCATTTTTTCTTTAATATAAAAATTAAAAAAAAATAATGGCATCAGAATTACCCAAATTTTACTTATTATATCAGTTTTAAAAACAAAAATATTGGTATGCTAATTATATTTTATTTTTCTGCTGTAAAAGACAATTAAGTACACCTAAAGAATCTTCACGTGCAACAATTTCTTTTTCTTTTTTTTTTAGTACTGACATTTTTGTTTAAGCTAGATCATTTCTATTTTAGCAAGTTCTAGATATTTGAATACATCTACTGTAGTCATATTTGTGGAAGAATTTAACAATAAACGGGAATAGAGTCTCTTTATTATGGAATGAAAATAGAGTCACAATGTTACGTGGAGTGTATTTTTTGTGTGACCTAGCTTATAGCTAAAAGTAAATATTTAATTTCAAAAATTCTTTTTAAAATTTTAGGTGTTGTTTGGTTATATTTTGAATAAAATTTTTAGGGACTACTAGTAAAATTTTACTTCTACTAGTAAAAATTTATATTATAAACTTTAAAACGTAAAGGTTAAAGTTAAAGGTTAAGGTTTATAGAATTTTTTAAAGTTAAATTATCTACAATACCCTTTCTTTATTTTACAATCTCCCTAAGTTTTTTAAAATTATCTATTATAATATTTTATGATCTTTAATAAAAACTCTTGTTCAAAACCAAACAATAAAATCATTTTATTAGTAGTAGATATACGGGAAATTTACAAATATAGTCTAAAAACTTTTACAAATTTCAAAATTAACCACACAAATAAATTCCTATCATAACTAGTCAAAATTTTCATTTTCATTCCAAACTACCCTCAACATTTCTCTCACTCTAAACCATCACTTAACTCCACCCACAACTTATCATCTTTAACGGCGAATGGCATCCGGCAACCGGCGACGGCAACAGCAACATCAACGGCGACGACGAAGGCTCGGTGACTTAATATCCAATCGGATCCACAATCTAAAGGAACCGGAAACGAATCCAAGATTTTCAAAAGAGTTCAAGCCCTAAGTAACAAAATTCAACCTTTTATAATGATTTGCGTGAAATTGATTTGTGTTGTAGATATCTATAGGTTGTTGGAGTGTTATGATGAAGCGAAATTTAATTAGAATGATGAGTTATAAGTAGTGCATATCAGGTGTTCGATAAAAATTCTCTTAGATAATTTATGTTTAGTTTCAATAAAATCAATGTTTGATGAGAGGATTGTTGAGTTGTATGTATTGTTTTGAGTATATGAAGTGCATTTAGTGATGGATAAAACAATGCAAGGCCGGGTATCGCACGGGTCGACGGGTACAATGTGACACGCACAGCGCGCGCGCGAGCGCGGGGCCTGCAGTGGGACAGGAGCTTGTCTCACCAAAATGCAGAAACGCTTATGTGCGACAGGAAGTGGGACAGACACATGTCTCACCAAAATGCAGAAACGCTTACGTGCGACAGGAACTGGGACAAGCACCTATCCCACTTTCTGTCGCACTATATTTGTTGTATTTCAGTGGGACAAGTGCCTGTCTCACTAGGTGCATGTGCGACAGGCAGTGGGACATGCCCTTCTCACTGCCTGTCCCACATGCACTTAGTGAGACAGGCACCTGTCCCACTAAAATGCAATCCAACATAGTGCGACAAGCAGTGTGACAGGTGCCTGTCGCACATAATCTGAACCCAGATTTAGTGAGACAGACGCCTGTCCCACTGCCTGTCTCGCTAAATTTGGGTTCATTTTTTCTTCGCATTTCTGACTTTTTTTTTTATTTTTTCTCGATTTCTCTACTTAAACTAAGTTTCTCTATTTCAAGTAAGCACTTTTACAAATTATATTGTTTTATGAATGAAAAATAACAACATTTACAACACAACCATATCAATTTCGCATTAAGGTTTGTATTGTGCAAAAATAGAAACTAACCTCAAGAAGCTTCCCAATTATCAATTGATGATTATATCTTCAGCTATACAACACTTGTTTGATGAGATTTGATGATTTGTAGAGAATGTTGGTAGTATTTTTTTTAGAGTGTTTAGAGTGTAGAGAATGCAGAGAGTGTGGAAAATGTATGTGTGGCATTAGTTTGTAAATTTGTTTAAATTGCCGAGGATAATTTGGTCCAAAAAATAGCAATTGGCTAGTTATGATAGAAAAAAGTTTGTGTAGTTAATTTTAAAATTTGTAAAAGTTTTGAGGTTATTTTTGTAAATTTTCCTAGATATACAGTAAAAGATATACTTAAATAAAATAAGGAAAATTATCCGAAAATTACCTTAACAATATCAAAAATGCAATGTAACCGATACACACAAAGCCAATAATTGTTCAACAAGCAACTAAAGAACAAACACGTGCACGCTTTACGAAAGAACGGCGTATCTTTGAATGATCGCCAATTAAATATTGAAATAATTGAAAATTCGGAAAGCTTTTGTTATTTTCCTTCCGTTCGTACCCATTTTGGTCAAGCACGAGGTGCCACGTGCCATAAGCTTCTAAGCATAAACATGCTTTACTAATTCAACACGATTAGGCGCGCCGAAGGTAGGTTTAGCCGTTTAGGTATAGGAAGGTAACGAAGGAATGAATTGGGTTTTATTAAGTAATCCCATATTTCAATTAAGGCGTAAAATTTTAATTTGAGTTATTGGATTTAAATTAAATGACGGATTATTTTTTTATTTTAAAATCTGCATATAGTATATGACTTATTGGATTCGAATTCAATGGTTCTGATTAAGGTCTAATGAATTTTAAGAAGAATTAAAACAAACATAAAAATAATTTAATGAAACTATAAATTAAACACATGTCGCATTTATTGATGGGGAAGAAATGGATCGCTATCGAGCAGCATCATTTTCAAAAAAGTCAAATTTAAAGAGAAAAATGGGTGTACGAAATTATTATATTATTATTATTTAAATAATCCTTATCCCCTTCACAGATTTACCGTTTTTTTTAAATTGTACTTATGTCTACTCTAATTAAAAAGCTTGATGATAAAATTGGTAATTAAGGTCTAATTTAGTATTGAAATTGGGTAGCATTGAAATATTTAATAAATATGGACTATTATAACTTAGAAGTTAAGTTGATTTGATCCGCGACTTGTATAATAAAAAACTTATAACATTTTTACTTTTTTTGTTAAAATTATCATTTTAAAAAATATATTAATTATTAACATTTATTTCATAAATATAATTTTTTTTTCAATAGGTATAATTTTAAGTTACAACATCTCAATACAAGACATGACATTTATCAATATGTATTATAATTTGCTTCTTGATAAATATTTGCTTGAAAGTAAAGGGTTAATTTATAGCTGTTAGAACCTGAACGGCTTAGGAAAAGAATTGTATCAGTTTCTTTAGCATTTTTGATTTAATTCATTTTTTAAGTAATAAGGTACATCCACAAACTTTTGCGTAAGTTGTCTTGTATAATTTGATGTAGTGACTTACGTGATGACATGAAATGATTAGTTTATTAAATTTATTAAAAGCAACATAAAGTTCTCGTATGTGATTATTTTTGTTAATTGCTTTTGATTTTCAAGTAATCCTTTTGCGTCATGTATTGTTAATTGCTTTCGGTTTTCAAATAATCCTTTTACGTTGTGTAAGTAGGGATGACAAAATTTTCCATAGGGTTCCGTCTAAAATAAGGTGAATTTTGAATAATTTTTAGAGAATAAAGAAAAAATAATTTCTAAATTTTTTAATGAGATAAGATTTGATTTTCTACTTCTCACCCTACCCCCACCCCAATCCCTATTATATATAAATATTTTTATTTTTTTTTTTAGTAATGATATAACCACAAACTCTTAGACAAATTTATTTTGTACAAACTGATGTGACATGATTTAATTAGTTAAATTAAATATCACTTGGTCCACATGATTTATTTTTATTATTTTATATTTTATTTCAACCAATGAATTAATGTCAAATCAGTTTGTACAAATTTAATTTGTACAAAAGTTTGTGACTGTATCATTACTCAATTTTCTTTAATAATTTTTATTTTATCAATTACAATGTTAATTAACAAATTTTCTTTTTATTTTTACATAACATAAATAAGCTATAACTATGAGAAAACTTTATAATATAATTCATATTCCACTCTAAAACATTGTTATACTTTTTTCTCTCTTAAGGTACTACTTTCTTCAAACTGTTTTCAGTTTTAATAATATTTTAAGATATTGTTTCAAACTTTTAGAGATTTTTTAAATAGTTAAACTACTTTATAACATAGTGATGATTTTATTTAAGTTCCTAATTTTTAATTTACTAAAATTATGTATTTATACTTACTATAAAATAAATAAATAAAAAATGAAATGAGGGTAGAAAAAGCATTCCTACATAAAAATTCCCCATTCCCACCCTATAAATTTTATTAAAAAATAAAAATAAAATTTTTAATAAAATAAAAAATAAGATAGGCCTCCCACCTCACCCCCATTCCATTACCGTCCCTACATGCAGGCCATCACATCATTGTACAATAAAATAGTAAAAGAAACCAATTTTGAACCACTTGCCAAACCAAACCGAACTTGGGAAAAATGCCCAAGCCCAACCGGGTTTCTGTATTTGCGAGTTGGGTGGAATTGAAGCCCATTGACTAAAATTGGCCCGCCCACTCAATTTTGAGTTTTGACCATGACAAAATCTTCGAAAACTCCATCCTGATGAAATTTGCCTAGGTACTTCTCAAACTCAGTTCAATACTCGGAGTAAAGATGCAGAGACAAATATTGAAGGCAAGCACCTTGAAATCGGCCGCTCTCGGTCTTCTCCAGTCCAATCACCACCAAAAGGTAAACCCATTTAGCCTTTCTCAGAATTCCCTTCTCTTTGTTATTTTGCCTATTTAGTTTTCGTGGTTTAAATTTAAATTGCAGAGATGGTTGCACAGTAGAAACCAAAAGGCAATGGAGTTAATAGCAAAAGGGTGGAGCGCTTTGAAAGAAGTCGATAGGGTCATCGATTATTGCGAGCTTAATGATCGCCGCCTCATCCCTCTCCTCAAGGTTTGTGGTTATTGGTTTGAGCTGTGTGTTAAAAAAAAAATGCAGGGTATTAGCTCAAAATACGTCTACTTTTAGGCATTGGAAGAATATCTTAATTCTCAAAATGAAGTATATTAGTTTAGATTGCTGCAAATTGGAGGTCCTACAATGTTGAAATGGATTGTTTTCTTGTCAAAATTTATATAAGGTTTTTTGTTTCCTCCTTGTATCAGACAGCAAAGGAGAATTTTGAGTTGGCTTTGGAGGCTGACAATTCAAATACCCATGCGAGGTACTGGTTATCCAAATTGCATTTGAAATACCATGTTCCTGGGGCATGTAAAGCTGTGTAAGTATGCCCTTTACCTTGCTCAAACAATCCATTTCCACTTTAGTGTGCTTTTCAAAATATTTTTATCTAGGAATAATGTCAACTCTTATGATTGATGCTTTTTATTCATTTTTGATGATAGGGGAGCAGCATTATTGGTAGACGCTGCTAATATGGGTGATCCAGATGCACAGTATGAATTAGGTTGCCGTTTGAGAGTTGAGGTTAGACTCCAAATCACTGTATAGCTGCTGATATTTATTAGTTTTTGACACATGAATGCGAATTATTTGTAGTTAAAGCCAAACTTAGTTGTTTAGATTACTGTACCGTATATGCTATTATATCTGACATAGAATCTTAAAATAAATTTATCCTTGGCTTTGCCTAATAATTCACATATAATGGCTGAGTAACAAGGGCTGTGCCCCACATGTTCCTAACAAAGGCTGGTTTCTGTTATTTACCATGTATAGCTAGTAACTTTTTTTTTGATTACATAGCTAGTAACTTAGGTTGCTAATTTCTGAACATTGGTCAGAAGTTTCATGGACTACACTCCTTCAGTTACCCCACTGTCTTTAGGTGTTCTAATTGTAGGAACTTAATTTGACGCATGTTTGTAAGTCATATAAGCATAATGCCTCCAATAGTTAGGGTTAATACCAGCAGCATTTACCATCTTCTGCATATATTTATATCAGTATTTTTATTCATTTTTTTATTTTTAATGATGGTAATTCCTTGTTTCAATTTTTTATTTGGATAGAATGATTATGTCCAATCAGATCAACAAGCTTTTCACTACATAGAGAAGGCTGTTGACCAGGTGTGTTCACTGAAGCAAACACATATTGATGATGCTTCCAGAAGATGTCTCAGAATCTTACGGATCTTATTATATTTTAGCTGCATCCAGGTGCTCTTTACCTTCTGGGTACTGTATATTTGACGGGGGACTGTGTGAAGAAAGATATTGCCTCAGCATTATGGTGCTTCCACAGGGCATCAGAGAAGGTAAAGTTTTCCTTAATGCTTGACATGTTCAGTCATTAGTTACCATTGACAGTGCTTTTTGTGGCTGGTAATTATCTTTTAGAACCTTGTACTTGTTGAAAAATTGGCTATCAGATTGTTTTTTTATTTTTTTATGTTTATTTTTTGTAAATTGACTTTTATGTTCTTTTTTTTTTTAACTTGACTTTTGAATAGTCATTGGTGAAGCTTTCTATAGAAAAAAAAAAGATAGTTATTGGTGAAGCTAGTGAAATTTTTAATGGGATAGATCAAGTAGTTCGTTCTTTTAATGATGTCAACCATTTGAAAGTTATGGAAAGTTTGAGTATACTTTAGACTGAACAGATAGCTTTAATGTGGTTTGGATTTCAATTGTTGGACATGGAGCCAATTGAGAATCAATTTAATTATTTTGCTTTGAATGTGGTTGAAATAAACAAAGCCTGGTATGAAAATGATTAATTTGAACATAAATGCATCTTTGACTTTGATATCAGAAAGTTCAAAAAACTTCATGCTTGATCAAGTAGATGCTCTACTGGATGTTAAAAGAATACAACTAAAGGTGCAAGATATTAAAGAATCTTTATGGTTTTGAGAATGCTTAACGAGCATGTCAGCAACAATCTCACCTTCCAGTCTTCAAGTATGTGCAGGGACATGCAGGTGCCGCTATAGCTTATGGATCTCTTCTTCTTAGAGGTTAGCAACTTGGCATGTTCTCACCTTTATATATATTCCTTGATATTTTTTGGGGATCCTTGAAATTTTTTGCATTGTATATTGGTTTATTACTATTTCATTAACTGTGTTTACATATTCTAGACTTTTTACATATTCTAGACTTTGAGACAAAGAATCTTATCACCCAAAGAGAATTCACCTTTGATGAAACTAAAGATGTTCAACTAAATGCCTGATACATATAATGGATATGACTCCTGGGTAGTTGCGAGTTCCACCGGGAAGATTATTTAGGTAGACGGGGATAATTTTGGTAGTCTAGAAAGAATGTAAATAATATGTCTTGTTTTCGTAGTTTGTGCTTCCCCTTACTGATGCATTGGCATACCTTAGGTGCACAAGTCCCAGAATGTTTAACAAAATTGAATGCAAAGCCAGCCAAGAAAGCAAGAGCAAATTCGGAAAGCAATTTGATGAATCGAGTTGATAAGGCAAAGAAACAGTTTGAGGTTGCGACACGAGCAGGATGTGATCTTGGATTAAGATGGTTGCAAAGAATTGAAGAGGAAGAGAAACGACTGCTGACTGAAAGTAGCCCTATGGAGACTCTCCAATAAAGCTGAACTGAAGTGTAGCATATTATAGAACAAGCTCAAAAGGACAGTGGATTGAGAAGTCTAGTAGAGTGTAAAACACGTCATACATCTTTTTGGAGCAACTGTCATCAATTATCTGTGCAACAATCTACAATGTTTGTGTATGAAGAAGTAATTACCTTAAATGTAATTTGATGTACTCTGTTTAAACTGAGATGGATAGGTTATTGCAATAATTCTTTGTTAGTTAGCCGACTTTGGTCCAACCAATATATTTTTACGCAAAGGCTTTTGAGTTTTTATTTTTTATTTTTTATGTAGTTATTTTACACGAGAATTCAAGAGCAAGGTAAGTGAAAATTTACCTCTGGTGTTATTTATATTATTGATATGTGATTAAGCTATTATGATCGAAAGATGCTTTTAGGGTTACCTACTTTGAGCTGTGATGACAAAATTAACCTCACACGCACTTACACATATACAAAATACCTGTAAGTTTGGTTCTGATTTTGGTTCAACCCCAAAATATTACAAGAGCTTGATTTTGAGGGGTGGTTTTGTGAATAACAGGAGTTGATTCGTCTTAAAACAATTTTCAGGGCTGAATAGAGCTGAGACTGATTCTAAAAATAAGAGAAAATAACCGTTAGAGGAAGTAGCAAAAAATGGTGCGTTGATGGTCAAGTCAAGCAAGTGTTGAAGAGAAGAAACCTAAAAGAAGTGAAAAGTTGAGATTACCTAAAAGAAGTGAAAAGTTGAGATTTGTGGGAAGGAAGCTAAGCCTATTTGCTAGGACTAACTTGACATTGTATAGGGAATACACTAAGTATGTCTTAGTGTCTTTTTAAACACATGGTAAGTTGCAATAAACCATTCTCCTTCTCCAGTAGGAGTTTTTTGGGTAATTTGACTATTTAACTCGAGTCCTTTAACTTCTTTAGAGCTGGACATGTGTCAGCTATGAAACTATCTCTGTTAACAGTATGTCTGAATATTTGATTGGTTTATTTCCTGAAACAATACGTAAAGCAGTTGGCTTCTTTGTTGATAGGTTAAATTAAAGCTGACTTAGTTTTCTCACCCACTTATGCAGTCTTTACTTACTAGAGCGAGAGTAAGGAGTGTGAATTCTTCTCACTTTAGTGTTTACTTGCATATTCTAAGGGAGAAATGAGAATTCCACTCCATGGACACCACCCATTTTTAAGGTGAAGAGTGCGATTCCCACTCTTATGGGGTGAGGTGGGAGTGGAAATTTCCCACTCTTCTTTTTTAACCTTTTTTTATTAAATATAATATAATTAAGTTTAGAAAAAAAATCATATTCTTTTAAATAATATTATTATATTTATAGAATCAATAATTTTTAATTTACATAATTAAATTAAAATTAATAAAAAATTATGATTTACATAATTAAGAATATTAATAATTATTATTAATCTACAAACATAATAAAATAAAATTTTTTTATTTTTTAAATAATTTTTTTATTAATTTTGTAATTAAAAACTATAATTCTTTAAATAAGGATAAAACTGTAATTTAAAATTATTTACTTTTAGTCTATAACAAAGTAAACACATAAATTGAATTCTGATTCTGATTCCACACTCTCATTTTAGTGTAAGTAAACAATTGACTCATGATCTTAATTTACACTCACAATCTGAGGATTCTCACTTCAATCCAAAATGTAAACTACCTTAGAACATGTGACCTCTAGTAAGACATTTTAAGAGAACCATATCATGCTCACGTGTAATAATTTTAGTAGAGAGACTGTTATTATTACCGTGGTCCTTAGTTAATACGTGGTAACTTTAAAACATTTTGAAAAATATTTTTCACACTTTTTAAACTAATAGAGGGGCTCGTACTCTTTTTTCGAGGTACTTTCATTTTACCTCTGCCTTTTAAATTTCCTTTTCACATTTTATAACGGTGTAATGGGCATAAAACTATTTTATATGTGTCACACTCCAATTAGATGAAATAAAATTTCCCACCAACACTGCAATTTCTTTGTTGGGTGCAGGAGTATCAATTACGATCAAAGTGAAAGCCCCCAAAAGTAACAAATGGCATCATCAAATCAAAAACGAGATTTATGATGTAAAATTCTGTTAACGTGATGGTCGAGCAACCCACATGCGACAGGAATGCCAGTCGGCCAGTCCTGGCTTGTGTTGTAAGCCTGCAATATGTACGGACGTTCTTTTGGAGAGTGGCAGTAGTAGTTTTGAAAATTACCATGTGCTCTTCGAAACAGGAAAACGAAAATCTAAACCAAATGACTATTAAACCATTTTCTCCTCGTAATATTACTAACAATGGCACTGAAACTCGTTAATGAAGATAAATGATTGTGATGATAATTAATTGGAGATCAATGACTTCTTTGACTACTTTGACTTCTTGATATATTAATAGATTTATATGTATAAGTAAATATTAATAAGATGCAGAAAACCAGTCAATTAACCATAATCACCTTACCACCTTCACATGTATCTCATTTTTTCACTTTTGCTTTTTGGAACTTAAAAGGTTCTTAAAAGCTAATTATCGCTATTCATCTTTTTGCAAAACCCATACCTTCTTTGTTACGTTTTCTTCTCTTCCCTACGTACGCTTCATTTTTCACTAAGCTAATCTCTTTGTTGTTGTTGTTGTTGTTGTTGTTGTTGTTGTTGTTGCAGCCATACCATTAACCATGAGTGAGCCTAATGAATCCATTGAGTCAACCCAACGAACTCGCCGGACTCTGCCAACCTACCTTCCACCCCACGTGAGTCCCTTTTAGGACGACAATGGCGCCTCACAGGCTCCGTCCTATAATCGTTTCAACTCAACCCAATTCGTTAGCTCTCCTCCCACTCCAAGCCGCGGACGCGGCCGTGGTCGTGCCCGCGACTCATTTCGAGCCTCGTCAAACCCTAACCTAAACCTAAATCCCTAAAACAACATGATCAACAAGTTTGAGCAACTGGAGTTGAAACAAGATGATGATGATGTTCATAGTACTAGTAACAGTGAAGGTAAAGCTATCAACTTTGACTCGTAGGAGGATATTCCGAGGGAGGCGATTGGGACGGATGTTACTCCGCCCGTGGTGAGTTTTGCTGAGATTGATTTGGGAGGAGCATTGAACCAAAACATCAAGAGGTGTAAGTACGTGAAGCTGACGCTCAGCGCCACGCGATACCTATAGTAGTTGCTGGGCGTGACTTGATGGCGTATGCACAGACTGGGTCTGGCAAAACGGCTGCATTTTGTTTTCCGAATCATTCATGAGATTTTTACCTTATTATTTATTTTTTAATTACCCGTTTATTTTTCCCCACTGGGTTGGGTTGCATAGAGTCATGATGAGGCAAATAAGTTTGCTTACAATACTCATGAGGTTAAGGTTGTGGCTGCATATGGAGGGCGCCCATCGTGGAACAGGTTCTTTTGTGCATTTCATTATTATATTTTTTCAATAGAACATGTTCTTAGTATTTATTTATTTTTTGCTTTCATGTTATCATTATCAAGGTGTAGATTTAAAATAACAAATAATGTACTAATTTTCTCTTGTCCTTTCTTGAGCTTTGCATCGAAAAAGGGTTAAAATGGTTGTTTCCAATCTCTCAGTTATTAGATATATAAAATACTCTAATTTGAATACACACACATATATATATACATACGTATACACTTTAAGGGAGGTGGTGATTAGCTTTTGGCTATGACAAGATGTTGCATTTGTGTTGATGCTATCATTAATATGGATTCGTATTTACACTGATACAATTCTGTCTAACCTAAGAATTTCTTTTCCACTTGCATAAATTAATGAGTTGTGTAATTTTTGCTCATGCTTCCTGCTTTTTGCACTCTATCTTATACCTTTAGATTTTTTTTTTTGGAATGATTACATGAGTTCTAATTCTACACTTTACTGGATAGAAACTATACTTTAGTCCCTTGAATTGAACTTTATCATAATGCAATTTCGCAATTTGGAGAAAGGGGTGGACATCTTAATTGCTACTCCTGGGCGCTTGGTGGATATGATTGACAGATCAAGAGTGTCTCTTAAAATGATATACTATTTGGCCTTAGATGAGGCTGACAAAATGTTGGACATGGGATTTGAGCACCAGATTAGGAAGATTGTCGAGCAAATGGGCATTCCTCCCCCTGGATCCAGGCAGACTATGCTCTTGAGTGCCACATTTCCAGATGAGATACGGGTTAATTACCTCTTGCACATGCTGCAAGCATATTACAAACCATTGAATTTTCTGATTTCTTTACTTTTCTTTAGATGTATGGTTAAGGCTGTTAAGCTCCGCTTGATATTTGAGATCTGTTGTTATTAGGGAAACTCTATCTCTTGCATAATATATAAATTGCAAAACTAAATGCCTCTCCATTTTGACAACATAAGTTAATAGTTTAGAACGTTCGTCATTGCATATTGTTGTAATGAATCTCTACTTGTTGACCTCACATAATCTATCTCTTTATTCTTTGCAGAGACTTGCATCTGATTTTTTTAAAAATTATATATTTCTGATTGTTGGAAAAGTTGGTTCTAGCACTGATTCGATTGCCCAAGAGGTTGAACTAGTTCAAGAAATGGGCAAAGGAAGCCATCTCATGAATCTTCTTTGTACTTAAAAGCCTAATGGATTTCATGGCAAGGTGTTTTTCCTCAGCTGCTCATTCAGATGACTTGGCCTTGTGCTGTGCTAATTGTACTGAGAGGTTGAGCTCTATATGTATTCTGTGCAAAGTTATGGGTAGCCAAATTGTGAATAACAATTTTGAGATTTAAGTTTTATTAAATTGCCGAAATGCAGAACGCTAACTAATTGTATATATTGCAGCTTGACTTAACTCTAGTTTTTATCGAAACAAAGAGAGGAGCAGATGCATTAGAACAGTGGTTGTCCAGGAATGGTTGACCCGCAATAGCAATACATGTTGACAAAGTGCAAAGGGTTAGATTTTCTTCTTTGTTTGTCTACTTTCTAGCATTTTGCTTGTCTTTTATATAAAAGTTACATGAATGTGCCTTTACAGTCTTGCTTTTAGATGACATCATATTGTCGATTCTTTTTTTTCCTGGTGTGCCTTGCTATGCTCTTATGTTTAAAATTCCTTCATCCTGATACAGTTGGTATAATTCTGCAATTGAAGAAAACTAAATTTTGCAGGAGGATGCAGAAAGGCCTTTCTTTTCTGAAGTCATCAATTTTATTCTTCTCCTCCTTTTTTATTTTTTATTTTTGCTACGAATATATCTGCACAATTAAATACCGTACTGCTGGCAAGTATTATCATTATTGGATTGACAATAATAATATTCTTACCAGTCCTGCTTTAGCTGTTTCGCCATATTTGCCTGTTTCTTCTTAATATGAACTCAATTTACTTGTTGAATATGAAGGAGAGGGAATATGCACTGAGATCTTTTAAGAAAGGTATCACTCCAATTTACAAGAATTCAAGATTGAAATAGCTGCTGAAGACTAACTACAAGTTTGGAAATAGATTGGAAAAGTACACTCTTTACATTTTGATGTTTTTTCGGAGACACTTTCAGCCTAGCTCTATGGGCTTTCTTTGCTTGGATCTTTTAAACTCGTTTCAACGTAATTGGTTTTTGGCTCATACTACTCGAGTCAATCTTATGCATTGAGGTTGAGAACTCTACCAAAAAAAAAAAAAAAAAACAATAATAGAAATTTTGATAAGAGTTTATGGGATTAAATAGTCATTTATGATCATTAGATAAGTTATACCAAACATGTATTAAGTTGAGGAATTGTTAAAATAACTGGGACTTCAATTTGAAATGGTTCATAACTTCATTGTTAAGAAACTTTTCTATGTTACCGAAATAAGTCCAAGTGATGCCTTTTTTAATTTTTGGGAAGAAAATATGCACGTAATTATTTCGGTAATAACTACTAGCGATTAAATAAGTATTTTATTTTAAGAATTTGTTGGAATAATTTATTTTAAAAAAATATATAGATTTAATCTTAAAGACCGTCCTTATAAGCAACTCATGTTTCTAATCCATCCCACAAGAAAGGAAAAAAACCCTAACACAGTAAGAGTGCTAATGTTGTATATAAAAAAAAATAACAGGGCTGGCTTTAGAGGCTTAGAGTATTTGGGGGCCTTGGGCGAATTTTTTTATGAGATTTTTTTTTTATTTTGTAATTTTAATACTAAAAAAAATATAAAAAGACTTAAAATTCATTCCATCTTTAACATTTGAATTTCAACAATAATAAAAAAAAAGATCCTAGAAAATTTCAAAAACAAAACCTAAAAGAATTAGTCAAGAGGATATTTTTTTTTCTTTCCATTAAAACCATTACAAAATAAACAAACAAATAAATAAGAAAAATATTACTTTCAAATAGAATATTTAGAATGATAGAATATAAAAAAAGTTAAGATGGTGAATTGATGATTAGATAATATATATAAACTTTTCAAAATCTAATTTTTTCTTTTTAAAATGAACCAATGAATATAATTATTTTCTTTGTAGAGAAGAGTGTAAGACATTTTTTTATCTATTGATTTGAGATTATAAGGTTTTTAATAGAAATTAAAGACTAAAAGTCATAGATTATGATGTTGAATAATTAAAGTTTTTTAGGAAATTGAAAAGGTAAATAATTTATTTTTTTCTTAGAAAGACTAATAATGAAAGAATTAATTGTTAAATAATATTATTAATTATATCTCTTTAACATTAAGGTTAATAAATATAGATTTTTTACTTAAAAATTTCTTAATTATAGGATGATTATTAATTAGAAATATGTCTAATAGACTTTCTAATTTCCTAGAATACATAATTTAAGAAAAAATCTTTATTAATTAGAGAATCAATAATTAAAATCAAATAATTCGAAATAAAATAATACTAAAAAAGAGTCATTCTCAAAATATTAGGCTTTAGACAACTGTCTTGTTCGTCTATACCTAAAGCCACCATTAAAAGATGAAATGGTTATTTACAATTTTTATCCCAAGTATATAGACATACGTGAATGTACCCCTCTAAATTACATCTATAGTGACTGCACGCTTTGATCTATTATTGGTGATTTTTGCATTAAATTCAAACTTAGTGACAAAACAAAATGTAAAGATTAATAAAAGATGGAGAAGCAAAGTTTTTGTATAACTTGAATATTATTGAATAAAGTTTGAATAACAAAACTAATCTTAAATAATGCGATTTATCAAAATAAGTAAATTTAAATTATTATTACATAATAAAATTCTATTAATTTAAATAAGGAAACCAAAATAAATTGCATTCAAATATGATGTCTAAAAAAATAAAAATCCTAAAAGTAGTAAAAAAATTTATAAATAGATCACGAAAGAAATGAAATTTCCAACCAAACCACAGGACTAATACAATATTATGATTTTGGTTTAGATTTGTTTCATGGTAAGATTCAAAAAAAGTTTATTATACATCTAAAAAGGCATCTGTAACTCAAATTATAATTCCGAAAAAGTACCATGCTCATTTAAAATCAAAATTTCAAATATTTAAAAAAAATAGAAAATTAAAAAAAAAAAAACAGAAAACACAAAACAAAAGAAAAACTAATGGGGTAGGGGTATCATTCAACAGAATCGTCATTTGTTGCCACAATCATCACCATTAATCTTAGTCGTCATTTTATCTTAAAAATTTACCGTCCAAATCATAATTTTGGAGGATAAAGCTACCCACATCATTTTAATTTCGATTATTATATATGTTCCGTTTAATGTCATAGTCTTCATCTTAAGTTCCTCTATCATTCAATCTTTAAAATCAAATGATTAGCATTAAGGTGTAGTAGCGAAAAGCCGCACATGTTCCCTTAATTTTTAGTTGCCGAACGACGCTAATATTTTTAGTATTACAAACACTAAAATCAAACTCGTTGGCAAATAGTCTATGTTATTTTGTTCATGTTCATTACAATTTTTAAGTTTTTAACACCACATCACCACAAATTCGACAAAAATACGTCTATCTTTTTGGGCAACCCACCACCTTAAATTGCATTTTTATCCAAATTATACTTGATGTCTTCATTGGTAAAAGTCAGAGACAGTCAACAGGTGAGCAAGCTTAAGGGGGGCGGCCAGAGGCTACTTGGGGGCACGATGACTATTTGTCAAAATATAGTGGGTTATTTAATGTATATCACAATATTTCGGGCGTAGACAGAAACTAACCCTAGGAAGAGGGCCAAAAAGGGGAACAGCAACAAGTAACACATCAATATCAATTCTCAAGCCCCACCTTCCCCGTATAAAAGAAAACTGAAATAACAGAGTAACCTGCAGGCGTCAGTGGCTGTACGCTTTGCTCGTAGTAATTTCACCAAAAGAGAGAAGTATAAGAATTAGGGTTTTGGGTAGTAAGTTCTAAAATGGAAGAAATTACAGAGGGAGTAAACAACATGAACTTGGCCGTAGATGCAAACAAGAAGAATCGAATTCAGGTTTCTAATACCAAGAAGCCCTTGTTTTTCTACGTTAATCTCGCCAAGGTATGCTTTTTTATTTATTTGTAGATTTGTTTTAATGTGTTTGGATGCTCAGAAACTGTATGAAACGAAATATAAGCAATTCCTCGCATTTTTGGCCTTTGGGTGTTGTATCCAATTCGTTTGATTGGCCTTGTTAACTAAGATGTTTTTTTCCTCTGTTGAGACCCATATTTAGTTTAGGGCTGAACTCCCTTTTTTATCTTCTTGGGATCCTGGTTTTATGTTCTTGATGATATGTGTGTGCATCTAATTTAGGTTAGTGTGCTGTGCTTAGAAAATTTTAATATTTTATTCAGTTCATAATTCCTTTTGTTCTGTGTCATTTCTGGTTGCAGAGGTATATGCAGCAGCACACTGAGGTGGAGCTCTCTGCCCTTGGAATGGGTATTCCCTCTTTATCCTGTGAACAGTTTTATTGCTCTTGATTTCTTCAATATCATATGATGTCTTATCGTTTACATTTCTCGATAAACATACTCATGCCGGAATTAGCTTCTGTTTGAATGCATTTTATTCCATCTAGTCCATGCCAATGCCATTAATGGGCTCAAACAAGTCTTTCTTACATTGTTCTGACATAACGTTTATGATGCCATATTCTGCACTTAAAGCTTCTTCTTTTTTCTCGTTATATCTGCAGCTATTGCCACAGTTGTCACAGTTGCAGAAATTCTGAAAAACAATGGTTTGGCTGTTGAGAAGAGTAAGATTTTCTAATTTCCAGTTAAGACAACTTTTACCCCACCTATGAGTTTCTATTTGTTTAGTGATCAACATGTACTCTTGCAGAGATCATGACCTCGACAGTTGATATGAAGGATGAATCTCGAGGGCGACCTGTCCAGAAAGCCAAGGTAAATGAATGCTTTATCTTTTTGTGCTTTCTT
Organism: Murraya paniculata; assembly: GCA_030449075.1. Classification (NCBI taxonomy): domain Eukaryota; kingdom Viridiplantae; phylum Streptophyta; class Magnoliopsida; order Sapindales; family Rutaceae; genus Murraya; species Murraya paniculata. Next base: position 1,372,111 of record JAEVFN010000007.1, on the reverse strand, counting down.
TCGATTTCTGCATGGTTTACTAATATATCGTACATGCAACATAAAAACCTGCTGTAGATAGTCCTCTTCATATTCCTCCATTTTCAGAAATTGCAAGAATGGACTATATAGCTTTTTCTTTTAAATTTTCTGCTGCTTCATCATTCTCCCAGTGTAGTCAAATTTTGTTGGTGATTTGGAGGAACTTTTTTAATTTCAAGCCAGTGATTTGGAGGAACTTAGTTTATCATATGGTTGGATAATTCTATGTACATTATATTTGGTTGACGTGGTTTTGTCAGCAATGTTGATTTCCCTTTAGCATGATTATTATTTTGGGTTGATGTTCAAGTCATTGGAATATATGCGATACAGGGTTCTTTTTATAATATCACAATTAGGAGTTGATTGTTGCTGTTGTAATGCTCCTTTTCAGATTGAAATATGGCTGGAGAAGACAGCAAACTTTGATGATCTGATGGCTGCTGCTGCTGAGGAGAGGGATGTTGGTGATGGTGAAGAACAGAGTTGAAATGAGTTTGCATATTAGTATCTGGTTTGGTTTGGTTTGGTTTTTAATGCTCTACCACTGGTGAAGGTACTTAATTAGTCACTTTCTTTGATTATTGGGTATCTTTGGCTTTGCGTTCATGATTCTCCTAAATTTGTTTTGTAACTGTGAATTCTATGATCAGAGCGTAGAAACACCATATTTAGTATTCAAAATTTATTTAGTTATTTTTTTATTCTATCTTTTGTCTCCAATTTTGTTAAGCACCTTCAATGTATGGTTTTTTTTTTTTTTTTGGTATCTGACATAGTGAGTGAAAGACTGGCTTTATTTCAATCCTCAATGTGCATTCTGTTTACTCAGTATTGATTTATCCTTCTTGGTTAATGTTGCTTAGGCATTAAGAACACTAGAGTATCATTAGTTTCCTTTTCATTTTGAGAAATTCAATGTTAGCAGGGTCGTGAGCTCCGAAAATTACTGCTTTTAGAATCTTTTGTTTTTACAGTCATCAATGATATGTTGGTCAGTGAGGCCTGTGCTTACTGGAATTTAACTCGCCATCATGTATAGTTTTGCATGTGTGGAGGTTGATTTTTTATTTCATTTTAGTATTTTCCACTTGTATCTTGATAAAGATCTCTATCGGCCATTTTACCAATTCTTAATGCCTGGCTAGCTGGTTCCAGGTGAACCAAATTATTTTCTTGCGCTTGCAATTATTTTCCACAACACTGGCTTGCTTGTAGGTTCTGATTGCTGATTTGTGGACTCACCTTGACCTTATGAACGTTTCTAAATAGGTTGATATTAGTGGGCAGTCTTGGTAACCTTGGATGTAGAAGAATTAACTTTAAGCAACTGAGAAATATAACAGAAGGGAAGATTGTTATGTGACGTTCAGGTGATTGATGGCTTTGGTATGCGGTATGCCAATACGTAAAGAATGTAAAAAGTGGTGGTAATTCAATCACCATTGGCATTAGGCATCCAGTTAAGGCCCCTTATTAATCATGCAGTTAAAATTTGCTGTTTTAAAGTCTGCCATTTAAAGGGGAATATTGTTTCTTTGAAACAAAGCCTACCAAGAACCGCCCCATCTCAGTTCTCATGCCTGGCTGTAACTAAAAAACAAGGCAAAATGTAATATCTGAAATTCTAAATCCCTATAAGCCACCTCAAGCAATCATCTTTAACTTTGTTCAAGGAAATCCAGGACTAAAAAAATTAGTATATCAGTGGTAAAATTATTTTTGCTTTCCTACTTCCAAGAGAGTGAGCAGAACTTCAAAACTGTCCATTCTCATTTAGGAACCCCCCTTCATGGAGTTAAACTCTCCTCTTCTTTCTCGATCAGTATCTTCTTGCATGCCTCGTAGCACATGAAAGAAATCCCAGCTGCAGGGACCAATTTGATGCAGCTGGGCCCCAAGCCTTTGTACAAACCTGGAAGGCCTTCCTTCTCAAGGATGCTTGCAAGAGCATGAAGCATGTTCTGGTACTGTCTTCCATTCAGAGCTCCCGCCTGCATGTGCTTCCGAGCCACCTCAAGAGGAAAAGTTGCACTACTTGAGATTGCACCCGCTGCTGATCCAATTAGAAGAGTCATGATATTTCCAATTTCCTCTTTCTTGAAAGCCTTTTTGTAAGCTTTTCGCAGGGTATCATAAGCAAAATAGTTGGTGGCAGCATATGGAACTACTCCAATTAGACTGGGAGTGAGACCTCTGTAGAGCTCCGCAGGTCCCTCCTCACGTACAATTGTTAAAAATGCATCTAAGAGATTCTTGTACACCCCTTTCTGCAATCAGATTAAAGTGCCACAAGTATTTGAGATGAGGTCGGCTATATGAAAGAAGATGTGTTAATAAATTTAACTTAATTAATCATATTAATGTCTTGAGTTTACCTGAACAGTTACTCGGGTTTTAAGTAGCTCAAGTGGGTAGGTGCACAAGGTGGAGCTAAATCCAGCAACAGCGCCTGCAATTGACGAAGCAGGAATAGGAAGCTTGGGCTCTTCCCCAGGTTTAGGGGTCAAGTGCTCCTTAACCGTATCATAAGCAAACAACTGCAGAGTACCACCAGAAGATAATTTTGCCCAAACATCAAATCTAACTTCTTAGCCAACACTTTTTACATTGATCACAAACCAATAGGCTTATAAACACCAATGAAATAACAAAAGCAAACTACCAAAAGGAAATTATATGCAAGGTAAGTCAATTATATGCAAGGTAAGTCAGCAAGTCAGACAGACAAACAATCAATCAATAATTTCGAGATCACTGAACCCCCATTCTTGAAAAAATCATCAGTATTTTTTTTTTTTTTAAGAAAAAGATACCTAGTCTTGAAGAAATGAAATGTAACAATAAGAAGAAGAAACAAAATCAACATTTCCCTACATGGGATGTTGGGTTAAACAACACCAAAAGCAATATATATTAGACAGAATTTCAGAGCAATTATAAAAGAATGAGTGACAAGTACTTTTTAATACACAAGCAAAAAAAAAAAAAAAATTACTAATCTTAGCAGTGTATCAATTAAACAGAATAAAGTATTCAGAAAAATGGCATGAATATCAGAAACTCAATGTCGAAGGCAGATCACACACCTCAATAGCCTTGCTTGGTGCAACCCGGATGACATTAACAAAATTGCCCCTAAACAAGCCCTTCCAACCGTCACTCTTGAGGATGGCATCAAACACTTCACCGGAAGAATTCCCACAACTCCCCACCATCAAATGTGTCCTTATAGTCTCCAATGGAGCAACAGCTGTGCCAGACACAGCACCTGCTACCGCTCCACTGAGCAGCTTCCTCAGCGATGGATTTCCAATCTTAATTCTCATTTTAAAGCCAACCTTCTTCTTCACAACCTTCTCTCCAGACTCTAATACCTCACGCAATACTAATTGTGGGATCCTATCAATCCTAAAACTCGGTTCAGGCAGAGACATGTGTTTTGAAAGCAAATTAATAAATGGAAGTTGCGTACTATTCTCCAAAGAATTTGCAGCGTCTCCAATACTTGCAAAGACGCTTTTAGAACGAATATTCTTTTGAGAACTGCATTGAAGCTTAATGCCGGAACCAGAAAACACAACATCTTTGTTACTATACTGAGCAACCTGTAAACTTGTTTTCCCCATTATTAACTGAAAGCCTGAAACACTTGTATTTTCTTCTAGTTAAGAAATAAACAGAACCAGTAGTCAGTATAAAAAATGCAGAGTTTGATGTTTGATGAAGGAAAAAGAATGGTTTTATGCTAATGGGTACCAAAAAGAACAAATTTTGGTTGATGGGAATGGAACAAATTGACTAAAGAAAGAATATGAGCCAAGTTGGCAACAAGTTCGAAAATAGGCAATTAAAGTAATAGGAGATATTCTTTAATGGTTGCAAGATGGCTTCAATGAACACAATAAAGAAAGATTCTTCTCTCTTTCTCTGCTCACTACAGTTAAGCAGAGAAAAGAGCAAAGTATGATATGCTTGCTTCACTCTCCAAAACGCGCCCCTTTGCGCGAGAGAAGTCACAATTTCGCTTTTGCCTTCGATACTGTGACTTTCTTTTAACCCTACTAGAAAAATACAAAACCGAATATAATAAAAACAGAAACCCCAATAATAAAATACTAAAAAGCCCGCCAGGATTAAGGATATCTTTATCCGTACTACAATTTGACCCCAATACCAACAGTCCAAATTTCAAACCAATTCAACAACTGGCAGCCTAATGTTGCTTTTACAAAGTTGGTTTTTATTACATTAAGAAAAAATTTTAGCCTTGCTTCTGGTGAAAGATTCAAATCATCCTTTCTTTTTGTCACTACTTGTGTCTGATTCTCTCACTGAGAGAGAGAGCATAGCGTTGCAGCTGATAGATACCACAAGGTTCGGATAGAATTGATATTTCTCATTTTGAAAGGTAGTATTAGATTGTCCGGAAGCATATTGTATCATTTAGGGCCACGTGTAAAGGCTGTGCACTGAAGATCGCGTAGCAAATTCTCATGAAAAAGAGAAAATAGTGCAGCTAATAAACACACTGATTTAAGTTAATTAGATGATAAATAAAAAGGATAATGAACTCTGACCGAAAATACACAATAAAACTCAGCATGATATGCTTCATCCTGTTCCAAATTGATACACTTGTAGAATGTAATCAAAAACTCCACAAGCTTACAACAGTGATCACTAACTATTAACTTCATTTTGCCTTGCCTTTCTTAAAAGATCCCTTCTTTGCGGACTTCTTGTTCAGTTGCTTCTTTGGTTTCAACTTATTTGAAGTTGATGACGTCTTGTCTTCTTGATTCTTATTGTGTTTCAGCCTTTGTTTTTTCTCTCTCTTTACGTTGTATGCAGTAACAGCCTATATCCAAGTCAACGCGTTTTCAAACCGTGAGCAAATTTCCCAAAATGAGTCTCTAAATACTTTAGTCCAGATTAAAAACCAGAGGAACATTACAAAATGGCTTCAACATACCTTTTCAACATTAAGAATCTCATGTGAATGTTTAGAGAATAGCTTGTTCAAAACTTTATCAGTCTGCTCCTTCTCTCGAGAGCCTATCCCTGACCCTTCCACAACTGGTAGGAACTGAATGAAATCAAAACAGAACAATTGAATAATTCAAGCTTTCCTTTGCAACATTTCCGAAAGCGGCCACTTTCTTGAAGCAACTGCAGTAAAGGGGTAGGTGTACAAACCTTGCGATGCTTTCCTTGGTGTTTAGGAGCCTTTTCTCCAGGTACTTTCTTGTCAAATTTACCACCACTAGCTGTTGAATTTGCAGCAATTCCAGCTACATCCCCTAGCTCATGTTTGGTAAACTTCTTAGGTGCAGCCTGGCTTCCTGTTATGGGCAAAGCTGTAGCAGCTAGTTGGACATGGCTGCAAAGAACAGTTTACTCAATTTTTGTTTAAAATACCAGTAATATGTACAAGGTGCAGCACTGGAAACAATCCTAAAAATTATCCCTTTTTTTTCCTTTGCATTCAGAAAGCAAAAGGAAAAGAAAACAAAAGAAGAGAAGAAATGTAACAAAATGGCCCAAAAGTTCTGTGACCAGCAGAAAAGAAAGCATGGAGTCAACCAATGATGCAAGACTATTGAAGCCCAAGGACATGAACTCAACTTTTGATAAGATCACCAAATCAAAGCACACAATTCACAACCGACTAGTTCATTTAGCTCGAAGATCATTCATCCTATCTAAACCATCTGTCCATCTCAACCCCAAGATCTCCGTAAGATCCCAGTTTAGCAAAGATATGTTGCCCATAGAAATATTAGGATAGTACCAAGTTTTGATTCAAGGTAATCACTTAACAATATTTATGAGCAGCTACAAATCAACCATGTCCCATGATACAAAATGCAATTGAAGTGCTAATCCATTTGAGAAAGTTCAGAAGAATGAGGGTTGAGACTAGAAAGGCCAGAACTAAAAAGTATATGTAAAGAAGCTATTGTGTCTATAAGGGTAAGGCCTTATTAGCGTATCACCAGAAGCTTGGATTTGATAAATCTTCATGGTCTTCATTCTAAACCCAGTCACTAACTTCTATAGGTCCCAATAGATTCACATTTGAATAAACAAAGTGAAACCAATTTTAAATCCAGTTTCTTTAATTAAAATTGACAAGAAAGACCTTCTGTAGATGAAAGCCGCAAGAGCCCTGATGCATTGCAATGCAAGAAACTATGTATACAAATTTATGCCACAAGAAACCACAAGAAATGGCAGAACAAAACCTTGGCAAAGCACCAACTTTGGCAGCTTGTTTCAAGTTCTGCAACCGATTCTTCTCTTGCTTAGCAACCCGTTTTTTCTTTTCTTCCTGTCTCTTAGCAAAAGGATCCTCTCCTGGCTCTAAAGATAAATGTTCAATACAAGTCTTTTCAAGACAGGATAAATTGGTGTGATAATACGAATTTTCAATTCCAAAAGAAAAAGCATTTACATTTCAGTTGCAACAGTATCGTGGTACCTTTACTGCATATATAAATTGGAACAGGGATCATTTGACTACTTACCATCGGTCATCTTGGCCTCAATGATGGGTACGTCTCTATCATCATTAACACGATCATAACCAAAGCGACGTTTCCAAGTACCAGTTTGCTCATCCCAAACAACCTTGTCTTTCTTACGCTTCTTGATTCCTGCAAAATATCTTAAAACCTTTTCATGAGTGTTTCACACCTTTAAAAACAATTAAAATATCAAACATAAATCAGGAGAAATCAAGATCACCCAAAAAATTAAACCAATTAGATTGATTATCCAAGCCCAATCCTCATATCGCTTAATTTTCTTTGTCATAACCAGTTAATACATTCAGGAAAAACGGCCATATATGCTGAAGATGATTACATCTAACTGACCTTTCTTTTCGGCGAACAATTCCCATTTCGTAGGAGGTTTAGGCTTTGGTAGCTGAAAAAGAAATAATAAAAAATTTCACACACTGAACATAAGGAAGTTGAAGACATCATTCTCAGAAATTTTACATTACAAAGGTGTAGACAGATGAATACACTAGCAAAATAGCAATGACCACAAGTGTACTAATCCGGATGATGTCACCATGGCAAAAAAGCAATGCACTTTCATCAACCATTTAATTAAATAATAAAAACACATGGATAAAAAAAAAATTTATCATATTGTTGTCATTAAAAGATAGTTGAAAACCTTGGTTCAAATAATGTTCACCTTTGAAGCATCAGATTGATGGTTGGCAGGGATAATTAAACAGTTCTACATTCTGGCACCGCACTATTTAAACCAATGGCAGATATGTGTTTCAGCGTAGGTAGCAAGCAGCACCACAAAATGGCCCTCTATGAGGGAAAACCTACTATTCTTGCAATTTTTTAATGGATTGAGCAGACAAGCAACCTTTCAGCTGAGTTCTTCAAACAATGGCATAAAAGCCAACAAGCACTTCAAGCAATTAAGGGACAACCCTTAAAATCACTTTCATACAAAAGCAGGACCAAGTTCTACACTTCTAATTTCTGCAGCCTTTGTTCCCACTTAATCATGCAATGCTTTTTAGACGAACCCATATCAGCAAAAGTTTGTAGTACATGAGAACGAATAAACCATAATATCATACTTCGTATTGAGGAGCAAAAAAAAAGAAGCAAAATCAGTAATTTTCAGCAAAAGTAATTAATATACGCACATGCCATGCTGCTACTAAATATAAAACAATAAAGTATCCGTAGCACACTCAAACTGAAGTAGATAAAGAACTACAATTGGGAGATATAACGAATAGAAAGGATAGCTTACATGCTTTGATCTAGGCAATTTAGTTGTAGGTGGAGGCAACGTGACAATAGGGCCATCTACATCTTCAATTGAAGGTAAGTTAAAAAGACGATCTGCAATTGCTTGAACCAACTTCGTGCCCTCCTCTAGACATTCCTTGACTAGTTCTTCCCTAAGCAAATCAAGATTTTTACATAAAACAAAAATAAAACAAAATCACAAAAACAAAATTATCAAACAGTTACGTGATAATAAACTTAAACTAGCTGGTATACTTGGAATAACTTGCACACAATATATATGAAAAAAAAAATTAATAGCAACAAAACGGCCGCACACACTATTGAGAAATCATAGACACAATAGAAACTTGCAAATATGTGAATATAATAGAACAAAAAGAAAATAAATTTGAAAAAAAGACGGATGAAGAAGCCAAACCTTGAAGAGGGGAGGGATGGGAAGTGGTGAGAATGGTTGAAAGCCAAGAGATTACCGAGGTCGACCTCGCACTGATTTTGGGACTCCATTGCTTAGCAGCTTCGAGTTCTCAGGGCTTTACATAGCATGAGAGGGCGGCTAAATAAACGACAGCAAAATCACGACGTCGTTTTTTGGCGATGTCTTGGTTTCCATTCGGTGTGCCCTATGAAGCTAAAATCTTGCTTGTAAATTGTAATTGGGCTAATAACATTTAAATCCTCAACTCTTAAAATATCTCAAAAATTGATATATTTTTTTCATGATTTTCATACTAGTCCCAATTGGGACGGGGCCTAAAAACATTTTTCTCAATTAGAAAGGGTATAAAAATAATTTTTTCTTTTATTTGGGGACAAACAGGGATTAAGTGAAATTAAAGATGTCAACGGGTCGAGTCTAGTGGTGTGGGATGCCAATACTCACACCCAGACCCATAAAATATAAAGAAATCTCCTTTCCCGGCCCATTGTGAGCCTAAATAAGTACCAATTAGAGATTCTTTATACAGAAATACCTATACTCATATTCTATCCCTTATATCCCCTTTATTATTTTTATATCCTGCACATACTTTTAAAAAATTATTAATTAAAAGACGATACAATACGTCCATTGCCGTATCTTAAAAATTTAAAAAAAAATCAGTTTTAAATTTAGGTAATAATACATACATTACAAAATTTTAAATTATAAAAAATACAGAGATGCAAATGTTATTACATACATTGTATTTATTAAAAGGATAAAATTCAATTATAAAATTCAATTATTATTTTTAAATTTTCTTCTTTACTTTTAATAATATCAAATTATCCCTTTTTTTTCTCAAAAGATAAAGAAGAAATTACGTGAATGGATGATTTTCTTTTTATGTTTTTAACAGAAACTATAGGGTAATTTAAGATTCTAAAAATAAAGGGCTAATTAAATATAATCAATGGGATAATCCGAAATTAACCCTTAGCAAAATATCAGCAAAGGACAATGTTTGGTTACTCCGTAATGTTCATTGCTCTAAGTTGAACAGAAAGTAGGAAACATCGAGGATCCAAACACATCCTAAAAATTCAGCCAATGTATTTTAACCAGAAAGTCAGTAATTTCATTGACACTTCTTCTCCGTCTCCTCCTTGGCCACAACTTACGAAGCCAACCCTGAATCCTTGAACCCCTCAAATTGAAATTCTTATAGCAGATCCATTATATTAACACTATTATGATTCGCCATCGGCAATAAATTAGGATTAGGGTTTGTGATATTTTTATATATATTATTATTTGTTCTCGTGTGGTTTTTCAATTTTCATCATGGATGGGAATAAAGATGACGCCTTGAAATGTTTCAAAATCGGCAAAGACGCGCTGGAATCAGGCGATCGAGCGCGTGCGATCAAATTCCTATCCAAGGCCCGACGCCTCGATCCTTCTCTTCCCGTTGACGACGTCATCTCATCCATCGAATCCGAGCCCAACACAAGCCCTAACGGCCCGCCTGCAGAGCCTACTTCAAAGCCGTCCGATCAACCAACGATCCGACACCGGGGCCCATCAACTGGCGCGTCATCGTCAACTTCTTCTTCGTCCTCTCCGGCGTACACCGAAGAGCAAATCACGATCGTGAGACAGATTAAGAAAAAGAAAGATTATTACGAAATCCTAGGGGTTGAAAAATCTTGTACGGTCGAAGATGTACGGAAAGCTTATAGAAAATTATCGCTGAAGGTTCATCCCGACAAGAACAAAGCTCCCGGCGCCGAAGAAGCCTTTAAAGCGGTGTCAAAGGCGTTTCAGTGTTTGAGCAACGACGAGAGTCGGAAAAAATATGATATTACTGGGTCAGATGAGCCCGTTTATCAGCCACGGACTCATACTCGGGCGGCCCATGGCTTTAACGGCTTTTACGATGCCGATATTGATGCTGAGGAAATTTTTAGGAACTTTTTCTTCGGGGGAATGCCGCCAGCCAGAACTCAGTTTAGGCGTTTTAATTTCGGGCAGGGAGCGGCTATGGGAACGGCTGATCGTAACGGCTCTGATGGGTTTAATTTACGTACGTTGATTCAGATCTTGCCTGTGATTTTGATAATTCTCTTGCAGTTTTTGCCGTCTTCTGAGCCAATTTATGCCTTGTCGAGGTCTTATCCTTATGAGTACAAGTTTACAACGGAAAGAGGTGTGAATTTTTATGTGAAGTCTAGCAAATTTGAGCAGGACTATCCGGTGAGTAGTGTTGAGAGAGTGAGGCTGGAAAAGCAAGTTGAGAAGGATTATTTTACTATTCTTGCTCAGAATTGTCGGTTAGAGATTCAGCGGCAGCAGTGGGGTTTTATAAAGGAGACTCCCCATTGTGACATGTGGCAGAAGTTTCAGTATTCGCCAGCTTGACTAGTCGAATCAAGGTATAATGCTGCTGAATTTACATGATTTAAATTTTTGTTTTCGATTGTGAATGTTAGTTAAACTTAATAAGTTATTTTATTCGTTTGAACAATTGAATTGAATGCTTCTTTCACTGTTTTTTTTGGAGATATGTCTCTTTGTATTCCTTTTTTCTGTGCTTGTAGGTTGAGAATTGAAAGGTTCAGCATTTTGTATAATCTGACAATAATCTGTAGTCATCTGCATAAAGGTTGGCTTAATTGTGCTGCTATGATATTCATTACTTAAACAAGAGTAGCAATCGTGTTACTGAAATCTGGTTCACTGAAACAAGCTGAATCAAAGCTGAAGTAATTTTCTCCCATATTCAATTGATGCATCTTCAAATCTTTCATAAAGTTGATCCTATCCTAGGGAAATGGAACATTGTTCCTGCGTAATGAACTTTTAAGCATTGTTGTGTATGGTTTGTATTTGAGAAATTATTCATTTTGATGCCATAATTTATGTACTGATTGATATTTGAAGAAATTTTGAGTGCAATTCACTGACTCTAGGGTCTGTTGTTGCCCATGATGCTCCAACAGCTGGATGTTTAGTTATGCATTATGAACCTAAACTATTAGTTTCTAGAGCTGATGTTCAACTAGCTGTTTGATGATGTTTTAGGCTGATATATTTTGGCTCTTGTTAGAGTAGAGCGAATATCCAATTCTGTTTAAAATCATATATTTTAAGTTTTCTTCTTTTGCAGATTGCTTATCTGGTCTACTTATTCGACATATGGCATTTTGGAGATCAAATATAGCATTTGGAACCCACACAAGAGGAAGGATAATGCTAGTGATTTTAGAGTTATCTTTGTCAAATCCGGCTGTTGTCTATACCTTTTGCAACTTTAGTTCGTAATTTTTCAGCTTCAAACTATTGGTGTCATATAAATTGCACCAGTAGGAATACTTGTAACTCTGGCCTTGATGGAGATGAGTGTGGATGCATCCTGCGGAAGTCTCAAAATTGATATTTACATTACATATTATTGATTCTGTAGAAATTTTATTTTGGGTGTGTATGAACCAATCAGTGTTTCTGGCTTAATCGGTGCACAATAATTCATTTACATTGATATGCTCATTTCGGTCTTATTAGCACGGCTTGTTATTTCAAAGCTTGAGATGATTTGGGTATTCACATGGTCCCAACTTGTGTTAGGTTTGCCGACTAAGAATATTATCATTTGGCATGTGTACTCTTCTGGCCTGACATCTTAGTAACTTATTTTTGTTGGCGAGGATTTTAGGTTTTGTTATTCATTCTATTCCTATCTTCAGAAATGGAGACCCACTTGTACGGTGAAGAAGTGGTGGAGATGGTATGTGGGCTAGTTATGGAGAAAGGAAGAAAGCATCTTTTTTCCGATTTTTTATTATCATTCTCTGATTGAATCTTCAATCGATTTTAGAATTAGCTTTTAACTTCACAAATTTGGCCTTGGTGACAGCTGAACCTTTCTCTGAAATTGTGGGATCTGACTATCTACAAGCTGGTTCTTTATTATGTGGATCGGATACTTCCTGATGTTATGTGATATGATAGATTATAGGTTAGTGATGCACGGATGTTGTTTTGCACCGAACATCAAATAATCAACTGTCTCAAAAGTTTACCGTGCATCCACAGGACCACAGATACTAAAGTTGACTATCGCTCTATTGTGCTAGAATGGACACCGTGTGATTATAATTAATTAATCATCAATGGCTTGCCTAATTGGTAATCATCATCCCCTGTACCACGTTTCTGTGATTACAGTAACTGGGTAGATCCCTCGATACCCCTCCCAAATGGCAGCCAGCAACTGGGTTCAATTAAATGTGCTGCCCGTACAAGTGCTTAAAGTTATCCAGGCTTATAACGATTGCTTTCTTTGATTTCCAGTTCTCGTGAGCGTGTTGAGTTGGTGACTCTCCTTAGCCTACGGCAAGTTAGCTGAATTTCCATCTGAAATACTTGGGAGTGGACAACTAGACATGGCATGGGTATGAGAATGAGACCCAACAACTTGTTCTATAAACAAACGAAACAGAGAAGCGGAACCACTCATGAGAAATTACAAATCCGTAGCATTGGCAGGCTTGCTGACTTTTATTTGATTTGTTATGGATTGGATGTGGTTCTTCAGATTCCGTCGTGGTTCTTTCCCAAGAAAGGAACAACTCCTGGTGGTTCTCTGAAGTTAGCTTGGATTAAAATTCACCCTAAATGATGCGAGCTTCTCCCAAGAGAATGCTTTCACTCAGCGGACAAGGACAGACGAGATAACAGTTCAAGGAAGGTTAAAAAGGAATTTCTCTTCCTGAATATTCAGATTTTCACCACCGAAACGGTAGAAAATGGTTGAACTTGAGAAAACTATCGACAAGGATTTCCCAGGGCCTTATTTGGAAGGGTCAGACAGGTCAACTTTGCATTGACTCACACTGAGTTGTGTCAACTTGTGGATTTTACTACTTGAGTAACTTTTTCAATCGACCCATTAGTCAACAAGCTTTAAAGCTAGGGAGAACGAATTACAATTAGCTTAGCATGCTATCTTGGTGATCGATTAGGGAGCTCCATGCCAAAGGCCATGACTTTGAAAAGAAGACATCTTCCAGCACAGGATTTATGTTACCAAAAGCAGAAAATCTATCAATAAAAAGCAACATACCACCACTGTGGATAACCATTTTTTTTTTTTAAAATATTGATGCTAGAAGCTAGTTCACACAATGGCACACCATGCCCAATCTCTTAACAATCAAGCATTTGTGCACCTTTTTCTCTATTTCAAAAAGCAAGTTTAATATGGTGTAAATTTTGTGTTGAGACTTGAAGAAATGTTTTGGATCTCTAGTCCTTCGATGTTATAACCAGCAACCCCAGAGCACCTATTAGTATGTACTGCAAGAATTGGGGAAAATAAAAAACACAAGTTAATAACATAATATTCAGTTTGAGAGAGAGAACTTTTGCTTTTTCCTCTCCAAAGAATGTTTGTAATAAAATCTTACTGGAAAAATGTGTGATTTGAAGCAATATCCTGTGGTTGCAACTTTTTTATTTAAAAAAAAAAATCTATTTTTTGTTGTAAGTGCTCTAGAAAGTCCAGCAAAACCAAACCTTGATAATAGGCTTTTCAGTCATGATGATCGTCGCCCAACCAACATAAGGAAGGAACCTGCAGAGGGAAGGCAAGTTAAACCTCATGAAGATCAAATTTTTTCAGAATAGAAGGGATCCATTAGAAAGAACAAAGTCCCTTGAAAGTAACAAAGGCAAATTGTAATTTCCAACATTGACATATAAGGAAAATACGTAAGGATGATAAAATGTCAACAATCAATCTTGTCTATACTGACATTTATTCAACGAGTGATACAACTCTTGTTATCTAAAAATGGAATAATTCAGTTAGGCAAAATGAATTCATCAGTTATTAATACAGCAAACATAAAATACACATAGGATACAGATTACGTTATGAGGACCGAAAAGTAAATAAAAGCTATATCTAAAAGTTAATATGCAATGTGTCATATAAACTAATTCGGATACGATGAGATATTCCTAATACATGTAAATATTAGTTCAATAGGTCAAATACAGTAAGCTTAGAAGTAATAAGTTTCTTAACAGGTGTCAAATTTACCCGACGGCTCTCCCCATGATATGTTCTCGTTTCAACCAAAATTGGCCTTGAGCATACAACGTTCTATCATCAACATGATTGTTGTCTCCTGATAGAAGTATCCAACCAAGAGATTAGAAAATTAGCCACTGAATGAACAATTAAATCATACATACATAAAAAAGCAAAAGAATATATAAAATATCTTGGAACATTTCATGCAATGGTTTATGAAACTTCACGATGACTGCATGTTATGTTTGCTTTCCGTAAACATCAAATATACTGATATGAATAAAAAAGTTATATTCACAAAAAGACTTTAGTGCTTGGCAAGACAAGAATGTTGGAATGAAATTCAGTCAACTCCATATGGTCAACAAGTAACTACCTAGACATAAGAAATGTTGTACCTTTCGTGAGGATATGAACTTCGCCGGACTGTCGCTGCTCATGAACCTATAAATGCATACATAAGATACAATTTTGTTGTTAAAAGAACATCAGAGAACACAGCAATAGCAGCCAGATATAATCCAATGTTAGAATTTTAAGACACAAAACACTATCAGCAGCTTAAGTAGGCGTAATCTGATGCCTCTTCCACATCCCACAAGAAACCCCCCCCCCCCCCCAAAAAAAAAAAAAAAATCAACCACGAGCATTAAAAGCCATCAGCGGTAAAAATCAAAGAGCAGTAGAAGCAAAAAGATATGTGAATCCGAATATCCTGAAATCTGAATTAGATTTGCACAGTAGACAGCCAATAATTTCCTAAATTCTTCTTCCCCTTCATTTGTTAGATGTGAGACAGCTGAAAAAATATGAAGCATCTGTTATTCTTACCTCAATTACTCGATGGACAATCGGAATATCACGTCCCTGAAAAATATGGAAAACATATAGTTGAAGGACAAATGTTCAATATGCTTAAACAAGTAGCAAGAACAGACTGGATAGAAAGGAACAAAGAAACATACAGCAATGCGAATTAGAGCAGCAACCTACTAAGTAAATTGAAGTAGCTACTGTTAAATGTTGTACAAATGCTCTCAAATCTTTTTTCCTTTAAAGATATAACAAATAAAAAATGAAGAAGGATAGTGCTAATGAAGCTTAAGTATCTCGTTAATCAAAAGGATTAAGATTAATCCTTAAAAGTGACAGTTAATGTTCCAGAAATAATGCTACAAGTGACAGTTAATCAAAAGGATTAAGATTAATCCTTATGAGTGACAGTTAATGTTCCAGAAAGAATGCTAGAGTCAGATGGTCCAAGCAAGATCAAAATTGAATCTCCATTAATCAATTTTTGATAATATTCATGCTATAGTTGGTGGGGATAAACAACACACCTGTATATTAAATACAACAATTTCTCCTGTACGAATGGGGTCCTTGGAGTCCTTGCTCATTTGCAGAAACAAAATGTCACCCTGCATGAGAAATGAAATTCAAAAGGTTCAGCTTCTCAAAACTATTCCAGGCAGAAAGCTGCTTTAGACTTGATTTCCAAAAGGGAAAAAAGAATGATAAAACAAAACACTGGTGACTAAGGATAAAAATTCAGGAACATCTATGCAAATCTCCAAGTTCAAAATTACATGGAGGTAGTGAAGAGTAATAATACTGCAACCAACACATCAGATGTAAACATGACTATTTGGAAACAGTTATTTTTAGCACGCTCTGGTCTATGGACATACCCAGACACAAAAGAAAGAGATAAAGAGAGTGGCACCAAATGAACTGCCAATAATTGCTACCAGTTTGGTCTGAACCGAGATCCATCAAGTTGCTAAAACAATTGCCGAAAGAGTCACCCATTGATGCTCTTTCAACAATTGTTGTTCAGATAAATAAGCAATAAAAACTCACCCGCTGGAAGCCAGGTTCCATACTTTCGGAAAGCACAACCACAACAGGTGATTCACTTCCAGTTATACACATTAACCCTTTCCATATCATCAATGCCGATGAAACAATCATGCCTGTGCAAAGACAGTGCAAACCAAACAAGCCCCTTGTGGGATTAAGCACCTAATAAAACTGGAATTGTGTACCAACAAAATTGTATATGAAAAGATCTCAGCAATGCTATCTATTATTTTATGTAAAATTCGACATAGGTTTAATACATCCAGCAGCAAAATCATTGAAGAATGTCCGGATATTAATCAAAATTTACAGCTGCTAGCACCAAAGTTCTATACACAACAATTGATGGTACAAAAGAAGGAGACAAACCGAGAGTTATAAACTGAAAGAGAGAGTCTCTGATCTTCATGGATTTGACGGATTCGATGCTCTCTCCAATCCAACCCATTTTCCTTTTGATTAAATCTCCGAACTCTAAACTAAACCTCAGCTCTGTCTGTGGATTGCACCAGCGGCAATTTGCAGTGAGGTTCGTCAAAGTCAGCGACTTGAGTTTGACTATTTGCACTGTCACGATAGCGTGGCCCGGCCAATAGTCTTGTGGCATGTGTACTCGTCTCGAATTTTGACCTTTTTATCATTTAATTGAAAAAGTTATAGCAGTGTACAAAAATCTTACATAAACATGTACAAATGAACTATTTGTTATCCTTTGGCTCTTAGAAAAGAAGCATGCATGTTAATTCATTCATTTGTATGTGTTTATGTAAGATTTTTTATATACTGCTAACTTTAGAAAAAAAATCTACATGTTCGTACATATATGTATAAATAAATTTAATGAACTTAATGAGTAAAAGAAAATTTAAATTGTCAATAATAGACTATATATATATGTTTGTATATATGTATGTATGTATGTATTTTTGTTTTACTCCTACAATTGAGAGATATTCAAACCCTTTATTTTAAGAATAAGTACATAATGTGTCAATAAACTCAATTGAGAAGCTGTTGATAATTTATACTAGCAGTGGGCGACGTCCAAATTAATTTTTACCTCATACTTTTCTCATGATTTGAATTCGGTAACAAGCTTTATAGGGAGGTATTTTTCTAAGATATATTTCTTAGAAATTTACATGTAATACGTTATACATAGTATATAATTAATTGAGTTTACTTCTCTAATTAAGGAATATAATCAGTGTAATAAAAGCGTAAATTATATTACTTTTATTATTAAGAGCTTACACCAATGTATATACGAACGGCTAAACCCATTAAAAAGCCCAATTTAGATGCTTATGCCCAAAGGCGATATCATATTCTTTGATGTCTTCATATGGATCACAGGGACTTCTAATCCCTTCCTCGAGGGTTTGCCACGGATTTGGTTGGTCCAATTGTCCCAACAATTAACCAAGTTAAATAATAATTATGAATCCTTTAAAATACACACGCACATATATATACATATACATATATATACAGATACATACATACATACATACTATTTAAATTATTGAGCAACTCAAACCAATTAAAATCCATTTGGTCTAATTTGGAGCTCAAAATTTTATTTAATTTTGCAAATTAGCTAATTACTAGCTTGCACATGATAATTGATATGTGCAAAATTTATTTGTGACAGATTATATTGGCAAAGTATGATTCAGATTTTTCAGACCATATAATTGTCAAGAAAATACTTAAAAGCAAGGCCTCTCAAATTAACAACTAAGCAACACTATCTCTGAAAAAAAATCTAGCGTTTAGTGCAAAAGTAAATATATAATAATAACTAGTTCTAACTTCTGAGCCTAAATAATATGAAATAACGTTTTCGGAGGCGACAAAACGCTGCGTATTGGATTTTTCGCGTTTGGTTGAGCTTGACCCTCCCTTTATAAATACTCTCTTTCGATGCTTCGAGCGCCTCTCCTTTCGCTTAAACCCTGGGACCTTTGAACCCGTCATCAGCTGCCACAAAAACCCTAGCCTCCGTCTCCGCCACCACGAAAATGGTACTGTCCCTCTCAGGCACAGCCCGTCTTTGATTGTTCAATCAATTCATTTCTAATACGATCCAGAAGTGATTACGTTTACTGATTGTCGTGTTTTTAATTGCATTTACAGACAGGAGAAGCAGTGAACCCTAAAGCTTACCCGCTAGCAGATGCAAATCTCACAATCACGATACTGGATCTCGTTCAGCAAGCTGCCAATTACAAGCAGCTCAAAAAGGGCGCCAATGAAGGTTTCCTTGCTTTCTCTGGCTTTAATTATTTTTTTTTTATCGCTCGTACGGAAGTAGTAGTGTCTGGTTGTATAATATGGTGTCGTTTTTGGTTGATTGTTGCTATTTCAGCTACTAAGACTCTTAACAGAGGTATCTCCGAGTTTATTGTGATGGCTGCTGATACCGAGCCTCTGGAGATTCTTCTTCATCTTCCACTGCTTGCTGAAGACAAGGTACTTTGACTGCTTTTTTTTTTTATTTAGTTATTTGGATTTTATGTTTTGTGTTCAAAAGTTATCGCGAAAGTGTTAAAAAAAAAGTTTTGAATTTTTATTTTGTGTGTGGTGAAAAACTGAAAATTAGTACCGCCTTTTTACATTTATGATATGTATGTGATCAGCTAGGTGTTTCATGTTTGCATGACTAGGGTCTTTCTAAGGAAATCCTATCTCTATAAAGTAAATTGTGCAAGTTGAAGGTTATAATGGTCATGTCTTAATTAGTGTGCTTGAGCACTTCTTTGAGTGCTGCCTGTCCCTTGTATCCATGCTTAATTTCAGTAAGCGGCATCACGAAAGGCACATAGGTAAGTTGGGCTTAAGGGTCATTTTTCCCCCGGGCTTTTGAATTTTATATCTGTAAACGGAAGTTATGCCTTTGAAAACATCTATGAATTACTTTGAAAAGTTGAGAAATTTTAGATCTATAAACTGCAGTTATGCCTATGAAAACATCTATGGATTATTTTGAAAAGTAGGAAAATTGGTTCCTTTGTTTTAAAAAGGTTATTATGTCTGCTATTTACATTCTTGTGGAGAAAGTATTAGCATATACCGTAAGACAAGTTATATTTTGTTCATCAAGTTATATTTTGTTCATGGGAAAAGGTTTGAAAATGCTTCTGGCTATTGCTTGCTGGATTGTTATATTATCAGCTACACAAATACACAGTACCGATTCCGTTTTGCGGAAACTAGTGAACAAACTAATACAATAAAATCATTGTAGGAGATATATTGATAGTTGTTCAATATAATGTTTTCCAGCTGGAAAAGATTTTCAGGGGATGATTCTTTTGAAGTAAACAATAATAAGCTAAATGCCATGATTCTTTTGGAACACTTTCATGATTAGAAAGAGTTAAGCTTTGAAATTTTATAATTAAATTTCACGTTTACTTTCCTTGTGTTTTGGATTGACTATGAGCATAAAACTAAATGAACTTCACATTTGAATTTGGCAGAACGTTCCCTATGTTTTTGTCCCTTCAAAGCAGGCTCTTGGCAGGGCATGTGGGGTCACAAGACCTGTCATTGCTTGCTCTGTGACCTCAAATGAGGCGAGTCAATTGAAGACTCAAATTCAACAGCTCAAGGTACTCTTATTTTTAAATTTGGTGTTATCAAGAGTTATTCTTGTTAGCCACTTCAATTTTTTGTTTTGATCTTGCATTCTGAATTCTGCTTCCTGTTGTCAAAATGCAGGATGCCATTGAGAAGCTCTTGATATGAATATAATGGGATTCATATTCGGTGTGATGGGCCTCTTGGATGGTGGTCGCTCCTTTAGAGGCTTTGACTGATGGTGTAGTTCTGCCACTAGGGAATCTTCTATTATTAATCTTTGTATTTTTGTCTTTTTGTCTTTTATGTTGTCTTGTCATGCATTGTGAGAAAGCTTTTGGAATCATATTTACCAGAACTGGGGATGAATGAATGATGCTACAAAGTATGGTTATAACTTTGTTTAATGTGCTATGCTCTGTGGTTAGATATTGTCATAAAGATTATTGTTGAATGGATTAAATGAAATTGAGCGAATCTCTTGCATACTTTGCACTTTGGAATTGAGAAACCAATTTGGTCTTTTTTGCCATGTGAGGACTTGTTCCAAGAGCTTTACTCAACAAATAACATTGTAGTAGTAAGTTCAGTGTTATCAGGTGGGCTGATGGTAGTCTCTGTAATTTGCAGTTGAAGCTGCCTGTTTCAGCGTCACCTTCCCCTCGTCTATGTTAAGGTTAATTTTTCTTTTTCAATTTGTTGGTAATCAATAGATGGGTTGTGGTTAGTCTATTGCTTGTATATCTGCACACACTCGGCCGCACTAATGTTTCAACTGAATATCACCATGGTTTGATTGTTGTCTATCACGAATGAAGGATGCAATTGACATTAATGTTCGCCCAATATGAAAAATAGTTATGACTTGAAATGTCGCCATGAAAATAAATAGTAGCCAGATGCAACTGAAGGGAATCTCTGAGAAACCTTTTCGGCTGCGGTGGGCGTGCCGGAGTGCTTATTGGGCATGACTAGAAATTATGTGGGCTCTGCCTGCGCAGGTTCGGATCCTGCCGCTCACGCTTTCGAACACCAAAGGCCCAAGTTGATAACTACATTACTGTGACCCTATCTAGAATGTTGAGCACCAGACAAACTGAGCCTGTGACCAGGAACCGAACCAAACTGATCATCTTTTGTGATTAGCGATTACTTTACCAGACGGGACTAAGACCAATGCCTCTGTTCTGCGGTAAGATGGAATCAACGATAACAGTTTTCCCACTGAGGTCTGAGCCCTGAGGCCCTAAATTAATTAACTAAACATGAAAATGAAGAAACAAGCTCTTTTCTATGCTGTTCCTCTTAGTTCTGTTCTCCACATTACCGGCTCGGCTCTTAAATCGTGCTACACCATATAAGACACGTAAACCGTTTGACAGGGTTAATTATAAAAACTTTTTTTTGAAAAAAAAAAAAGGCCGGCCTTATTACAAATTTAGAGTTTTCACCGTAAAGTTGAAATTCTAATAAAAATTCAAGGTTTTGAAGAGAATGAGGTCAGTGATACGGTTTGATCGATGGGACCGTAATGCAGAAATTATAAATTTAAGTGGATAATAATAGAAAGATAATAAAATAGAGAGGGCTAAATATGAGGACGGTTACTCATATGGGAGCCAGCGACCAGCCGTAGGATTAGGAAGGGAGGGATGAAATTAAATTTTCATTCTCCAATCATCAATTGGTTTTAAAAGAAATATGACAACTTTTACTTCAAATTTCAAAGTTAAGCATGCTAAAACTTGAGCAATATGATGGGTTAATAATGTATACTAATGTGCTAAATTAAAAAAATTAAGTTTCACTTTCGCCACTTCTTAAAATGTCAAAAAAGATCTTACTTAAATAGTTAAATTAATTTCCTAAAAACACCAATCAAACTATTTGGCACATCTAAAATAAATCAATAACAATTTAGTATATATAACAGTGGAATCAAATTCTGTTCTAAACAAATTATTTAACATAAGTTTTGATTATTGGTTTTTATCTATTAAAGACTATGTTCAATATTGATTTTTATACTCCAAATTTTTAATCTAACAATTTCAAAAAAAGAATAAGAAGAAGGAGAAGACCACATAATTTAAAAAACAAAAAAATCAAAAAGCAAAAGTATGTTCAAAATATATTAAAAGTATTGATTTCGTCCTTGTTCAATTAAACATTGTCTAAGATATTGGAAATAAGATTTTGAGTGCTTATGGTAAGAGAATAATTATATATTGAATAGTGAGTGTGTTATATGAGTGTTCAGAGAAATTATATTATGTTAATTTGTAAGAGAGAGTCCTTATTAATAATTCATATGATGATTATTTTTGTAATAAAATAATTTATTAAAATAAGAAGGTTCAAGAATAATTTTTAAAGTGTAACAGCTTCGCCCTATATATAAATAGACTAGAGTACGCTTTAAAATTATTATTCTATCATCTAAAGATGAGTGTTTCATCAATTTAGACTCAAATATTGAGACCTTATCATTACTTTAATTGTGCGAAGAAAAATAATCCGTAAAATTTAAAATGACTTGAGATGAACATAATATTAAATAAAAATTTACTTGCACATCAATAAACATGTACATAATCTATTTCTTATTTTATTTTATTATCTCAATACAATTAATAACAGTAATAATTTTTTTTAAGATTTATTGATTTAATTCTCTAATTAATAAGAATAATTTTAAATTTTTATAATACATATAAAAAGATATATATGAAATGTTCATATGCATTTTGGATAAATAAGTTATGCAACATAAGGTGGCCACTAGCCAGGGGCGGCTCCCGAATCGGCGCATGGGCGGTCCTGAGGAATAAACGAGGACCATACGCATAAGCTTGAGTCCATGCGCCGAGTTGACTTGACTTGAAAAAGTTGACTAGATGAGAACTGTGCTCTGCTTTGTTCAATTATTTTGATGGGCCACGTGTCCCTTCACGGCTTCACCCATAAAGCACCGCATCAGTTAATGCAAATTACGTTGAGATCCTCCATCTCTTCCGAATCTATTTATTCGAAGTTTGTGTGCATTTTCTAAAATCAAAAAGTTGATCGATCACACCATTCGCAGCACCGCACCTGCCAATCACAAAGAGAGTGCGACTCACCTAACCAATAACCATGGCCAGCCACAAGTATAGAGGTGTCGGTCACACTCACGCCACTCCCTTCTTCCCTTGTGGCCACGTTTTTTTTCTATGATTAATCCCGTGAAGGTGGGGCGCGCACGTACTCTGTTCACGCATTAGTTTCTAGTCTACCAATTAATTATTAATTTACACTGTTTTAAAAAAATAAATTAAACTCTTAATTCTTTAATATTATCTTTTTATTTTCGTTGAACTCTAGTCAGGTACGAGTCCCACTGTGCTCCAAGTATAGCCAAAATTTTTGTCAAATACAATTCTGATTTCTCGCCCATCGTCATTTCCGAGCAGCTTTTTAGCTGAAAAAAAAAAAAAAACCTATATTTATTATGAGATTACCCACAAGGCCCACCCAATTAATTCCTCTGCCACCAATCACAACCAGCCAGCTCATGATATTAATGTTTTTAGACGAAAGCCCCTTTATGCTTTGCTTTGATCTTTATCTCCAAATAGTCGTAGAATCATAAATGGTTTCCACTTTCTTGGACTCCAATGACACCCGCACCCACCACCGTCATCATCGTCAGAACTAAAAAGCACTTTGATTCCCATTTTCCTTTAATTAAAATGTCCTTTTGATCCTCGCCCTCCGTAGCTTCACTGGGAAAAAAAAAGAAAAGAGAAAATGGACAACATTAACAACAACAAGCAGCAGCCGCAGCAGAAGAAGCAAAAATGGTTCTTTTCACTTGTGTTTTCGCTTTTGCTTTCAACTATCCTCATCATCATCAGTGTTTCAACGTCTTCAACCTCCACAAGATTCTACAACAGGGCTCACGTTCAAACCCCGCGTCCCAGATTCGTCGAACAAGCGCTGCAAGTGGTGTCCTCGTCATCTGAGAAGACTCCAAGGCTGGCTTACTTGATCTCGGGTTCAATGGGAGACGGGGAGAGCTTGAAGAGGACGTTAAAGGCATTGTATCATACGAGGAATCAGTACGCGGTTCATTTGGATTTAGAGGCGTCTGTTGAGGAGAGACTGGAGCTCGCGAGGTTTGTTGAGAGTGAGCCTCTCTTTGTGAATGTGGGTAATGTGAGGATGGTTTCGAAGGCTAATTTGGTTACTTATAGAGGGCCTACTATGGTTACTAACACGCTTCATGCTGCGGCTATTTTGTTTAAGGAAGGTGGGGATTGGGATTGGTTTATTAACTTAAGTGCTTCTGATTATCCTTTGGTTACTCAAGATGGTAAGTCAATGGATTAATCGGGATGTGAATTAATTAGCTTTTTGGTCTCATTAAATATACCATTTATAGTTTTAGTAGCTTATCAGTTATTTATCACCCACTTGATTGTTGCTAATTTGGTCTAAGGGCTTGGCCGATTCGAGCTTTAAACTAATCTAAGCCCTCTGATTTAATCAGCAATGTTTTGGATGTTAGTATATAATCACATCATTAATAGGGTTGATTTGTTGTTAGTATTGAGTATAAATCAAGAGCATAGTTTATGTTACTGGCTGTGTATTCAATCCTTGGCACAAATTAGGCCAACGTATTTTGGGAAAAAAGCATTGGTTGACTGCTTATGCTCCAAGTGACTTTCAGACGTCTCTAATTGTTGGGTTTTTTTTTTTTTGTGCAACAGATTTACTCCATGTATTGTCAACTATTCCAAGAAACCTTAATTTTATTGAGCATACCAGCGACATTGGTTGGAAGGAGTATGTGTTTTGTCCTTTTTCTGTTGATTTTTCTTTGTAATTAATATGATATGGAAGTTGAAAGAGACATCTACAATAATATGCGCTTAAGAAATGTTTTCCTTTGAAATTCTGCAGGCACCAGAGAGCCAAGCCTGTTATAATTGATCCGGGGCTTTATGCTGTGCAAAAATCTGATGTGTTTTGGGTGCCAGAGAAACGGAATGTTCCAACTGCATATAAGCTATTTACTGGTGAGTACTTTTGTTTCTTCTGCTTCTCATTTTAGGAAATGGAGTACATATATGTTTTCACCAGTTTTCCTCGAGTGTTACTAAAAACATATTTTGCCTTAATTGATGTTGCGTTGCCTCTGCAAAAATTTTAGTTTGTAGGTTTTCCTCCCTGAAGAAATTTTCCTATGTTTTACCATGCTGCATTTCCATGCCTATAAAACATATATGGAAAGTATTGCATTCAAGGCTGTATAGGGTCCCAAGTTTCATTGACCTGTCCTGATTGTCTTTGACTAAAAAATTAACAAAACAGCAATATGTTTGGCCCACTATTTAATTACATATGCCTTTAACTCGTCTATATTTTTCTCGCTTTATCAGAAGAATTTTATGTTCTGGTGTTTGGAAACGTGATCTCACCATACTTTGTTTTTATTGACCAACTAATTTCATTTGCTGATTTCTTCAGGCTCTGCTTGGATGATGCTCTCTCGCTCTTTCATAGAATTTTGCTTATGGGGATGGGACAATCTCCCAAGGATAGTACTTATGTATTATGCCAACTTTTTATCTTCACCAGAAGGATATTTTCATACTGTTATCTGCAATGCTGAGGAGTTCCGCAATACTACCGTAAATCATGATCTCCATTTCATATCTTGGGACAATCCTCCAAAACAACACCCACATTTCCTCAATGTTGATGACTATCAGAGGATGGTTGATAGCAATGCCCCTTTTGCAAGGAAATTTGGCAGAAATGATCCAGTTCTTGATAAGATTGACTCTGAGCTGCTAGGCCGTATTGCTGGTGGATTTGTGCCCGGTGGATGGTTCAACGACAAAAGAAATTCAAACTTAACTGCTCTACAACATGTAGTGGCAAACACCAGTGTGCTGAAGCCTGGTCCGGGTGCTGAAAGGATCAAACGCCTTATCACTGGTTTAATATCAGCCGAAGATTTTCATGCAAAGCACTGCATTTGACACCTGAAGTTTGAAGTGCAGTAAAACAACTTTGTTGAAGTCAACCCTCTTTTACATAGTGTTTGGTGAAAAAATTAACACTTCAAATGTTCTGTCAGTTATAGAGGGGACGAGAAAACAGTTCCCACCCAAGAGTATATGTTATACCTTTACCTTTTCAACCTTCTATGCCTTATTTTGTAGGTAAACGTTGATGCATAGGATTTCAGAAGACAAAAAAAAAAAAAAAATTAGCTGATGCTTAGTTGTAAGTATAAGTATTGTTCAGTCTCATAATGAAGGAATTTCATGTGATCACGCTTCATTAATTCGTTTGATGCATCGTGCCTCAACATCTAGTCTAAGATGATTTGTTTGATTCCCATGGACCCACACCAAGCCGCAGAATGCCTGAGGACTTATCATGCATGCTGTATGTTCTATCATTGATGATACAGTGCACATCATTAGGATTCATATTTTAGTCAAAAGAAATGGAGCAGAAACCTTACTGATTATCCCATCAAAGCAACGATCTTCTTCCTATTTTTTCTTTCCAGATAATCAAACTGCACCGGAGTTGAAGCAAGCAATTCGAAGAGAGCAGAAAAGAGCAAATATATAAAAGAATACCTCTCTAACATAAAATATGAAGCAGCAATTTTTCCATTGCATTATTTTCTTTACAAAAAAATGAAAGTAATACTTTTTAAAGAATGCAACAGCACCTAAAAAAATGGGTAGCTTACTGCATTATAATTTCATATAAATTATTTCTCCAAGGAAAATGAAGAAACAATTCCGCATGAAAACTCTGGTAAAGAAAAAAGAGGCATGTTTCACAAAACTGCCACCAAATTTGACATTTTAAAAAAAGAGTCAATCACCCTGTGTATTTCTCCTGCCTGAGGGTGACGATTGTCACCTGCTAGGAACTCTTCAACTACACCATTCACCTCTATCACACTGCAACCGGGTTTTTTCTTCATTCCAGTCTCCGAGATCAATTTTCTAACTTTATTAGCCTCCATATCCCAGCCAGCTTCCTTATAGATATTATACGAAAGCACATGAGTACCACAATCAGTTATTCCCATTTCAGCAAGTTTTCTCCAGACTCTGTTTCCAACTTCAATCTTCCCATAAATCCTACATGCACTCAATAATGCCCCCCACACGTTAGCATCCCCACCTCCTAGTCCTCCCATTTTTTCCTCTATAAACTTCTCAGCTTCCTCTACCAAACCTGCTCTAGCCAAGAGGTCGACAACACATGCATAATGCTCAAGCTGGGGTTCAACCCCATAGACAGCACCCATATTTTCAAACAAATTAAGACCCTCTTCAACCATCTTGGCATGCGTACAAGTCGTAAGAACTGCAACAAATGTTGTCTCTGTGGGTTGTGTCCCACTTTTAACCAGTCTATCAAACAGTTCAAGTGATTTTTTGGCATGTCCATTCATGGCAACACCTGAAATCATAGCATTCCACGCTCCAGCATCCTTATTAGAAATGCCCTCAAACACTGACAAAGCTGAATCCACATGACCACACTTTGAGTACATATCAACTACTGCAGTGGCCAATATCACGTTTTTATCAAGATGGTATTGCTTAGCATACGAGTGAACCCACAGACCTTGAGTAACCGCACCCAGATGAGCACAAGCTGTGAGAACACTCACAAGACCCGACTCATTAGGCTTCATGCCAACTTCCTGCATCTGTCTAAATAAAGAAAGAACCTCTTTGAAGTCACTAATCCTAGAATAAGCCGCCATGATCGCACTCCACGATACAGCATTTTTCTCAGGCATTTTCTCAAATAAATCTTTTGCATTCTCAACATCACCTATTTTACCATACCCGTCAATCATCGTCGTCCACGTGACCACATCTCTCTCTGGACTTTTATCAAACAGCACTCGCGCAGTTCCCATTTTGTGAACCAAGGAGTAAAACTCAAGTAACGAGCTAACAACAAAAGGGTCTTCACCGAATCCAAACTTAACAACATGGGCATGAACAAACATCCCTAAATTTTCCGAAGGACCAAGAATTACACAAGCTTTGATCAATGGCGGGAACGTATAGTTATTAGGCTCAAACCCCATATTCAACATATCTAAGTAGCACAAAACGGAGAGTTTGGGAAAATTAGCTTGCATATAACCTCTAATCATAGTATTGTACATAAAGGTATTTCTGTGACTAGAATGATTGAAAATCAAGCGAGCGTAAGAGAAAAATGATGGGATTTTGGAGATTGCCGCAACAGAGAGTAGAGGTCCGATGGCGAGTGGGTTTTCGAGTAGCAAGGTTTTGAGAAGGTGGGCATGGGTTTGCTTGAGTTGGTTTAGGGTTTTGCATTTTTGTGCCAGGGAAATTAGGGCTTTGGTATTGTTTCCAGTAACTGTTTTTTGAATCATTTGTGTTGGCGGGACATTTGTAAGCGTTTGATTATATATTCCGGCGCGCTTATGTTATGTGCAGCAGTATGGAATTTTGGGATTTGGATGGTCAAACAAGTTCCCGTCTTGGCATTTTTTTTTGCCTTTTTAACAAATTTCTTTTTATAGAATCGCGCCACATGTTTATTACTCATTTCTGCATGTACGTATAACCAGCTGTTGTATATGATCAATACCTAAATATGAATTTGTATTCTCCGGTATATTCTATCTCCCCTTTTGTATACGGTAGAGGGGTGCCTCCAGCAGTCTATAGCTCTAAAAAGCCAAATATTTTTTTAACCATTATCTTCCTGAAAATTCGAATTGTGATATAAATATAATAAATATTTGTTTAGCTTATAACAACCTAATCCAGACGTAAAATATTTTTAAAATAATTTTTTTATCATATAAGAACAACCACTACGAGTTATATTTTCAAGAAAAATATAAATACACTAAACTAAGACTAGTTAAATTTATGTTTCTTTGTAATTTACAATGAATTGAGCGTTCCAATCATTTTACTCGATATCTTATTTATTATAAATGGAACCAGTAACCTTTGTAGAGGTGCTATGTTCTGGTTGGATGTAGATTTCCTGAATGTGTAATCTTCATCCTTATTTTAAAAGTAACTATCCAACGGCTGGAATTAGTCGGCTCTAAGTTAGATCATCTCCAACATACCTGATCCTTAATTTAAAGACCAAATTGAAGTTACGTATTCACATGTATTAACTTATTATTTTATTTATTTTTAATTAAAAGTCAAGGAGTTATTAACTATAAGTAAATAATTTATAATTAAAGAGACTCACTTTGGAGTATGCATCATAATTAAATGTATTTTGGGATCCGGCTATGGTGCCCGTGACACCATACCCCCACTTTTTGTCTTCTGTTATTGGCAAATTGTTGTTAGCTCCTTACTGTCTCTTTCATTTACATTTTCACTCTAATGTAATGAAAAATTGCATTTAGCTGTAAGTCTAACCTCTAAAATTACTCTTCAAAGTTTAAATACATTTTCATCTAAAATTTTTTTATTCCTAAACTATCCTCATAAAACGAATATATTTATGGGTTCAATTAATCTTATCCTTTAATTTTTAGTTTTCACCTATTAAAGTTATTTCATCATGTATGAAGTATAATTCTCTAAAATAATAAAATCTAAAAAAAAAATCTATTTTTATAGTGGGTGTTTGGGAAGTGAGAAAATGAAGAAAAGTGGGGGGAAATGAGAGAGAGAGAGGAGAGAGAAAAAAATAGAAAAGAAAAGAGTTACGATTAAAAATTAAAATGATGTTAGTGAGTATTGTCGCATGGTATATGTAAATACAATTGCACCTAAAATTGTAGCTTTAAATTCTTCATCCCCAGAAGCGGCTAAAGGTTTGGTGGTTGAAATAGAAAGTTTGAGCAATTTATTTCTAATCATGACAATAAAATTGACGGTGATTGTATGCAATTTTTTTTAACTTATAAGTATTAGAACCAAAATGAGAAATACATTTTTAGAACCAATCTTGACGGTGATTAATATTTTTCTACCTTAATTTTAATAAGGGTACAATTAAATTCTGTATGATCAAAGTGGTTAATGGTTAAATAAATAAAAATATCTAGCAAATGAGAATGGAATAATCACATTTCAAAATTTTGAGAGCACAGTAACAAATGTTAATTTATTTAGTGTGCAGTCAAATTTATCCTATGCTAAATAGTGGCTATTAAATAATGCATAGATCTATTATATATTAAATAATTAATATATACTAATGCAAATTTTAAAATAAGTTATTAAAAAGTCAAACTAGGTAATGGACTTAAGTGTAAAAATTTAAAATGATTTGGAGTTATGTGTCAAATGTTGAAGCTTTATCATTTTTTAATGTGCAAGTAAACAAAGGGACTGTAGAATTAATAACCTATTAAATCATCTAAGCCATTAAATTAATTTTATATTAAATCTTATGGTTTATAATAGCTAATAAGAAAATGACAAAAAGTGGGGGTATGGAGTCATAGGGGCACCATAGCCGGACCCCGTATTCTGTTGAATTTATTGTGAAATGCATGTGCCTCCTACGGATTAAATGTATGGAAAGTGTGAAATACATGCGGATTTTGATCCAATATTGAACTAACCTCACTTAACTATTCATAATATTTTGCTATAAGTGCATATATAATAATATACAATTAAGATTTAATGAGTTTTATATTCTTATCTAACTACCGATTGTACTTTTGTAAAATATTAGCAAAAAAAGTCTGATCAATACTGAATCCAAATCCAATGCATGAACTACTTTTGGATTAATTATAAGGGCAAAGCATGCATAACATTAAATATTGGCGATGCTGATTTGATCCTTGAAAATTTTTGGTAAAAGTTAAACATGTTAAAAGTCAGTAGGCATAGCTACAGTTAATACAATGCTTATAAATAGGATCCCCTTAAGTTGCAGCAGCTGTAACTTACAGCAGCGGCAACTTAGCAAAATCCTTATGAATATTATATAAAAAATAAATAAATAAATGGATAAACATGCATCAACATTTAATGCAAGTCCAACCCCATAAAATACGTAAAGATACGTATTTTATGGTGGATACAAGCTACTGTGTTGGGGCAATTTAGTTGTATAGTTTGATAATAATTATTATATGTAAGAATTTGATCAGGTGAGCACTCTCATATTGCTCGAGAAAAATAAAATGGTTTGAAGTGGATAGTTGTATCTACGTATAGAATTAGAATGTTCAATATCAAGTAGATCTATAAAATAATCAAACAAAGGATAGATTTAAGTTATTCTTTATAATAATAATAATAATAATAATTTTTTTAATAAAGACCGAGATCCCACGTGGTCAGCCCTCATGAAGAAACCCGCGCAACTTTTTCTCTCATAAAATGTGCAGACTCTCTTCATGAGGGCTGACCACGTGGGATCTCGCTCATTGCGCACCTCATCAGTACTCCCTACGTGGCTACGTCCATACGTGCAAGAGAGAATTTGGTAACAAATAGAGTACGAGTATTTGCTAAAAGGCAAAGAGTTGTATGATAATTATTTAATAAGTGTATATATGATATATTTGTCACATATTTAATAAAACCTAACAAGTATTATATGTTTAGAAAAGTATCAATCATATATTTTCACACATACTCAACTTTTTACGAAATGTCAAATGTATATAGTAGTCACTTAAAAACTTACAGCAAATGTCAAGTACTCCTCTTTATTTTCTTGCACTGTTCACTCGTCTGCAATTTGAACAAGCTTCTTCCCAATGTTATCACCCCGAAAGAGTCCTATCAAAGCAGAGGGGATACTGTCAACACCATTAGAGATGTCTTCGAGTGGCTGAAGTTTGCCCGCACGAAGGGCATCGCGAGTCATCGAAATGAAATCTTGATGCAAATTGAAATGATCCGGGATTAAGAACCCTTGGATTTTGATTCTCTTGTACACAATATCGATCATATTCAGTGCAGCTCGCTTGCTAGCATCCGTGTACTCGGAGATCACTCCGCAAGCAGCCACTCTCCCGAATAAGTTCATGTTAGCAACTGCTGCCTCCAGAATTTCTGCTCCCACGTTGTCAAAATACACATCAATCCCATCAGGAAAGTACCTGCATGCGCGCATACTTATAGTTAATCAATGCAAAAAAATGTTTAGTTAATTGATATGATGTTCTAATTATACCTTTTTAGAGTTGCTTTTAAGTCGGTTTCTTCTTTGTAGTTAAAGGCATCATCAAAACCGAGCTTCTCCTTTAGTATAGCTACCTGCAATTTCAGGCAGATTAAAGTTTTTAAATGCAATAAGCATATAATATGCGAGATGATTCAATGATTCAATTGTTACAAACAAAATTATATAACTAATAACCCTTTAGAAATGAAGACCTTTTCGTTGGTACCAGCGCTACCAACAACGTAGCAACCACAGAGTTTTGCATACTGTCCGACAAGGTGTCCAACGGATCCACATGCACCAGAAACAAAAACTTTCTCGCCCTCTTTGGGCTTACATATTTCATAAAATCCCACGTAGGCTGTAAATCCACTTGTTCCTGCCCCAATAACAAACACATAACAGCTAGGCATGGATTAATTTGTCACATACCTATACATACCTACATAACTACGTATAAATTACTCTGTATATTGCAATAATAATATAATTAAAAAAGGTACTAGCTGATTGTATAAAATTTTATGTGAAAATAAGAGACATGTAGTTTAAACTCTGCTCAAATGGGTAGGGACGCAATTGTGTTACAGTATGCTATAATTTAAAAAAAAAAATTGTTCGAAGGGCATCGTTTATATAATAAAAATTAAATTCAGCATTTTCCGTTGGATTTATAGCTTCCCACAGTTATTAAGCGGATGCAATTACCAAAAATTCCAACGTGGTAAGAGAAGGGAAATCCCATAGGGTCCAATCTCCTAATCATGGCACCTCCTTTCACTAATTTATACTCTCCCCAGCTGATTAATCCCACAACCAAATCATCTTTTTTGAATTCTGGATTTGCAGAAACAATAACTTTGGCCACACCATTTGCATCAATGGCCTGCGCACGGTAGGTAGCACAAAAATTGTTCTTATTATATATATTAGTAGAAAAATATAGAACTAATAACATGGCAATTGAAATATTAATTAATCGCATGCACTTAAACTTACTTCGCCCGGAGTAATACGTGCTGCTGCACTAATTGCTTCGTGTGAAGAGCTATAACTCTTCAAGCGGTTGATCTGGTAAGGGTCAATTGATACATAGAGATTTTTCACAATAACATCATTGGATCCAGGCTCAACTCTCAGATGTAGAGTTTCAGCTTTAAGCTCAAAATTCGACTCGTTTGGTGCACCTTCTATGTGATTCTTTACTGTTACGAACCTGTTTATCCTCGCTTCCATTTTAACGTCTCCTTTACTCTACTGTTTTGCTCGCGCCTCCTATCCAAATTTGATGGCTTATCTCCTCAAAAAGGAATATAATATAACATTGTGGGAGAAGTTTGTAGTTGTTTGTTAGAAGTTTTGGCTCAGCCTCAAAGTTGGCTGCCGGCGTGGCCAATCACCATCCGCTAATTGGCTACTCTGTATTAAAAAAACATTGGCTACTATCATGTAGCTGATTTGTCCTGTCTTGCGTACCATTTTAATTTATAGTACTAGTGATTTATATATTTATAATTTTTTTTTCGTGCATATTGAAATGATAAAATTATGTTAAGTGTATTCATGATTGTATTTATGGTCCCGTTTACAATTGAAATTGGATAGAAAGATACAGTACCTCAATACTAAAGATGACTTATAAATGATATCTATTAAAATAATTCACGTAAGACTTTCTTATTTCCATTAAGACGACCCATGTGCGACTTACTTGTTTAATTTAGAACTTGAGATCTTAGTAATGCAAATATTCTTCTAATTTACAAGTCAATTATTATAGCTCAACGAACACCAACGGGCAAACATTCCAGGGGAAAGAAAATGACATGGACTCTATAATATAAATTGCATACTCCTAATATTAATTTCTGTTTAGCACACATCGGTGCCACAACTTTCTTGTGCTTATTTATCTCTGGAGATATAAAGCTAAATTATTTTTTTGGCTCATTTTACTCATCTGTAATTCGAACAACCTTCTTTCCGATGTTACCACCCTGAAACAGTCCAATGAAAGCAGAGGGGATGCTCTCGACACCATCTGAAATGTCTTCAAGAGGGTAAATTGCGCCGGTTCGAAGGTGATCACAAGTTGTTGAAATAAAATCTTGATACAAATTCATGTGATCAGCTGCCAGGAACCCTTGAATCTTGATTCTCTTGTAAATAACATCAAGCATTTCTGGAGCAGCTCGTTTTTCACCATCTGTGTATTCAGAAATTACCCCACAAACTGCTACTCTTCCATAAGTGTTCATGTTAGCAATCGCAGCCTCTTGCATTTCTGCCCCCACATTGTCGAAATATATGTCAATTCCATCAGGGAAGTACCTGTAAAAGTAAATTCAATTAAGTTGTAAAATTCATTACGAATTCATGCGCTTCATGAATTTGTTTTTGGTGATTTGAATATCAATTGTCACCTTTTCAGAGCTGCCTTCAAGTCAGTTTCTTCTTTGTAGTTGAATGCATCATCAAAGCCAAGCTTGTCTTTTAGCAATGTTACCTATTATTGAATTGTGTCGATAATAAGAACATCTTTCTAACTCAAGTACATAATGAATATCTCTCTAACGGGATTCTTATCGAGTCCCTATGGGCATCGGTGGAGTTTGGTTCCAGAAAAATTTATCATCATAAGTATCAGTAAAAAATTTCGTTATGGTAATAAAAAAAAAAAAAAGATTACCTTTTGTTTGCTTCCGGCAGAGCCAACAACATAGCAACCAAAGAGTTTTGCATATTGTCCAACCAAATGCCCAACAGATCCAGAAGCAGCAGATACAAACACTTTCTCCCCCTTCTTGGGCATACCTATTTCAAACAATCCGGCATAGGCTGCCAAGCCACTAAACCCTGCAAGGACAAATGAAACAAAAAACGTGATGCAAGATTTTCTGAAGGACAGTTGATATTGGCTTGGGCCCAAACGGCCCAAAAAGATGACGACTACGAATTGATTACCTAGAATTCCAACCTGGTAAGACAGAGGAAATCCCATGGGATCAAATTTCCTTATCGTTCCACCAGGTTTCACAACAGTGTAATTTCCCCAGGTGAGAAGGCCCACCACCAAGTCACCCTTTTCAAATTCAGGATTCCCCGAAGCAACAACTTTGGCCACACCATAAGCGTCGATCGTCTGTCAACAAAGAAACATCATGTATATATGATATATCAATTAAAGAACTATGCAATCTCTGTTTCAGAAGAGTGTTAAGATGACTTACGTCGCCTGGGACGATTCGAGCTGCAAAACTCGATGCACTTTGTGAGGAGCTGTGACTCTTTATGCGGTTAATTTGGTAAGGATCGATGGATAAATGAAGATTTTTCACAATAATGTCATTGGAACCAGGCTCAAGTTTTAGAGAAAGAGCTTCGGCCCTGGTCTCAAAATCAGACTCTTTTGGTGCACCATCTACGGGATTCTTTATTGTTATGAACCTACTCGTCACTTCCATTGTAAATATCCCCCTTGTGCTGTAAAAGCTCTGAGGTCATAAACTAATAGTATAATTTATAAAGTAAGAGGTGCCGGCGATTTTGGTGAATAATTAAATTTTCTTGGATGCCCCTAGTTATAGATAAATCAGAAGCTGACATAGGACACTGTCGGTGACAAAAGCTGTGAAAGAAACCGTTTCTACAAAAAGGCAACATGACAAGAGTGGAATCACAAGTTTCAGCAGATTCTTGTAATGAATGATGCCACGACAATTCTCTTTCTAGAGCATTGCAAATCACAAAGGCTGCAACGAACAAATTAATTATAAACATGACCATTGTTGTTGCCGTCCTTGTGATGTTTTTCATACTGATTTTGATCTTGCAAATGTCTGTATCAATCCGGTTCGCTACTTTGCCGGGTAGATGTCCTTAGAGATTTAATTCAAAATCCTTGAGTTTGTAGTAGCCCAATCATAACTTGATACGTGACTGCATTATCTATTGAGTATGAATTAAAGAGCACATAATTTCTGAACTGTACTATAAATATATTTATTTACAGTTCTGAGCAAACCCCATATGTATAGATTGTAAATGTAACCATTCGTTGAAAAACAAGAAGGAATAATTGAATTATGCATCTATATCGTTGCGATGTCTCTTTTTAAGAATAAACGAGATGGCATAATTTTTAAGTATCAAACTTAGCAGAAGCAAAACGTCACCGTTCGTTAGCATCAACGTCATTGGGGGCACTTCGTGTGGAGTCGGGAGTCAACTCTTTTTGTGTGCTCTTCAATCAGAGTCACGTATATTGGTTTCACCGGCTTCAAATAAATCATTTCATTAACACTGATGAAACTTGTTCTCAGAATATCACATTATGTCAAAATGGCATAATCTTAAATCTTGATTACGTAATCTTTGCAATTTTAATATTGGGCAAGCATTTTGATATTTATTATAGGATTTGTGAAGCATGGTTAATTAATTGCCTCCTCGTCAAAATTTGTTTAAGCACGGAGAAATAGTGGAGGGACAAGTGTAGCTCAAGAGTTTATTGTGATAATAAAAGGTTCATCAGACCTTTTAGTAAACCACTTTTGAGTTGGGCTTCTTTTTATATCATTTTTATACTTTTTTTAATTATATTGCACCCCATCTCTCTCGACCCTCAATTAAACACGCCACTTGAATTGGAACCCACAAGCTCATACTTTTACTATAATAATGTGTTTATTAATCAATAATTAAAATAAACTAAAATTAGAATATAGTGGAATTAAAATGGATTATAATCAGAATAGAAAATAGGAATTAGAATAAATTATTTATTTTAATTGTGGGAATCAGAATCAGAATCGGAATGAACTGTATTGTTATTGATGTGTTTATTTTATTTTATAATCAGAGTAGATTGTTAAAAATTACTAAACTAACCTTAGTTGGTTATTATCATTATTTATAATAATAATAATAATAATAATAATAATAATAATAATAATAATAATAATAATAATAATAATAATAATAATAATAATAATAATAATAATAATAATAAGTATAAATTGAAATTTTCCAATTTTAATTGTTTTTTTTCCTTTTTTTTACAAACCATATTATAATAAAAAACATAGGGTCATGAGATATTAATGATCAAAACTTTGGAGTGCAATCGAAGAATTTTATTTGTAAGTTTTTGTTTTAATCACATTGATTGGATTACAGCAAATTAGATTTCACTTTTTATTGATTTGGACAATATTGATTTCAATAAGTGATTGGATTGTATTGGATGCATAATATAAAATTCAATATATGATGGATTAGACTCGGATTTGGGAAAATTTATCATCTAACATATGAGTGATCTACAACAGTTGAGATTCAAGTGTTAAGTTGACTCTTATTTTTTTTATTTTTTTCAATTATAATCATAATGATTATTATTTTATGTAATTGTTAAAATAAAAAAAATTACTAAAATCATGTGAAATTTAACATAGAAGACGATGCGTTGTTTAATAGGAAATAAGACGCTGCCATGTCATCTTTATATTTACCAGGCGAAAAGCATGACGTTTCCCTTTGTAAGGTAAATCACGAGTTAACAACGGTATGCGTCGGCACATGCGATTTCTGCCTGTTGGCTTTGTGACTTACAAGAATGACAAGTCGTTTTACCAGCATTCCAGAAAATGACATGGCGTCCAGCTGAGTGATTAGTAAATGACGAGACATCTTTGTTGTAGTCTTATTTTTATTGAACATTCTTGAAAAATAAAGCCTTATTTTCCTAAAAAATATTTAAACCTAATATCGTATAAGTATAAATAATAACAACAACAACAATAATAATACAAAGTACAAATTAAAAATATTCAAATTTCGAATGATGTTTTTTCCCAACCATATTATAATAAAAAACAAGAGTGATGATATATTAAAGAAGTTGATATATATATTCTGGAGTGTAATCGACGATTTTTATTTGAAGACTTTTGTTTTAATTGCATTGATCGAATCAGAGCAAATTAGATTTCACTTTTCGTTTGTTTAGATTATATTGGATTTGAATAACTGATTGGATTAGATTGGATGCAAAATATATAATTCAATATACGATGGATTGGACTTGGATTTGGTTTTGGGAAAAACTCATCATCTAATAGATGAGTGATCCGCAAGATTTAGAACTTAAGTGTTCAACTCACTCAATTTTTTTTTTTTTTTTTTTACGGTTACAATTGTAATAATTATTATCCCATGTAATTGTTAAAATTGAAGAAAAAAAACCTTTATTAAAGTCATGTGGAATTTCAACATAAAAGATGATGTGTCATTTATGAGGAAATACATAGATATCATGTCGTCAGGATGGTGCTGGAGCCAAAGACTTGACATTTCTTGTTAAAACTTTAGATGTAAATATCTACCAATCAATCATTATGCTTTACTTTTCATCGTTAGATTCATAGCTGTTATTTTACTATATTAAACTTTTTGCCAGGTGATTTTGTGAGTAATCAAGTGCCGCTAATTATTATATTTTCACGTTCGATCAATAACCTTTTTCGGGGTTTTATATGATTATTTCGCGACTCTCAAACAATCGTATGTTGAATTTACACTAGTCCAAAACCAAAGTATTTTCATTTATTCTTGAATGATTTTTGTAATATTTTATGGACCCATGGCATAGTGTTAGTCGCTATATATTTTTGGCACTTCTAGTTACAATATACAATTATATTACAATTTCAGATGTAGATATACATATATTTTCTAATGCGACGAATCTCTATTAGTAGTTTTATTTCAAAATATTGCGGGTGCATTTGGGGCAGCACTAGGAGATATTATAGAGTGGGGAGCAGTTGCGCTGCCTCAGACGCGCACTTCATTTATTTTGGTGCGGATGGCTTGGGCCTATATTTCTTGCCTTCTTGCTTTTAGTAGGACACCTCACCTTATGAGCATTGTTTCTATCTACTGTTGTCCGAAAATGATCAAACTGTTAATAACCGAAGCAAAACAATAAATAACCCCCCACATGTCAAATTATAGAGGCCACCTTTGAGATCAAACAATTACATAGAATCGAGCGGAAGTTTGGCTCAACTAGTTTGGAATGGGATGTGTGGGCTTGTCTTGTGGGGAGGTTTTCTCCGACAAGACTCGAGTTTGAAATCCTTTATTTTACTTCCCTTTTATTTCTGGAAGGTGCAGGCAAAAAAAAAAAAAAAAAAAAAAAAGGCAAAAGGTTACCGGGCCCCGCACATAAATGTAAGTGAAAATTATTTACTATTTGTTTATATGCTTCCCCTACCCTTTCACTTGGAGTCAGTTGGACCCGCAAGAACAGACTTGGAGCAAAAACAACTATTAGGGCTTTATATAGGGTTTTACATCACTCACACTCCCAACTCGTCCCCCATTTCCCGCCCAATTTGTCCCCAAATTATCATCCTCTATGCTTTCTCTCAATCCTAGGGTTTCAACACAGTGAGAAAGAACCAGAAAATCCACAAATGGTGTCAACAAAGCAACTTCTCACCACAATCGAATCCGCACTCCTCGGTCCTTCGCCTCCGTCGCCAGCTCAACGAGTCGAGCTCATTCACGCCATTCACAACTCTCTTTGGTCTTTTAAGTCCCTCCTCTCCTATCCGGTATACTTTCTTTTCTTTTCTTTTGCTTCCCTGCAACTCAAAAAAAAATGTCAGTTCAATTTTTTTTTTAATTTTTGTTTTACTTTTTTAGACTCCGAAACCGTCTGACCGAGCACAAGTACAGTCAAGAGAAGTTAGGCTTCCAGATTCATCGCCTATTTCGCTCGATGATCAGGATGTTCAGATTGTAAGCTTTGTTATCGTGTTAAATTTTTTGACTGATATGTCCCCTTCATATTATAATGCCATTTTTTAACCTAGTACACATTGTCTCGCATTGAATTAAATATTTGCAGAAACAGTTGCTTCTTGATCGAAAGAGATCCTTTGGGATGTCTTCTTGAAACTATGCTGTTTTTTATCGGTTCACAAGAGCTAAACCGGTTGTGTATATTTTTAATTGCCATTTTTTGGTTTAAAATGGCTTATCAATTGGTGTTATATTCTTCATAACCATTGAGATAGAACTTAGGTTGTGGAGTCCTTTTATATATTTTACATTAATAGGCATAAATGTTGAAACGGAGAGCTTGCACTCTAGTCGATTGTGGGTAATCATTGCCAACCACATTGTCAAAGGAAAAAGAAAATCCACTTTGGAATTATAAACTTTCTTTCATTGGCTTCATTGGTATATATTATGTCAGTTCCTAACTTCATTTTTTTATTCAAAAGCTTTTTGTTCGAAACATCTAAAGGATTTGTTTGACACAAAAAACATTTTTGATTATTTGATAAAGGTTTTAATGATTAATCAAATCTAATAAATGAAGATAACGTATGCTTAACCAATGCATAGTAAAAAGGATGAAAACATAAAATTCAGAATGTGGAGAAACTTATAATTGAGAACTGAAAATTTTATTCATTGATTGAAAGACGACTAACAATTATATATAAAAAGTTTTAAGGGTATAACATTACTGAACAACAGTAGAAGAAGGAAAACCTGAAAGATTCAAATGTAGAAAAATGTAAAAAGAATTTAGAAGGAGCGTTTTTTGGATGCATGGGCCTTTTGCTTTTACTTCCTATGTTTGAAAATTATTCATTCTCGCATAATCTCAAGCTGATCTCTATTCTTAATATTGCACTTGGTCCCTGTTTCCACTGCAATCTGCTATTAATTCTTTGGACATCTAATGATTCTTGTGGTCATTGCGCTTATGGTTTGACTTTATGGTTGTGTTTCTTCAGTTTGATGTTCATACAAGTCTAGTTTCATTGATCTGTTTGATTAATTAGTAAATGTAAACGTTCTTCTTTCTGGAACTAATAGTGTTTTTAAAGTTATTTGCTTTTGCTTATGTAGATATCACTATTTTTTTAGTTTTATT
The DNA here is from genome assembly GCA_030449075.1 of Murraya paniculata. Taxonomy (NCBI): domain Eukaryota; kingdom Viridiplantae; phylum Streptophyta; class Magnoliopsida; order Sapindales; family Rutaceae; genus Murraya; species Murraya paniculata. The sequence goes on along the minus strand of JAEVFN010000007.1, from coordinate 1,331,174 downwards.
TTATACCATATTCATGAAAGTTTATTCTCTAGTTCACCCCCTTTGTTACATTTGAATTGATTTTGTTATTCTGGATTATTTGCGTATGGTGCTTGACTTAGTGTTGAATCTCGAGGGAACCATGCCTTGCAGACTTTACAATATTTGATTCAATTTCCTATGTTATCTTTATTACTGTTTTTATTTTGATTCTTTAGTGTGTGTTCTTTTTTTTTTTTTTTTTTAAACTATAGGCATTGAAATTGAGTGATGACCTCCATCTCAATGAAGTAGATTGTGTTCGTTTGCTTGTTTCTGCCAATCAAGAGGTATGATCTATTTGCTATTCATATATTTGTGACTTTTACAGCTTATTATCAGTATTTTAATTACAGGTTATTGTCATTATTTTAACTAAATTTATGTTTTTAAATTTTCTTCTAATTTCTAGTGTGGTCTAATGGGCCGAGATCCAATAGAAATCTTACGTCTTGCATCAGGACTCTGGTACACTGAGAGACGAGATCTAATAACAGCTCTTTATATACTATTCAGAGTAGGTCCCTCTCCCTAACCCTGTCAACCATCCTTGTACGATACAGTTTTAGTTGGCCTTTCATCAATCTCTACGAAGAATTATTATAGCGATGCTTTTGCAGGCTGTTGTGCTTGATCAGGGACTTGAAGAAGATATTGTGGTTGACATTCAGAAGTATTTGGAAGATCTTGTTAATACAGGGCTTAGACAGCGGCTGATTTCCCTTATCAAGGTTTGAACCAGTTTGATGTTCTCTTTTACATTATGCCTTGTAAGTGTGAAGAATTTCTGAGTGGTTTTTGGGTCATTGTCTTGTACTGAGATTTTCTGGATGCAGTATTTCTTGATTTTTGGAACAAAATTGTGGGGGGGGGGGGGGGGGGCGAGCCTACTTAGTCGTACACACCATTCGGGTAGTCATTCTGCTTTGCTTACTTTAGTCCCTTCTAAAATTCCTTGAGTGAATCATCTTTGTTGGGGCGATGAAATAGGCTAATGGGTTTATATATGTGTGTATATATATTATTAATGCAATGTCTACTTTTATATTCTTGGCAATGGAAAGTCTCAGCTTTTGTATTAATTAACAATTTCTATCATGTACTTGATCTTATACTTGTTGTTTAAAATATCTTTCTTTAACATACGCGTAACCTTGTCAGTGTTGGACGGCAAAGTGTTCTTGGTATTAAGTTATTTCAAATGTTGTTCATGGAGCAACTCTAGTTGTCACGCTGTTCAGAGGTCATAGTCTTGGCTGAAAGTTTATAGTTTATTTCATTTTCACTTTGTTAAGTTTTGAATTAATGTGATAAGTTTAAACTTCTGGAAGCAACTTGTTAACTTGTAAGCTACCATATTCTGATTCTTTAACATTTCAAGCTGCACTTTTAATTTTATAGGTACATCTCCAAATCCTTAAAATACTATCCTTTTCTACTTCAGCATTAGAATCAATTGTTGATCATAAGAGTCCACTTGCAGCATTGTTTCGTGCATTTCTTGGTGCGGTTCTTTGTTTCCTGAACCGAATACGAGAAGATCAGTTTTGATCTCTGTTTAACATCAAATTTATATCTATAAAAAGATTTACATATAAATCAAACCGTGGCTTCATGTATCAAATATTTTCATATCAAGGCATATGATCTTATGTTTTGTTCCAACGATGTTAAAAGAGTGGGTATGGGAAATAAACATTCATTAACGACCTCCCATTATTTAATTTAATATTGTATTGAATTTGAAAAATCCAATTAGAATTTGACAGAAATTTGTGTTTTTTTTTTTGGGTTTTAGGAACTCAATCGGGAAGAACCTGCTGGTTTGGGTGGTCCCCTCTGTGAGCGCTATGTTCTTGATTCTAGAGGTGCACTTGTTGAGCGCAGAGCTGTGGTTTATAGGGAAAGACTAATACTTGGACACTGCCTTGTCCTCTCTGTTCTGGTGGTGCGCACAAGTAAGTGGCAAAAACTTTTGATGGGATTACATGTTCTATTGTGTGTGATGAAGGTTTGTAGTATGTTAGTTTGATGTCGGTGCCTCCAACTTATGTAATTACTTCTGAGTTCTAGTATTTCAGGGTCTTGGCAGGATCCTTATCATTCAAGAACAAATAATTTGTTACAGTATTTTTGAAACGTGATGACTTTCCATTCCCTTTTCTCATTGTAAGAGCTAAGTTACCAGGACAGGTGACAAATATTTCTGCCGCTCGCCATGACATCAAGATAGTTTTTATCGCATTATGAATGGACTCAAGAAAGTTTTTTCTAGCATTATGAATGGACTTATCCGTGTTATGGATGCTTTGTTGTTTCTGCTTGAAGGAAAGTAAATTATGGTATTATGCAATAACATTGTAAAATTTGCTTGTTGCAGGTCCAAAAGACGTAAAGGATGCCTTTTCTGCTTTAAAGGACAGCGCTGCAGAACTTAGTGAGAACAATGACACCTTGAAGCATCAGGCATGCCTTTTGTTTTTGTTGACTGTATGGATATGTACTGCCTGTTTGTTTGTAGCGCTGCATGTATTTTTACAAACATGGACTTGTGTTTTCAAATTTTTTTCCTTGCCACTTAATCTTATATTTTGCCTTTCCTCCTTCAATGCAGATTACATTTAGCCTTCTCTTTTCACTTGTCATTGCTTTCATATCAGATGCTCTGAGTGCAGTACCTGATAAATCATCTGTTCTGTCCCGTGATGCTTCTTTTAGGAAGGAGTTTCATGAAATTGTAAGATTAACAGTTATGGAAATTTGGAAATTTCTTACCCATACGTGGTAACCTTTCATATTTGATGATTTGCTAGTTGCTGATGATTTTCCATGCTTTAGGTGATGGCCACAGGAAGTGATCCAATTGTGGAGGGCTTTGTTGGTGGCGTAAGGCTTGCTTGGGCTGTACACTTGATGCTGATACATGATGAGATTGCTGCAAGGGAAACAGTTTCAAGTTCTTCATCTGGTGAATTGAGTAATATACGCTCATGTCTGGAAACAATTTTCTCGAATAATGTTTTCCAGTTTTTACTTGATAGAGTTCTACGAACTGCCGCCTACCAGGTCTGTTTTCATCATCTAATTATTTTTGTTAAGAAAATTTCATTTCTTAATAAGGGCAAGACAATTGTTTTCTTTATAGTTTTGAAATTTACTCTTAAGTGATTTCTTAATATTGCAACTACGGTTATTTGCTCCATTTGACTGCAAAATGCATCCTTTAAAAGTCAGTTGCACCTTTATGCTGGGTCATTGACTCTATTCCAGATGTTTTGGAAAGTTCATATATCATACTGTTGAAACTATTTTATTTTGCATCTGTTGGTGCTTTCTTGATCCTGTGCCTCTGGGCTATCTTACTAAATTTCTTTTCTTGTAAATTTTTTGGGATCAATTTTTTTCCGCATTCATGCCATTTGTTGTTCCCATTTTCTAATGTTGTTTGGTATGGTGGCAATTTTGTTTATTTCTCCTCCGTTTTCAGCAAATTGTGCACTCTAGGTTATACATCTTGAGATTTAGTTTCTCAATTTGGGATAATGGTCACTTTTTTGGTTTCTTGACTATCATGTGGTGGAGATGTTGATGCTTGTAATAGTTGATTAGCTATTGGAATAGTCTAAAAGCTGTTGTCTGTTTTTAATGTCTACAGAATGATGACGAGGATATGGTCTACATGAATAATGCTTATTTGCACAAGCTGATTACTTGCTTCCTATCTCACCAACTTGCTAGGGACAAGGTCAGTTGAATTCTTCTGTTTCCTATTCTATTGTAAACTAACATGGCACTTCAGATGGTATTATTTGGAGGACAACTAAAAAGTCTACCAAATGAATTTGCCACTAAATTATATCAGATATCTGCCAATTTTTTATTGCTTTTATTGGTGGTGCCTTTCTAATGCCGTTAGTATCACTTTTATAGCATTCAGAATTCATGTTTACAAATTCAAAAATGATTTAGTTTCTGTGACAAAAAACAGGGATTTGTTATCTCCTTCTCTGTGACCTGGTGTCTGTTAATTTTAATACATTAACATTTCATGCCTGGAACCAAGATCTTCTTCTGCTCCTCTGTGTGTGTTGGTCTTGAAGAGATTTACCTTGAATTATGTGTTATTACTTTGATAAATCTTTTTGTAATATTACTTTACAGGTCAAAGAATCAAAGGATAAAGCCATGAGTGTGCTTAATTCATATCGTATAGCCGGATCACATGATTTTGTGCATGATAGCAACTTGCCTTCTCAACAGGATACTGAAATAGGCCCTTTGCCTTTTGTCTCTCTCTTGGAATTTGTCAGTGAAATTTATCAGGTTTGTTTTACAATAAATGTGGCACTGAAAGAGTTTCAAACTAAAGAATGTAATCTTGTTTCTTCTTAGTTTAGTATATTAGCAATCTAAGTAAATGTTGAAAGAATATAAGTTTTAGATTCTGTTGTTTGAACAAAAGAACTTCGCTATTTGGACTAAGCCTATAACACTGATTTGTCAATTTTTCAAAACTTTGTGTCCAATTTTTAAGTTTCTCTTCATTCACACTCTTGTTGGTTTTGTGACACTTAAATAAGCTCCTCTATTGAAAATTTGGAAACTTATTCTTTAGACTTAAGTTTTCATTTGATTTGTAACAGGTATTAATTGCATCAGAATATCATGAGTCTCTTCTGTATCAATAAATCTTTCTGCTGCAACAATTAATTAATTAATTATTTTTTTTTTTAATTTCATGCTATCTTGCTACATTGTTTGCTTATTTTGTTATGGTGATCCTGTAATTGAAACAAATTTCAGAAGGAACCAGAGCTGTTGTCTGGCAATGATGTCCTGTGGACATTTGTGATTTTTGCGGGAGAGGATCATACAAATTTTCAAACACTTGTGGCCTTCTTGAAAATGCTGAGTACCTTGGTAGGAAAATTTTGTAATTGAATATGTGAGACATGCCCATTTAACCTCTGTTTTGATGTCTTATACCCAATTCCTTGATATAATGTTCTTTTCAGGCTTCTAGTCAAGAAGGTGCTTCAAAGGTTTATGAGCTGCTCCAGGGTAAAGCATTCCGCTCTATTGGGTGGAGAACATTGTTTGATTGCTTATCAATTTATGATGAAAAGTTCAAACAATCTCTTCAAACTGGTGGAGCCCTGTTACCGGATTTTCAAGAGGGTGATGCAAAAGCACTTGTTGCATATTTGAATGTCCTTCAGAAGGTTTGACATCTTTCCCTGTACAGCTGCTCAATTTATCATCCCTTTTAGGATTATTTTTTCTATCAACATTTTTCTGTATGCAGATATTTATATATAGCTGACTGCATTTTATGTGGCTGGTTCATCTGTTTCATGTTGCTTAATTACCATTGCATTCAAATTTGAGAGTTGTCAAGATACCTGAGCTGATGAACATCCATTAGCTCATTTTTCTGTTCTAGTGAATATCTTCTCTACATAAACAGAATTGCTTTGTGGTTGTGCACCATTTCTTCCTCCCTTTTTTTCCTAAAAACTCTAGTAAACAACTAGAGTTTCTGCACCATCCAATGGGCTTTTCTTTCCAAACTTTAGGTTGTATAGTAATTTTTTTGTCCCCTCTTTCCCCCATCTCGTTTCTGAATGTACCATTGCATCATCTTGATCTTCTTGCTTAAGTTGAAAGGAATACTTTGTTTTTCTGTGTGTGCTGCAGGTTATGGAAAATGGAAATCCTACTGAAAGGAAGAACTGGTTTCCTGACATTGAACCATTATTTAAGCTCCTTAGCTATGAAAATGTGCCTCCTTATCTGAAGGTCAACAGCTATGATTAATGCTGAGAATATTCTAGTATACCATTTGCAGATTCTACTTTCCATTGAAGATTAGAAGCTTCCACTAAATATTATGCATTCCATTTAAAATCAAATATACTACATGCTTTCTCAGGGTGCCCTGCGGAATGCAATTGCTGCCTTCATTCATGTTTCCCCTGTCATGAAGGATAACATTTGGCATTTTCTTGAGCAGTATGATCTACCTGTAGTTGTTGGGACTCATGTTGGGAATACGGCACAACCAATTGCAGGGCAGGTTAGTTTTTTGTGCAATGTAAAAATTTGGTATTTGGTTGATGAAGGGTACTTGGAAGGCATCAGCTTATGGCATATTATTTATTTCTCTTGCTTATTGCTTACTGTCTTTGCTTGGTTTTTATTTGATATTGTGGCATTACAATCACATATACCAAAACATGATGAATTTCTAGATTCAAAAACATTAATGCACAAGAAGGAAGGATTACAGGCTGTACACCAAGATAGAAGACAAAACTGCTACATCCCATTTTATAGGTCCATAAAAGCTTTATGTGTGCCTCTTAGCTTTATCAAGGGAGCGGTTAAACTGGGGGGGGAGGTGTTCAAATGTATACATTGTACAAGAGCATAAAATATTTTCAAGTCATGTTCCAGAGGAGCAAGCCATTTAAATAACTTGTACTAATGTCAAGAACCTGCACAGGCTATGAAATACCAATCAGTCAAAACTAGATAAATGTGAACACTTCAAACCACCATTTAACCAAGCAACAAGCCAGATGTGAAAAATAGTACCATCTTCCTTATATAAATGGCTATGGATGGGAGAAACTGGAGTTTTATTCATATAGAAATTTGGACAAATGGATGTACTCCTTGTACATATGGTTTTGGCATGCACATTTTTCTCTCTCTGTTTATGAGTTTTTCCTGTCTTTTTGTGATGCCATTGTTTTCATAAGATGGAAGTGTATTTTTTATGAACCATAGTATGTGATATTGGTCCACCAGTTCTTTATACAACCGGATGAAACGGACCAAATGCATTTTACTTGATAAAAAAAATATGAATTCATGGTTAATATTACTTGATGTAGTATTACATTATGCCTGTCCAAGATTGTTTTCTTCTTTTTGCAATTATGCTCCCATTTTTGTTAACAAAATTCATCGGAGTTTACTTTTCACCTCTGTTTGTTCTTTTTGCATCAATTTAATGGTTGTCCAATTGCTGATTATTGTTATTTCAACACACATTATCGTCTCATGTGATGCATATACTTTTTATAATGTAATTTATCGATGTTTGTAGGTGCACATTAAAGATGTTTGCTTTTCACAGTTTCTACTTTCAGTTATATAGGACAACAAATATTGCATGAATTTTGTCAACAAACATTCATTATTGTCTCTTGTGATGCATATACTTTTTATAATGTAATTTATTGATGCTTATAGGTGCACATTAAACATGTTTGCTTTTCATAAATTCATCTTTTTTTCTTCATTCATCTAAGCTGGCAGCTGGGAGATGTTAAGAGGGGTGATCGGTGTATTTTGTATAGCACAGAAAATTTCTCATTATTTTGCTTTCTCACATAGTTAATTGTGATTGGTACAATTCTTCATCTTTAATACAATTTATAGTTTCTTATCAAAAAAATATAAAATACATGAATTTTCTCATTATATATAATGCTGAATTCGATCTGTGGTAATGCCCATAAATCTTGTTATGGCATTTGATGTCAACTAAATTAAGAGATGGTGTGAGAAAATGGTCTAGGAAATGTGTGGATATCAAGTTGTTAACTGTGCTGTGTTTGGGCAAGCCTTCCAAAATGCTTGGACTATCACCATTGATTATTACAGGAAATAGTGCTTGTCTTATTTGTAATTTTATGAACTTATGTCATATGACGTCATTGACAGGTTTACGATATGCAATTTGAACTGAATGAAATAGAAGCAAGGAGGGAGCAGTACCCTTCGACAATATCTTTCCTTAACCTCTTAAATGCTCTAATTGCTGAAGAAAAAGACGTAAGCGACAGAGGGCGTAGGTATTGGATTTGGTGTCCTAGTGTTTTCTGGGTATTACGACGTCTTCTCCTCAGTAACTTTAAAATTAAGGGTCCTTTTTTTGCAGATTTGTTGGCATCTTTAGGTTCGTATATGATCACGTGTTTGGGCCTTTCCCTCAAAGAGCCTATGCAGATCCTTGTGAGAAATGGCAATTGGTTGTTGCTTGTCTCAAGCATTTTCACATGTGAGTACATACCATAGTTTATTCTGGAAGCTTTTCCCTGTGAATTTGAGCTTCTACATATTTTACTTGTGAGTTACTTTTATTTCGTTAGACATTTAGGTTGGCTATCTGATCAACTTCTTTTTCTTTATCTTTCTTCAATTGGAATCATATGCTTTTTTTTACGCCGTTTCTATCTTTCTATCTGTTAGAATTCTCCCACATAGAGATAGGTGCACAAGTAGTAGTCGAATTCTATAGAGGCAGTGAGTTTATTGAATGCTGAACTATGACTATATTTGGTTTGATATTTAAGTTTGATAAATGGTATAGAAATTTTCCTATTCATATCATTTACTGTGCAGGATATTGAACATGTATGACATTCAAGAAGAAGATATTGATAATGCTGTGGAACAATCATCAACACTTACACAATCATCTGCAATTCAGATGCAGCTGCCTGTACTAGAGTTGCTAAAAGTATGTGTATATTACTTTGGAGGTTTCTTCTTCTTTCACACCATAAATATAAGCCAGTTTTCATGCATATACATGTTTGTGTATGAAAAAAGACCTAGAAATAAGCAGTTATGCGGGGGACATTAAACACAAAGCTTGGAGCAAGCCACATGCATATTACCAGTCACTAATGTTTATGGCTTGCTGTTAAAATTAGTGACTAGTAACATGCTTGAATAACAAATGGTTATGCCTTTTCTACCTCTCTATCTGATTTCATTGTTTCGTATTGTCTATATTATTTCTACAATTATTGTTCTGTGCAAAAGATACTTATTGCTTGTACTACAACTTTGATACAATCTTTGGATATAAAACTCTGATTCGTTGAGAAGGCACTTATGGGGTTGCTCCCACTGGATCTGGGGTTTGATTGCTTGGAGCCTCCGATCTAGTAGGTAGATTCAAGTTTCTTGTTTGTGTTTAGGGGATGTTTGAGATATCAAAATAAAGAAAAAATGGTTATGAATTTGTGTCATTCCAATAGATTTTTCTTATTTTTAATAGGAAAATAAGGTTTATGGCTTGACAATAATGCTTTATCTTCTCGGACTTATTTTCTCTTGACAGCAAAGAGATGCTCTGGCTGATTGCCTTCCATAATATTGTTGTTTATCATGTTTATTTACTAGTGGAGCTGCATTGTCAGACTCAAGGTTGTGCTAGTAATTGAGCTCATCTTCTTGCCGTATTTGATATTATGTTTTTCAGGATTTCATGAGTGGCAAGACTGTTTTCCGTAATATTATGGGGATACTTCAGCCTGGAGTCGATTCAATCATTACAGAACGGACTAGTCAAATATACGGACCGCTTTTAGAAAAAGCTGTGCAACTGTCTTTGGAAATTCTAATCCTTGTCTTGGAAAAGGATTCACTTCTTTCAGATTTCTGGCGTCCTTTATACCAGGTAATTATTTCCATGTTGGATGTTTGCTTTTTCTCAAAAGGAAAGAAAAGGTTGGATCTTTGCTGAACATTTTAGCTAGTTGGAACAAATGTCAATCTTCAAATTCATGAACGGTAACATATAGTTCCTAAGAAGTTATCTTCTCATGATATGTCTATGCTTTACTTAGTCATGTGAAAACAATTTCAGTGACGGTTTCATTTCTTTCTGTGTAGCCCGTGGATGTTATACTATCTCAAGATCATAATCAAATCGTAGCTCTATTGGAGTATGTAAGATATGATTTTCTTCCACAAATACGGCAGTGCTCTATCAAAATCATGAGTATTTTAAGGTATTCCCTGTGTGTCAAATTTTCTTTTATTTTGTCTAATTTATGATTGACTGATTTAATATTGTTTTTGTACTACTTTGGGATGACAGTTCTCGCATGGTTGGGCTTGTACAATTACTGCTAAAGTACAATGCTGCAAGCAGTTTGGTGGAGGATTATGCAGCTTGCCTCGAGTTGCGGTCAGAAGAAAGTCAAATTATAGATAACAGTGCTGATGATCCTGGGGTTCTCATATTGCAGGTTTGTCTCATATCCTTACTTTAAGATGTAAAGAATGTTTTCAACAATTATCTATGACGTTTACATATACTCTCTTATACGTTTTGGCAGCTTCTAATTGATAATATTAGTCGGCCTGCTCCAAATATCACACATTTACTGCTTAAATTTGATCTTGATACCCCTATTGAACGGACAGTTTTACAGCCAAAGTTTCATTACAGGTTAGTTGGTTATGACTTGCCTCTGGTGACTTTTATTTTCTCTATGTTTTCATGTTTGATTATGCATCTATTATGTCATTTTCAGTTGCTTGAAGATTATCCTTGAAATCTTGGAGAAGGTTTCAAAGCCAGATGTAAACGCATTGCTTCATGAATTTGGTTTTCAGGTAAGGTGCTATCTGATCACTTTTCTTTATCCTTTTTCTAAACATAAAATGTTAAATGTATTTAACATTTCCCGTCTTTTTTCCTTGTACTTTGGGGTCTCTTTCCATTTTCTGTTGAGAATTTGACTATTTGCTTTGTGCAGCTACTTTATGAGTTGTGCTTGGATCCGTTAACGTGCGGTCCTACAATGGATCTCTTGAGCAATAAAAAGTATCAATTCTTTGTTAAGGTACGACATGCATATGTCTTGATGATTTGAAGCCATTTGTTAATACTCGTAATTTCTATTACCCCCCCAAAAAAACAAAACTGCTAATATCCTAGTTTCCTTTGTTTTTTTTATCATTATTATGACAGCACCTCGATGCTATCGGTGTAGCACCACTCCCTAAACGAAATAGTAACCAGGCACTCCGTATCAGTTCCCTCCATCAGGTACTTTTATGCAATAATCCAGTTTTAATGAGTTTCCTCACGTATTGTTCCTGATATTTGTTCTGATCATACAATTTCTATACTTACAGTTTTTGGCAAGAAATTACAGGGGCTATATGTGACTTTTCTTATTTGTCATAGGAGTTGTATGTTTTCTTAAAAGAAAATGGTAGGCACATTGATTGTAATTAAAACTAACCTTTTGTATTGTTATTGATTGGTGATGACTGAAGCTCGTGAAACACACTGAAAATATATTGTTTCTTATACCTTCTTTCCCTCCTTTCCCCTCCCCTTGCAAATAAAAAAAAGAGTGATTTCATTGAGACCTGATGACAAATGATGTTATATTCTAGATCTTAGGCAAAACGTTCCCCTATTTTCATAATTCCTTGGCAATACCACGCACACACACACATATATATCTCATGAATTTATGATGCATGCTACAAAATGTCTGATTCGGGAATCAAGTGTTGATATCCAGGGATGCTTGCTAATTGTTGCTACATAAATCAATTTTCATTCATGTAATCTCTTATCTTCCCCAGAGAGCATGGCTATTGAAGCTTTTAGCTATTGAATTGCATGCTGGTTATGGGAGTAGTTACACTCACCAAGAGGCATGTCAGACCATCCTTGCTCATCTTTTTGGGCAGGATCATATTGAAGATACCGATCGCACTCTCTCTGCCCCTTTCACGTTTCAAAATATCACAGAACATGCTGGAACCAGAACTATCAGCAAGAGTAAGGTATTGTTAGTTACTTTCGTATTTGTCTTGTTCTATTGCCATTCTTTCTCTTGTAAAATCTTATTTGCATATTGCGTGCATTGTTTAGTTCTCGGTACATATTCCTTGTGGTAGTGTTTTATTATTGATATTTAGAACAAGCTACCTATCAGGTCAGGAGACAATCTAGTTTTGATTTGCTGAGGGGCCTTAAGACAATGCTGTGGGTGGATTTCCCAGGTCCCATAGCCTAATTCAACGAAAGAAAATTTCTTAAAACGGTTGACATTCTTGAAAAGGTTAAGGACCTTAAAACTTGGGAACAAAGAACAAGGTATATACAAGTGAATGGCTTCTTTTGGATCATATGTTGATGATGCAAATCACATGCAGGTTATTAGTCATTAAACACGAAGCTTGGAACAAAGCACATGCATATTATTAGTCACTATTGTTGCTTTTCTTTAGAAATCGTTCTACAATAGGAACTTGTTTATTTAGACTTTATTGTTGATGTTCCTCTCTCTCTCTCTCTCTCTCTCTCTCTCTCAACCACACACATATACCCCATAGCAATTCAAACGCTGTTCGACTGATACCTCCATCAGATATTTTGTCAATCTAATTTTCTAAACTATCTAATGGAATGTGGACTTGAACCTAAGCCTGTATTATGCTTTATGAATTCTTTTATGTTTTATAGTTGGTATATTGAGTATTGTGTATATCATTTGCCTTGATAATTTACTTGTGGAAAGTTAAGTGAGTCCTGGTTTCTTATTTGTTTTTATTTCTGTTGTTGGAAATTTGACTCTTTATTTTGGGATATATGTAGGTGTTAGAGTTGCTAGAAGTTGTCCAATTTAGATCTCCGGATACTGCTATGAAGTTTTCTCAGATTGTTTCTAATATGAAATATGACTTGCTGGTAAGTTTCTAGCCACTGAATTGGATCCTTTTTCGTCCTCATGACATGGCATATTCTTATTAAAATTGTCTTACAGGCTGAGGACATACTTGGGAATCCAACTACTTCTGGGAAGGGTGGTATCTACTATTATTCAGAGCGAGGCGACCGTTTGATTGACCTCCCTTCATTCAGTGACAAACTGTGGAAGGTTTTTCTCACTAACTTTAGAGTTCTTTAATCAGGATTTCTTATTTTACTATTATTGTTAATCTTCTCTTCTTGAAACTTTGGGAGGATGCCATTGCTGATTTTACTTTGTTATTCCAGAAATTCAATATTGTTTATTCCCAGTTGAGTAACTTTGGCAGTGAAGCTGAGCTAAATGATGTTAGAGAGGCAATTCAACAGTTATTAAGATGGGGATGGAAGTACAATAAGAACCTCGAAGAACAAGCTGCCCAACTTCACATGTTAACAGGATGGTCACAGGTTGTTGAGGTACATATTCAACAACATATTTTTCTTTATTCTGGATTTTAAAATATAATGGAAAAATTCTTTGTATTGCCCTTCTTAGAGACAGTTGAAAGAAACTTTTAGTAAGCTTTCTCTAATTTTGTGCTTTTCCCCACTAATTGCTTTTACAGGTCTCTGCATCGAGGCGGATTTCTTCCCTTGGAAATCGATCTGAGATACTATATCAGTGAGCCCCTATCACTATTAGTACTTTTCTCTGCCTTTTGTAGACTTTGTGTAACCGTTTTTTATGGTATTGACAGAATTCTTGATGCATGCCTTGGTGCTTCTGCTTCTTCAGACTGTTCATTGAGGATGGCGTTTATATTGTGCCAGGTATTGTTGATCCATCTGCATTGAGTCATTCCTGTAGATTTTCCTTTCTTGTTGTCAATTTTGATTAACTTTATTTAACTTTCAACGATGCTAGGTTGCACTTACATGCATGGCTAAACTACGAGATGAAAAATTTTTATGCCCCGGTGGTTTAAATTCCGATAGTGTCACATTTCTTGATGTTATAATGGCGAAACAATTGTCAAATGGTGCTTGTCACTCGCTATTGTTTAAGCTCATCATGGCAATTCTGAGAAATGAATCATCAGAAGCCTTAAGGAGACGGTATGGTTCTTTTAGGAGCTCTGATCTCTGCTTGTTGTAGTCTATTGTTGGAACCTGACCTTGATCAATCATTCTATGTTCAGCCAATATGCCTTGTTACTGAGCTATTTTCAGTATTGTCAACATATGCTTGCTCCAGATGTTCCAACAACAGTTTTGCAATATTTGTTGCTAGATGAACAAGATGGTGAAGATCTGGATCTCCAGAAGGCACGTAGTTTCTATATTGTTTGGGAAGTTATTTCTTTTTCCCTGCTATTTTCTTTGATTAAAGAAAGACTTAAACAAGAAATATCCTATTATATTTTCTTCCAGATTGATAAAGAACAAGCCGAACTAGCGCATGCCAATTTCTCTATACTGAGGAAAGAGGCTCAAGCCATCTTGGATTTGGTGGGTATCAACTTTGGCTTACAACTATGTTTTATCATCAATAAGAAGATTAAATGGATTTCAATGGATAATGAAGTTCTAATTAGGTCAGGGTTCATAGGTGGGATGGGGTATAAGCTATCATTAGTTGGACTCGTTCCCTGCTATTAATTTTGATTTTTCTGGTACTTTAAGATGTGCTGCTCTTGTCCATTGGGATGTTCACAATATTCACCTGCACCTAATAGTTGTATCTGTTGTTGATTCTTCTATAATCAAACAGATTCATTCACTTCCCTAAATATTTTGATGCTCATTTGCATGTCCTCAAGTTTACACTATAAGATAATTTTATATTTCTTTGAGTTGAATCCACTGCTTTTATGAGACTGAGCAAATGAAAATCAAGAAGATGAGTTCATCCGAGTCTAGTTACTGACAGCTCCATTCTTATATCTCTTTTATTCTTTTTGGTTCATTAATGGCTTAATTGTTTGTACCGATTTATATTTTTATTTTCTTTGTGCTTCTTTTTAAAATATTGTTATTAACTTAAATTCTGATTTTTTTCTGCTTTACTGTTGATTTACTTATTTATTTTTTGTTTTCTGTTAAAGATGTTTTCTCATTGTTCAAGTTCTCATGTGATACAATTTTGATCTTTATGCAGTTCAATAACTGTTTTTCTTTTCTCCTTTCTGTTTCACATCATCATTGTTTAATTTCAACGTTTCAGGTCATAAAAGATGCAACCCAAGGCAGTGAAGCTGGGAAGACAATATCACTCTATGTTCTGGATGCATTGATTTGTATTGATCATGAGAAATATTTCTTAAATCAACTTCAAAGTAGAGGGTTTCTGAGGTCCTGCTTAATGAACATCAGCAATGTTTCCTACCAGGTATCTTTTTCTCTGTATTGCATCATATCATGCTTCTACACAAGTAATGTGTCAATTTAGATTGCATAACACTGGAGATCACAGATGTTTGTTGTAAACGGTAACGAGATATCTTCTTGGAATATTATATTGCTAATCGTTATATAGTATGAATGTTTTCTAGTTAAAAAAAAAATAACGTTTTCTAGTTTAAAAAAAAATGATTCCCTTCTTAGTTATACATCTTTCTGTCGCCTTGATGTTAGTGATGAATTTTTTATGTTATTTTTTCTCGAGATCATTCTCAATTCTGAATGTGGTTTCATAGTCCTTATGCTTGAAAAGTAAAAATAAAAATTGCATATTCAGGCCCCATAGCGGTTCTTTTCCTGGGGTACTTTGCCTGCCCACTACTATTTGTGTATATGTCTGATATCTAACTTAAAATGAATTTATGATCTAGGATGGCAAGCGCTCTCTAGATACATTGCAACGAGCATGTACACTTGAGGCTGAACTTGCATTGCTACTGAGAATCAGTAACAAATATGGGAAATCTGGGGCGCAAGTTCTATTTTCCATGGGTGCTCTGGCTCATATTGCTTCATGCAAGGCAGGCGGTTTGCAGGTGAAACTTCTGGACTTATGCTCTTTAGTACTATTTTTCTTGCTCTTTGTAATCTCTCAGAAATTGAAGTTAACTGCAGGGAAGTTTAAGACGGGTTGATACAAAGCATAGAAGAGAATTGGGTAGGGACATTGACCGACAACGAATGATCGTTACTCCTATTTTGAGATTGGTGTTTTCTCTGACATCATTGGTCGATACATCTGACTTTTTTGAGGTTAGCCTTCGTATTCTTAGATCATGTTTCAACTTCCGTGTTAACATACACAAACGGCAACTTGTCCAACCAGAGGCGTATAAGAGAGTCGGTGGTTTCCCAGTTCTTCTTAGCTGATCGCATGTGTAATTAGAGCAGTAATGAGTTTTCCAGCTGTGTGCAGCATATCTATGAAATGTTTTTCCTTGTTGGAATGGGAGGCATAATTCCATGGTATTTGTCATTATTCTTTATGGGACCCATCAAGCCTATTATGACTTCAAGCTTGTTTGATCACAAGCTTATCATCATTATAATTATATCCCGGTTTCATGAGATTGTAAATATTTGCTAGATGTGATATTTGTTCTTTGTTGGTGAAAGTTCTCTAAGAGAGAATAAAACTTGTTTTTTCCCTTGTGTTGGAGTTGATTATTGTTCAGTTGCTGTCACTTTCCTTCCTTTCTCTATGATTTTGGTTTTCATTTTCTTTGCATGTTGTGTATGAGCCTTCTTTTATCTTTTTAATTTGGTTTGATAGGTAAAGAACAAAGTTGTTCGTGAAGTCATAGATTTTATCAAAGGACATCAATTGCTTGTCGATCAAGTTCTTCAGGAAAACATATCTCAAACTGATGAATTGGCGATGGAGCAGATTAATCTTGTTGTTGGTATACTTAGCAAGGTAAGTGCGTTTGCTACTAATGTGGTCTAGATTTTGTGGTACAAAGGTGTGAAACATGATGCTTATTGTATCTACACTAAGTTAGCTTGATACTTTCAGTTGGATAAGTTAATTTTTTTGCATGACTATAAATGGCTTTTGGATGTTTTGTGACCTAAATGATAGGCAGTTCAAGCACTATGAAATTTTATTTCTGAGTGGCTTTTGAATTTTTCCCATTGTTAGAGACTTCTCTGCTACAACTTTGTCTGCTGGCTTTTCAAACATTTTAAAAAAATGTTTTTAATCTGCTTATACGAGCCAACATTTTTGTTTATAGGTTTGGCCTTACGAAGAAAGTGATGAGTATGGCTTTGTGCAAGGTCTTTTTGGTATGATGTGCGCTCTTTTCTCAAGTGATCTGGAGAATTTGACATTTTCCCAATCAGTACGATCTCTTGAGGTATGCTCCTGTCCTTTTCAAGTGTAACTAAACATCAATACTGTATACTTACGGTTTACTTTTCTTTTTGGTAAATTAACAGAACCAGAGAAAGTCAGAGCTGAAAAAATTCCAGTTATGCTTTAGTTTGAGCTCCTATTTATATTTTCTGGTCACAAAGAAATCTCTTAGGTTGCAGGTAGGTATATGAAGGTTGAGATAGTGAATCATTTATTTGAACTTGGAATTGTTAGGTTTAATTGTTCTTAATCTATAAGTTTATTCTTATCTGGCCTACCTACCTTGCTGTAGGTTTCAGACGGTCTGGATGATTACAATACCAATTCAGGATTGCAGCAGCCCACATTGACTTCACTTGCTTCTCTTCTTAACTCTGTGACCGCAGTTCTGGAAAGAGCGGCTGAAGAAAAATCCTTACTTCTTAATAAGGTGTAATAGAATTGCAAAAGGCACCTGAAGAAAATCTCTGTTTCACTGCCTGTGTATTATACTGAGACCATTGGCACTAACAATTGTGGCTTTTTACAGATTCGGGACATTAATGAACTGTCAAGGCAGGAGGTAGATGAAGTCATCAACATGTGTGTTAGACAAGCTTATGTTTCATCATCCGACGACATACAGAAAAGGTATTCATTTGATTTTTTGCACTCATTTCCCAATATCCTTTTCTTGCTTTTGCCTAAATGTACTAATTGATTTTTTTCCCCCATCCCTTATGTTTGCCATTATTTGGGTTATTTCATTATTTGGGTTATTTCTTGATAATTTACTGTTATTTAATGCACTAAGGGTGCGTTTGGCACTCCGTATTGTATTATGTTGTATTGTATTAACACAGTATTAAAATAATGTTGTACAACATTTGATGCTACATTGTATTGTATTAATTTTTTTGTGATTAACTTAAATTATATATTTAGAAAATAATATTTATTAATACTTAGAAAAATACTAAATATAGAAGTCTTAAATTTTAGAAATTTAACATTATTTTTTAGTATAAATATTAAAAAATATCATAATTTTTCATAAAGATCGAAGCTTATAGGCTTATATTTTCGGCAGCATAACATTTATTGTTTAGTATTTTCTAAGTAGATAACATGTGAAATAAAGATCGAAATAAATAATTTAATCAAATAATTTCTAAAGAATATCATAACGTAATGATATTTTATATTATTATTTTATTGGTATTAATTTGAATTAATATTATTTAAATTTATTCATATATAAATATTTATTATTAGTTATATTAAATTGTTAAATAATGATCAATTTTTATATATTAATTATTATAATATAATTATTTAAGTACTTATTGTTAGTTATATTAACTTATTAAATATTTATCAATTTTATATATTAAGTATTAATAATTAAATAATACATTATTTATTTATATTTTTAATATAATAAAAATTAAAATATGAATAATAAATTATAAATTTATTAATTTATGTTAATAATTATGATGTAAAAATAAAAGAAAATTTATATAATATTATATTAAATTAAAAATTTATATTTTATTATTATTCAGAAAAAGCAAAAGCAAAAAAAAAAAGTAGCAAATGTAAAATGTTAATGCGGCAATTGCCACACTAGCATACCCCCTTAATCCCTTGCAAATTTTTTCCACACATAGTATTGGTATTAAGCTAATATGAACAGTATTTTAATACACAGCTTAATTGAATTTTTTTTTCCCCAACAATGTTTACTCTTAGTTTGCTTATTTCTTGATCATTTACTGTTATTTTGGGTATTTCTTGGGAATGGTCTACGTTGTTAGAAGCTTGTGCATGGGCTGTAATTATTGCATAACATTATTGAATTTAATTAAGTCTACTTACCCACAACCCTGCTTCCCCCCCTTCTTTTTTTGTCATGTCATTATTCAGGAAGTATACTATAAATCCCCCAAAGAAAGAAGACTATTCTGCAATGTACCACTAGGTTCTAACTTGTGCATTACACATTTACACTTGATCGACTGATTAAGTTTCTAGTCCATTGACTGATTAAGAGCCAGTTTTGGGATTGCTGTGGCTTATAAAATAATATGTTTTTCTTTATTGAAGAAATAATCAACTGTACAAAAAAGCAGATAGGTGTTTGCCAAAATGTGTTGTTGAGTGTTTTGAGTTTCAAAAATCAAAGTGCATGTATTTGGTTAAATTTTATTATTATATTCTTGTGGCGTTTGTATATTGAGTGTAAGTTATCCATCACGCATCTTTTTTATTTTTCTAACACTCCAATTTCAACATTTGAAAAAGAAAACTCCATGATTCATATAATATATGAAAATTATGATATATAAGGTTTATGATTGATAAACTAGGGTATATGATATAAATTTTCTTTTTTCGTTAAAATAATAAGGTTAAAAAAATAACTGTAAAAGTGTCATTAATCATCATGGTGGATTATTTGATAAACTGTTTCTAAAATCAAACCCTGCTTGCTTTTGAAAATTGTGTTCAATGTCAAGAAAGTTATGAAACACCTTTTTGTCATAAGTTGTGAAATAAGCTGCCTTCAACTTTTTATTAGCAATCCCAAATGCAGTCTAAGATTGTAGTCCACAACATTCCAAATGACCACAACATTCCAAATGAAGTATAATTTTGTACTCTGCTTAGTAGCTACGTAGTTTCTTCGTACTATATTTGTACCTTCAATAATTGATTTTTATTATTCTTGTAGTAATTCAAGTTAGTGGATTCCGGTTCCAGAGGATTTTGGACTCCTGCAGTCTGCTCATCCAGTACTGCAATTATTTACTGCACTGTCTTAATGGTCTATATATGATCAAATTCTGTTTATTGAGGCCTCTGGAGCAAAGTATTTAGTTATTATGTTGTCACAACCATTGTATTCTTTGTTCACTGCTGTTTGTAATATTGCTTCACTGCAACAGATATGCATGCTTGATCGTAAATAATGTCCATCTGTGCTTTTCTATGAATGCTTCACTTTGTAATTAAAGTATATTGAACAACTGCTTGGTTTGCAGATATTTGCCTCATATTGACTTTGGTATCAATGTAAACCAATTTGTTGGTTATTTTTCCCTCCCTCTACAGGAGATATGTAGCAATGGTAGAAATGTGCCAGGTTGCTGGCAATAGAGATCAGCTAATTATGTTACTACTTCCACTTGCGGAGCACATACTGAATGTGATTCTTATCCATTTTCAAGACAGGTATATGCTTCCCCCTGAAAAACTGTATCTCAACACTCTGGGGTGGGGTGTTCCAAATATATATGTTCATGCGTTTAAACTCTGACCTTTAACCTCGGAAGCTTTAGGGCTCATTGGTAAATGGACTGTAGTTTGATACTATATTGCTGCTGTAGCTAGCTTCTTAACATTTTTACTGTTTCCCTTTGGCAGTTCTATTGTATCAGATAGCAGTGAAACTATGAGGACGATAACACATGGTGATAAGTCTGACTCAGGACATGACATAAGTTTGTTGTGTGGAAAGTTAATTCCAATATTGGAACGGCTTGAGCTACTTAGTGAGGTATGCTGCTTTCTGTACCTTCTTGTTTAAGCCTACTGGTCCGATCATTCCTAGTTCCAACTTCCAGCTCAACAAGTAACCACATAATCATCTGAACATTCCTATTGGCAGCTGAGCATAGCTCAGTGGGCCTTGAATGTGCTTTGCACTC
This sequence comes from Murraya paniculata, assembly GCA_030449075.1. NCBI lineage: Eukaryota > Viridiplantae > Streptophyta > Magnoliopsida > Sapindales > Rutaceae > Murraya > Murraya paniculata. Next base: position 1,310,620 of record JAEVFN010000007.1, on the reverse strand, counting down.
GATATCACCCAAGTTCAGGTAATAATAGTGGGCAAGGATTGATGTTTAGCGGTCCATGTTTCGCATTCCCATCCAAAAGGAGAAACTAAAGAAGGGGGGGGGGGGGGGAGGGAATTTTCCGATTTGTGGTGATAGCATTATAGAAATTAGACGTACAGAGTTGACTTTGTGTTTACAACATATTTGTCATTGCCGACATTAGTGTTCTGTTTAGGGGAAGTGACACTGGAAAATCCATGGCACGTATAAAGATCCTTCAATTATTTCCGTTAACATAAGATTTATGTAAACATTGAGATTTTTATATGGTGGCTCCAATTATTTTGAAAGACTGTTGGATTTTAGTCAAAATTGCAATTTGATTGTTATTTAATTGTTGGTTTTCTCAGGATAAGGTTGGCCACAACCTTAAGGTGTTCTGCAGATTAGTTACTTCACTTAAAGAAATGACGATACAGAAGTTGGCTCTATGAAATGTCTTGAGCGGTGAAAATAGATGGTGAAAATAGATGGTCGGGTTACAGTTTGTTCATGTTCTTCCTAAAATGATGTCAGCACTGATGTTCCTGCTGTTTGTAAATTGTGATCCTTCCTCTGTAATATGATCTGTATTCATTGTTTCGATGTTTATATAGGTTCGGTTTGTTTTGTTGCCATGAGTTTCTAGGTTAGTTTTGCACTATGTGGATTCTTTATCTTGGTCAATGTTGGTACCTCGATTTAGACGGCCAATTGAGGAACCGAGTTCTACTTTGGGTTCTGGTGGCACAGTTTTCAAACTACCTAAAACCATAATGGAAATTCTCCAAGAAGGACCAAACTCCACCACCTCCCAAGAGGCCAAGAACATCTTCACCCAAAAATAGGACTCAAACCCGTTTATGTTCTCATTTAGTATTTAAACGAAGTTTAAAAGCTGTGCTTAGTGTGAAAAAATAAAAAATTATAACCTTGGAAGTAAAAGTTGATAGTATATGGTAAAAATAATTTTTAAATAATATGATTGTGATAAAAATAGTAAAGATATTATAATTTTACTATTTAGATAAAATTAACTTAACTTTAATAAATCACGTAAATAAATATCTATACCAAACACTTTGACATCGAATTTTTTAAATCACCCAAGTATAATATCAAACTGTGCCTAACATGATTTAGTAGAGGGTCTATTTGATTTTTTAAAACTACCAACATATCTAATAAATAATATTGATAAACCAGATAGGTTGGAATATAAAACTCATCTATCATTTTAACTAATGAGGGCTTGTCGAACTCAATAGGTTTACTACTTTTTTTAATCTTAAAATTTTGACATAAATGTTAAGATACTGATTTCAAATAATCCGATCTAAAATATGGAAACTATTCTAAATGAACTTGAATACGAGGTGATAATTTGTAACAATGAGAATTAGCCTACTCTCCTTTTATATGTCAGTTTTTACCCGTCTTATCAGATTGTCATCACGTAGTCAATCATATGAATAGCAGATGTATCTAACACGAACTCTTCAGAAAATACCAAAAAAGAAATAAGAAAATGTCAGTCAAGTACTCCTCGTGCTCGTCGTGTCCAACGAAACTCGCCCTCAAAGATGAAACTACGATAGTATCCTTTTACCAATTACATGGCAACTTGTAATTGGAAGGATACACGTGTCCATAAGGTTATCCTCTAAGCCAAAGTATCAATTCTTTCGCATCATAGGTCCAGTGGCCAGTCCCCCCAGCTGAGAGAGTCACTGTAACACATTAACACACTACTTTCCATTTTCCATGGCAAATGCCTGGAAGAGAGACGCAAAACACCCAAAACTCACTCCCAAGATCCTCCTCTCGCTCGTACTTCCCTGCCTCCTCCTCTTCTTCATCTTCTATTTCAACAGTTACTCTTACAACCCAAATCCTAATCCTTATCTCTCTGTCACATCCAATTTCCGTTCCCCTTCCTTCCCTGCTTTCAATTGCCTAAAATGCCCGCAATCCCACCCCATAATTGCCAACATGGTCGAAAACGTTAAATACCCATTTATATACTCTCTTTCGGATCTCGGAAACTTGCCCGACAAGCCACACAAAAACATTGTCAGGCTTCTAAAAGGGAAGCCCTTTAGGAAGCCTGATATTTCGGTGACGATTCAGGAGATTTTGGAGAAAATGAACAAGGAAGGTAAGAATGGGCTAGTTGTGGATGTCGGAGCTAATGTGGGCATGGCGAGTTTTGCAGCAGCTGTTATGGGATTTAGGGTTTTGAGTTTCGAGCCTGTTTTTGAGAACTTACAACGGATTTGTGATGGGGTTTGGTTTAATAGAGTTGGGGATTTGGTTACTGTTTATGAGGCTGCTGTGTCTGATCGGATTGGGAATATTACAATTCATAAGGTAAATTGCAATATCCTACTTTTATATGTTGACCACAGTTGTTCTGCTATGAGTTTTTTTTTTTTCTTTTTCTTTTTCTCGTTCTGAGTGTTAAGAAGTTTACATGAAGTTTATTAAGTCTTGAATCGCGCAATTTATATGGTATACCGAAGTTCGTAGTAGGTTATTGAAGTGCTTTTTTTAGCTTACTTGAACTATTGATCCAGCAGATGTATCTTCATGAGCAGCCATTTCTGAAGTTATGAGGGAAAATGTCATAAGTAGGAGATGATATATCTGACAAGCTGTGTGGGGACTTTTTATGTAGTTAAGATAAATTTGGATGGAGATCATGGTGCTCAAGCACCAGTAGTTTTTCTGCTTTTGATTTTAAGCTTGTATTCCTTTAGGATCTGCTGTAGGTGTTGCATGGAAGCATGACATAGCTAGCTTCTGAATGTAAAATTATAGCTATAAAGGGTGTTGGCTGGTTTTGTCCAATATAAATATTAGGACACTGGAACAGTACAATAGATCATCAGGTCTTATGAATATTTATGAATTCTGTATAATTGCTTTCGTAATCTGTATCACATTTGTCTGAGTCTTCAGTCTAATGAGCTGATTTTTGTTAGTCTTGCTTTGTTGTGCCAGTTGGTTGGTCGTCTTGACAATAGTGCTGTTTCAGCTACTGGTGCAAAATTGGCATTTAAGTCCAATGAAGAAATTGCACTCCAAGTAAGGTCCATCCCACTCGATGAAGTAATCCTAGAGGTCGAGCCTGTGCTTCTCCTAAAAATAGATGTTCAGGGCTGGGAATATCATGTATTGAAGGGAGCCACAAAATTGCTATCAAGAAAGAAAGGTGAAGCTCCCTACCTAATCTATGAGGAAGACGAGCGTCTGCTGCAAGCTAGCAACAGCAGTGCCAAAGAGATTCGGGAATTTCTTCATAGTGTGGGTTATCATCATTGTACCCAGCATGGTACAGATGCCCACTGCACCAAGGATTGATCAAGGTTTCAAGTTAGCATCAGGAAAGCAAATTTAACTGCACCTCTGTTAGCTTGCATGCAGCATGCATTCATCACCCCCAAGGAATATTCATCAGCCACTCGGTGATGACAAGTGAATATTTTATTTTTGCAAGAGAATTTTGACAGTGAAAAGGTTTTGATGATACCACTATTACACTGGTTTGCAACTGTGGTCTATGCAAATTTATTAGTCGAACTTCAAGTTTTTATTCATAACGATGAGAGCAACTGACTAGAGCGAAGTTTGTAATTCAAGTGAAGGGCAGCCCGGTATTGGTTCATATCTGTTGAGACTCCATTCTGTTACAAATCGTTGGTCATCATCTGTGCTGGTTGTTTTTGGAGCATCTAAAGTGTTATCTCCTTGTTTACCTTCCATTCTATTCTCCTAATTTGGCTACTAATGTGTTGTTTTATTAGATTTTGTTTTGAAAAGAATGTAGTTTTATTAGAGTTTGTTATGAAGGAGTTATGAGATTGGACGATGTTTAATAGTCATATTTATGTCAAATTTTTCCCTCCCTATATTAATAGGCTATCTTGGCTCGGATTGGTTCCTTAACAAAATGTACCAATTATAAGAAAACTTGCTTCTGCCATAGGATAGCGGAATGTTTTAATGATGATTTTAGTTCAAGTTTTTACATTGTTGTTAACTCGAGTCCACCTGCCTCAAATATTATTATTAAGTTGTCTTCTGTCGTTGGTCCCTCTCTCGGAAAAGAAAACTGGCAGCAAACTTTGTTGCATAAGACGTGGTTTGTGCTCTTTGTCAGCTTAGCTTTTGCTACACATCTGAATATTCTCACCGTTGTTTACTGAAAAATCTTCATAAAATGATAATGTAACTTTTATTTGACAACTAGTAGTGTTTATCAAATAAACTAGTCGAGTTTATCAAATAAATATCATATTTGCTTTTATGGCTAGAGTTTCTTCTATGCCCACATACAGCATACCAACATGGATCCTGTTTGACAGCAACAAAAGTTTTACAAATCCATCAAGTAAATGAATCGCATAACTAAGCATAGAAAAGAAAATTTTCCAAATAAAACCCAGTACCAAATATATAGGAATATGTACCCCAAAAATTACTATTTTTTGGTCTATTAGTGATGTACATTTTAAAGAACTGAAATGATCACAAACTATAGGTAAGATTTTGATCACTGATCTGATTTATTCATGGATCATACAGTAATATATAGATCAATGTAGCTTCATCGGAGGGGCCCGACATTTGTGAGTTCTGAACCTGCAAGAAAAATTAAACACAGATTTGTAAAAGAGAGAAAGAGATACCGAGAGGAGCCTGGAACATGCATGCATGGATGGTAATAGATGCCTAGGGGATTCTTGTCATACCATATGATTCAATGCTTATCTCTTAAGTGGCAATCGGAAGCCAAATCTGCTTGATTATTTTGGCCCACTAGTTTTTGAAGGACCCGCTCTCTCCACCATAACATCATATAGTTGCTTGCCATTCTAGGTGTAATAAGGAAACAGCACAAATCAAGGACTTCAATATGGAATTGCTAGCCCTGTAAGTTCACCACCCAAGTAATAACTTGCAAAACTTGCATTTAGTGACAAGTGATAACTTACAAAAATTACAGGGAAGAAGTGAACTTGTCCTTCTGGCTTTGTTTGTGTCTCTTTAAAATACACCAGAATGGGGAAATTTGGCCACCATAACTCCCAATTCACAAAAGTCGAATATCTGAGGTAGAATATTTAGGTAAGTCGGTCACATTTTTTAAAATTCTGGTGGAAGAAAGAGTACTTACTTCCAACGGTTTTTTCCACCCACAAACACATTTTCACCAGACTCATTGAGCTCATCTCCTACTTTGACCTCCTGCAATCACAAATATCATTTGCACATGAAGTGAAAAGAATTTTAAAGGCTACTTGAAATATGCAGTATCAAGCTTTGAAATTCCAACTCTATATCTTCCTCACAGGCACAAGCAATCACCTCTTGTAAATATAAAATGTGGTTAAATAAAAGCGGAAACAAATCCGGTCAATGCAAAACAAAATGATATAGATTAATATGAAACAGGCAATCCAGTTGAAACCATCATCAAAACACTTGGTCTACAGAAGATTACACCATCGTGTTGTCTAATGCAGATACGTGACATAAAACATGAAATAGTTGGAAATTTTGAGTGAACTGACCAGAGCCTCATCGTCAAAGACAAACCTCACTCTAGTAGTCTGGAAGAAGGAAGCAAGTGTTAGCCGGCTTTAATTGAAAGGGGAATCAGTAAAAATACAATAGATCATAATTGATAGAAACAAAGAGCCAAATTTACTAAATATAATGTCACTCTTCAACAAAAGGACTAATTTGTACGCATATTTGTCATTGTGAATGGTAGATCTCACCTCAATTACTTCTCATAGGAGATTGCATATGTAGTTAACGGTACAGAAGTAATTGGCATGATCACCTATATATGTAGTTAACGGTACAGAAGTAATTGGCATGATCACCTATATATGTAGTTAATGGTACAGAAGTAGTTGGCATGATCACAGATTGCTATAAGTTATAGCAAAATCTGGATTTTGAAGCTCTGCTTCTTACTGTCTTTTTTTTAAGTTATAATTACCTGGAATAGCAGAAGTAATCCAAGGAGACCAACTGGTGCTGCCGGTAACAGATTATTTGTATAAGCTAACCCACCAGCTGCGCCTGTATTATAAACAATTTATATCAGATATAAATGTTAAGCATAAATATAATCAAGTTCAAAGAAAGGAAGGGTGGATAATTAGCAACTCTAAAGGTACAAGGTATCAGATTTGTCTCATTGACTAGTAAGAAAACCCAAATTTTAAGCTGGTACAAATGGAAAAAAGACTTGCTCACAGGCCTGAATGCACATGGCATTTGTAATGTTAGATTTGCAATGGGGCTAGCTGCCACACTGTCTATATTTTTTTATGCGTATACAAACATTGAAGATGATGATTCAAGGATTCTAGAAGTCTTAATTTTAATAATACTTTTGTTTTGTGAAATTTATACACAATGAATGAAACAAAACTTGAGACGAGAACTTGGCTTGAATTTCAATGGCAATTTAATATAATCCATAGCCTTGGCTTGAATTTCAATGGCATTTTAATATAATCCATAGCCTATCAACAACAGATAATTGTAAGCTTCGTTTATTCGAATGCAGTACACGATAAAACATATAATAAAAGATCATTTATTTTACCCACCAAGAAGTACAATTGGGATTCGATAATCTGGATCTGGAACCACAGTCTCTCTTTTCTTGACCTTTCTTCCAAGCTGCCAAAGTCAATAAAAATAGACTTATAGACCCATAAAGGAACTCATTGATCAAGTTCTTTTAAGTATCCAGAAATAAACTATTCGAATCAATTAAAAAAAAAATTCTACTCTGTACAATGTTTTCCCATTAATTTTCTATAGTCATTTCCATCAACAGTTAAAATGTGGTCAACGGTTTATTGTAAGCAACCAAAAAACAAGAAAGAAAAATGTAAAATAAAGAAAGGCAGTGTATTATAAACCACTGAGGCAACCACAATGCGGCCTCCACCGCAGCTACTAATTTCTGTTCTTAACAAACTTTGATCATGTATCACTTTGCCATGGAATGAACTCTTGCAATTCCTCAAATAACCACCACCCACTTCCTTATCTGTTTAAAATAAGCTAACAATTAGTCCTATACAGATTCATTTCTCAATTGAATGACCAAAAAGAATAGTTCACAGTTCAGAAAACGTTCATACTTGGAATTTTTTTTCAACAAGCTATAGGAAAATGCACAAAAAAAAAATGCAAGAAAGATACTAAAATGGAGCAACATAAAAAATACTACAAGAGCGTAACAGCACAACAAATAAACGCAAATTCATAAGTTTGAAGATTAAGACACTGTAGAAAGCTTACTGAGTGAACGGAGAAAGCTAGAAGTTGATAAGAGAGCGCTAGCCATTTTTTCTGTTTTTCCAGAACAATTTCTCCGTTTTTCAAGTTAATTTATGTACCTTGACGTAAATACACCCAAAACGACAACCTTAGAACTGCGAACGACCTTGTCTGAACTTCTTAGACAAGGTCATTTACGTAATTCAACAAAAAGACCGTCCGTTTCACTCTCTCTAGCAGTGTGAGCCTGCCTTATCTGCTGCTGATATTTGTATATATAATGTGTACTCGTTACCACCAACACTGAAACACATCCAAAACGAAAGAACTTGAACTGAAACTGAAACTCTCTTAAGAATGTCAAGTTCTCTTTGTTTCACAGCTGTTTCTTCCTTAAAATCTTCAAATAGGCCCGGTATGTACTTAGATACATATACATGTGTTCAAATATGTTTATGTTTCAGATTAATTGTTGTATTTATTTTCTTTTCTTCTGTGATAAGTATTTCATCTTTGCTTTTTCTGGGTTATTGCAGGAATAGCTATTGAAAGCTCAGTTGCTCGAAAAGTTATTCGGGTAAATAAAGTGTTTCACAACTCAAGAACAGTCAATATTCGATCTTTGGAGGTTAAGGTTCGAATCTGTTCTCCCAGTTGCTAAAACCTGGTTCATTTATTCAGTTTAGCTCGGCTTCGATTTGTTATCATATAGAAGATGCTTAATTTCCCAAACTTGTTTGTTTGAACTTGAATACACTGACAAATAAGTTGAGGTTGCTTGAGCCTTTTGGTCGTTTAAAATTTGAATTGAGACGGGATGCTTTAGAATTCTAAGATTCGATGAAACGGTGCCTTGCTTGTGTAGTGAAATTACAAGTATAAAGATCAAAATAACAAAGGCTGATGGCCTGAGTTAAGGCAAATTATACTAGAATGTTGGAACAGGCTGGTGGTGATGCTGATGCACTTGTTGGGTCACAACATCATTGGATGATTAAGCTAAGATTTTTGCGCAGCAGCATGGAGCCGTATGTTTATGGTTGAAGGTGCTGCAGTACTTTTGGAAGGTTGACCAATCTTTTTTTTTTTTTTTTTTGGAGGGGGAGTTGGACAATCACAGATTTGAAGTTAAATAAATATTTTGGCTGGTTATTTAATGAATTTAACTGTCTAAACAGATAGGTAGTTTCTTTATGCTTAACTGCAAACAATGTAGATATGGCTTTGCAAATAGGGATGGTGTTGTTGATTTGATATGGGAGTGCATTTGTTGCAAATGTTGCTTTGTTGGTTTGAAATTTTGCTTATCTTCATTTACGACATTCATTTTGGCTCAACAGGCTACGGATAGTAATCAAAGCGGCACCAAAACAAATAGCATAGTCTGTCCTGATTGTGATGGAAATGGTAAGTATCGGTTAGCTATTTTACATTATTTATCTTGATTTTTGAAACAGATGATTTCTTGATTTTGGAAACAGATGATTTCTTGATTTTTTCAATTCTCTGATCCATGAATGAGCATGAAATAATTTCTCATTTATAAAAACACTCAGTGATGTTCTTAAAATTTTCTCTGTCCTCCCCCCCCCCCCCCACCCCCCCTTCTTTTGGGCTGTGGAATGTTATATAATTTCCAATACATTGTTTTTGAGAAAGAGCAATTGCTTTCATGGACGCCTGATGAATAATGTCGATGATCTTTTTGAGCTACCTACATGTGAGTGATTCTAATTTGCAGAGGTTCTAATCTTCCTATATAACTACCAGGTGCCATACAATGTTCTCAATGCAAAGGTACTGGTGTTAATTCTGTGGATCACTTCAATGGGCAGTTCAAAGCTGGCGGATTATGCTGGCTCTGCAGGTACACATATAAACGTGTTTTTTTTTTTTTCCTTTCTTTGTAAAGTGCCAGATGTGTTGTACCAGTCTAAAGTACCTCCATCATCATGACCTTTACAGCTCCCTTGAAGAAATGGCAGTAATTAACACTTGATTCATTCCTCTTGTCCACCCCTGCTTCCTTTCTTTCATTTTAATTCACAACCTTCTAAGTGTGATATTGCTCTCTTGCTTGCATGACCTGATGCTTTCTATATAAGACCTAGTCTACGGCAATCAGTCGTTGCCACTTGTGAAATATCATGGTTTCGAATCCCAGAAAAACATGTTTTTGTCTGTTTTCAATTCTTTCAGATGTTCATCTGCTATTTTTTCCACCTTGAGTTCTCTAAAGTATTGTCATTGGTCATGACAACAAGGAACTAGGCTTTGTTTATGTATCATTTTATCCCATTTCCTACATGCACTTCATTAACATAGCATCACTTTCATTACAAGACCTTATTTAATTCACTGATCACTTTCTGTTTCAAATTTGGGTACATAGTTTAAACTCACAGAGCTAGAATGTCAAGTGTTTTTCCCTTTTTTTCCCCCAAGATGCAGAACCTGGAAAAATACCATGTGGCATGTGCTGCTACTTTTCTTCCACTAAAAGATATGCAGCAGTGAAGAGTGTCCATGTGATACTTCGCAACAAAATAGTCTGTCTCTTACATTCTTATTAATTTCCAGCTACTTAGATGAAATGATCTGCTGAATTGAGAGATGTTTCTGCATTGTGTCAGCCTTCTGTTCAGTGTCCCTGATCAGAAGTCGACCTCCCGTGTGGCCTTTATAAATTATAAGTGCCTTTCCCTCATTTGAACTAATATTTGATACTATTAAATGCGTGGTTTTTGTTGCAGGGGAAAAAGAGAGATCTTGTGTGGGAATTGTAATGGAGCTGGCTTTATGGGTGGTTTTATGAGCACAGCTGACAGCTAAAAGTCAGCTAGGAAATTGAGTTTTGGGTGGATTACGCTTGCCTGCAAGGCTACATGTTTAATTTCATTTTTCAGTCTTATTTGTGTATCTTGAATGGTTGTCACATGCATTCGTGGACATGCCCCGCATTCAATGAAAATTCTAAATCATTTTGCTGCAGCAATGTAAAACTCAAAATTTGTATATTGGTTGAAATTTGTGGAAAATGTGGGCGAATTCGCGCCAGGTAGGGGTCGAACCTACGACTTTCTGCTTAGGAAACAGACGCTCTATCCACTGAGCTACAGGCGCTGCTTAAGTTTAGTTGTTTGTGATTATTTATTTTTGGACGACACACTGTTTTGCCGAAGGTTTTCCAGATCAAATGATAGACACGAGAAATGAAATGAAAGGCACTCAAAATCAGCTGCAAGATGCTTAACAATCTTGTGAAAGACATTAAGACAGTAACTAATCATCAGCCCAAATTAACAGCTGACAGCTTCGGACGCACATAAAAGGCATCCAAAATCAGCTGCAAAATGATCAACAATCTTGGGAAAAACATTAACTACGTACCTCAATACAAGAAATTGCCAACACAACAGATATTGAAAGACAGCAATATCCTTTACTTGACATCTACAGAAAAACAATAAAAATTAAGAGCAACAATTATATCGTCGTCATCTACATAATTGCAGAGCCAGAGCCACGGTGACACTGATTGAAACCAAACCACACTCCATCTGGAATGAACGTGTTGTAGACAAAGGCCACAGTTCTGATATATTGACCGTAGATCTTCACGCTCTCTGGCTTCCATCCGTCAGATCCGCTCCTCAGCAAGTACTGATAACAGATGTCGTAAGTACACGGCCCGCTTATTCGGAACGTATCGGTGGAACACCTCTCAAATGTTCTTGAATATGGATCATCAAGCCTCTTTATATATACCTAATTAACATCAAATTTTCAAGTCAAAAACAAATTTTGCCAGATACCCATCAGTGCGAAAGTATTTTCTTTAATGGGCTGCTTTTCTTTTCTTTTTTTAAAAAATATTTTGATTACGTTTTGACTCCTGACAGTGCCAAGTCAGTATACAAACCTCGTTACCATAGGCGTCACCAAATGCGAGACTGATCTTGTCTCTGGTGTAAGACTTTGAAGAGCAGCTGGTCTTTATGATCACAGTGTATGAACAGCTGTTTGCAGCCACCTGCAGCTGGAGTGGGTAAATTTGTATTGCGATAAACTAATTAAAATCAAAATCTATGTTTTATTTTGAATAATGAGATTATAAATCTGTTGACTTTGAGAAGAAATACCTGGACTGTTTTGGGCTCGAAGGATTTGATTTCTGTGGGACTGATGACAGATGATCCAGCATGTGAGAACACGATCGCGGTGGCAAAGATCAGCAAAAATGACAAAAGTTTCACCATTTTCTTCGGCTTCTTTGGTTAGATTTAGGGAGAGCTCGAAACGCTCTAGATATATATATCAATTCATTCCACACCACACACACGGCAGCTACTGCTACGGCAACAGCATTAACTGATATAGTTATAAAAATACTAAAAAGGAAATTGCCTTCTATATAACCAACAAAGCAACTCACGTTGCCAAATGCCAAGTGCCAACCAAACCATTTTGCAGTCGTAAAATTAGTTTTCACTTGAAACGTCAAATCGTGATCACTATTGCATTGACTATACTTATGAGGCAATTGCTACCACGCAGCTGTAAAAATAAATCAACAGTACCATAAGTTGGTACTGTTTATTTTATTTTTGCAACTATTATAATTTACAGTAACTGCAAGGTAGGGAGATTCTACTTATGAATAAGTATAACAAAATTAGAATAAAAGGAGTGACAAAATGAATAATCGAATCGTATTTAAATTGAATCGTAAACGAATTGAGTCAAAATTCTGCTGATTCATATTCGATTCGCTTATTAAACGGATTAAAATATTAGGTTTCGGATTCGATTCATTTAATTCGTTTAATAGAATTAATAAACAAATCGAATTGAATCTGAATTCGTTTACTATTCGTTTATCCTATAACGAATCCATAACGAATCAAATTTAATATGAATTCCTTTACAAAAATATAATTAATAAACAAAAATTAAGTAAAGTAAAATATAAAAAAACTACAAATTTAACATCCTATAAAATACAAACTTATTATCATTTATAATTACTATATTAGATTGCAAAATTTAAAATTTTTCATATATATTTATGGATAAATAAATAATTTGATTAAACAAATAATAAACGAATTTTAAACGAATGGATCGTATTCAATTCGTTTATTACTCATTTATTAAATAAATCCCAAACGAATAAACGAATCAATGTCTTGAAACTCGAATTTGATTCGTTTAATATGTGAATCAAATCAAATTCCCCCATTTATTAAACGAATCGATTTTTTCAAATACAGACTCACTTAACTCGCATTACATTAAATCGAATAAACAAATCTGGACTCAATTTATAGTATAAATGTACCATCAAAGTTGGATAATTTTTAGATACCTCCTTCAGGTTACAGCTATTTATAGTTTAACAGAAAGCATGGACATATTTTTACAAAACCTCTCTGCCATTAGTGTTTCCATCCATTAACTGTTAGTGGGTTAAATAAATTGACCAAAATATCCATTGAAGGCAGAAAGGCCATTGATGAGTACAATTTTACAGCAAATATTTGGTGACAAAATTTGTAAGTGTACTGAAAAGTTTAAAGTACCCACAAAGTAAAATTTTACATTGCTTAATAATAAAAAGATTTGGGGGGTAAATAGAATATGTCAAAGTTGCTAATATTGGCAGCGACTTTGCCTATAAATACTTCCATCACGAAGCATGAGCTCCCATCACCATTTCACATTTATTTTCAAGCAAAAGAAAGCACCACCATTATAGCAACTTAGCAAGTTCATGCTCAACACTTTTCACCCTCCATTCTCATACAACCCAAAAATTAAACACACCAACAAACACATGGATTCCCAAAGCTCAAACACATCATGCAAGTCAAACATGCAACAAGAATATGAACTAGCTTGTAGAAATTGGGTTAATGGTAGGTTGATCAGGTTCTTAAGCCGTATATGCAGATGCCATACTAGAGCTGAAGTGAAGATATCAGAATCAAATGGTAATCCTCATAAGCTTTATTACACAGGCATGAACAAACCAAAATGTGGATACTTCTAAACAGAGATGACTTAAAAAATGGGGCTGTTTTTTAAGGGAATATGGCTGGCATGGTGGTTTCTCATGTCAGAAATATAATTGATACTAATGTGAAGGATGTGAAGGGAATTGTGAAGAAGTTACAGAAACTTGGTCACTTTGAGTGTGCAATAAAGAAAATGATGTACTGTAATTTAGTATTGTTGGCATTACTTGTCTCCCAAGGTAACATAACTTCAACTCTCACTTCAGTGGCATGTCTATAGGCTGATCAAAGCACGAATCCTTGATATTACCCAACAGCTTCTCCAATTTGTACTGCTCAGGTATCACTGATGCAACAATGAGCAAGTCACCTCCAACAACAGTCTCTGTATCCATGTAACAGTGGCTGCACCAAAAACAAAAGAGGCATTCATTTAGATTCAAGACAGTCACATCATGTATAAGCAAAAATAAAATGACATATACAGATATCATAAGTGAAAGCATAGCATAGGCATATTGGTTTCTTACACTTCAAGTATTTTAAATCATCTCAATATTATATATATCTTCAAATAATTCACCGGTTTGCAGCAAAAAGTTCAATGTACATGACTTGTTTTATTTATTGAGATCAAAGGTGCATTAATGATATTACACAACTTATATTTTCACTTCATACTAAAATTGAACAACCCCAACAACTTATGCATTCACTACTCTATCAACACAACAGTACAGGTATTCATTAACTCATATATCTATCAATATATCATAAACCGTAACTACTAACATCAGCTGCACACTTACAAAAACTGTCCTATATGACCGAAACCTACAGTGGCTACACTTTATTATTTTTGACAATACCAGCAAAATTAACCACAATGGCTTTCATTAACATACTGCCATCACCAAATAAATGAACAAACATCCATTATAGAGACCCAAAATCCCTTATCATCTTCCCCAGCATGGCCCCCCCCAAAAAAAAGAAGACACACACAGACACACACAGAGCCTCTGCCTTAAACACCAAACCCAATCTTTTTCATTCCAATCACATAAAAGTTGCAAATTTATGCAATTATATTCTCATTAAGCTCTGAATAGCATAAAGGAGAAAAGAAAGAAAGGGGCCAAGAGCATGATTAATCTACTAATTCAACATACATCCAAAACCGTTATCCTTATCAACAAGCTCTACAACAACGGCTATATTATTCAACAAACCAGCTCCAATTTTTTTTCATTTTATGTCTCCAAAATGAAAAAAAGAAAAACAAAGATAAAAAAATGCATGCAACAACTTTTCATGGAGACTAACCTCTTTGGAGCTCCAATACCAGTCGTAGAACCAAGCCACCATCTGTACTCGCTCGTCGGCAGTCTTCTGTCACCACCCAAGTTTGTCTTGTTCTTGGCTACGTTGAAAATGGTGATGAATCGTGTTCCGTACACTCAATAATCCTTAAGTGTTTGTAAATTGTTGCTGCTAAAAAGGTGAAGATCAATGTAAAAGTGAAATTTTTTTTTGCTGAAGTTTGGTTTTGCGAAAGAGAAAATGCATCTATTACACAATGGATAATAAAATGGGCTACGTAATTTCTCGGTTATCAATGCAATATGCTTTTAATATTTAGGTTTATTTAAATTTTAACTGGGCTTTTATGAATTTATCCTTTCGTGCCGATGCTATACGTACATTTATTTATATTAAGCAGGGGAGGTCTATAAGAATACATCCATACTTTCAATTCAACTGTAAATATATTTAACATTAGGGGAGATATCTAAAAAAATGTATTAAAGTCCAACATGTCCAAGCTAATCCCAGAATAAAAAATCCATGGCCATTGTTAATGGCAAAATTTGAACCCTCCACCTTAGAGTTCTGAGCATGAGGCATTAACTAACCAAACAAGATGTTGCTGGTCTGATAATTACAACTTCAACTTTGAAAATTAGCTAAAATTATAACAAAGAACAGGACAACTGGAATGGCCTTGAAACTGTTAAATTTAAAATGAATATTCTGATTTTTGAGGCACACCACAATCATGTACAACAAATAAGGCATGGCCAAAACCTAGCCTGAGCTATAAAAGATTGGATTTAGGATAGTTCCAATAATTTTTTATATTGTAAATATCAATAACATTTTAATTATAATGTATTATAGATATCAGTGTTTTTTAAAGAAGAAAAAAAAGGGGAGAGACAAGGCGAGAAGAGAGGGTAAAAAAATAAAAAATAAAGAATAAAAAAAAAGTGCCATTTTATCATTGAAAACTCGAGTCTTGGATTGATCAAGACATCAAGTACAAGTCAAGCATCATCATTAAGCAGCCTAGCTTCTGCTTCAAGAATCTAAAGTCCCATTGCTGGGTTACTGGGTTAGTTCCCGCAGAACCTGTCCAATCATCAAATCTAAGACAATCACCCCGGTGCCTTAAGATTGGTTAAGCGGCAATAACAAAAATCAAGAGTATCCTAATCTTGAAATGACTTATACACCATTTCCTGAAGGAGCCCGCTAAGTTGCAGCAGCTGCAACTTGCAGCTGCTGCAAAAATCACATAAACAGTAACCACGTTCTGCTTATGCACAGCAACAGTAATTCCAATATTTTCATTTTAAGTGACTAAAAAGTTTAAAAAATAAAAAAGCTTGTGGATATTAACATGAATGTTGTGGCTTGCGCCACTAGTAACACAAGGTCACAAGTACATCAGAGCCAATCATCTACATTATGACAATATTAGTCGGAGGATCTCCCCTGAATACTTGAATGATAATTCAGTTTCTTCCAGACAACGGTTCTTCTCCTCTCTAGTCCAGCTCTGTGAATACCCCCATATAAATAAATGTATCAGTTACCATGTCAATAATTCATTAAAATTTTAGTTGAAGCCATAGAACATTGAGTTAAAAGAAAAGCAAGGCTGACAGTCCAATTCTGTGATAGACGACCAAATTACCTCCGCAACTTTGTTTAGTTTATCTCTTACATTCTGCAATAATTCCGGAAGTTCACCATCCCATTTATAGAATTCCAACTCCTTGCCACCAAGTATCTTCTCAGCAACCTAGGTTAGCAGGGAACAAAATAGCTTTTTACCATGAATGCCTACTGTTGTCAGCATGCCAAGGAAACTAAAAGATTATACAAAAAATTGAAATCACTACAAGCAAGAAGCTTCCAGTTTCCTACTGACACAGTATGTATTTTGCAAAACTGCTGTCACCTAAGACACAACACTGAAGAGAAGAATGAAAAGACATTTGCGATAGTCTGGAAAAAATCTAATAATCCACAGAACATAATGATCCCGATACCTTTTTCCCAATCATTCGACCACCAGCTGAGTGGGCAAAATATATATTGTAGAAATGGCAGATAAATGCTTGAGGATCCTTCTCAGACAATTCCTCAAGATACTGCGCATATGTAATACCAGGAGAAGAAGGTTCTGGGATGGTATATCCTTGCTCTTTGAACCACTCCAAATCTTTAGCTAACTTTTCTGACCTTTCCAACCCTGTGTTGCTGAATTCAGCATCTACAGCAAAGTCATGGAACAAAAATTATACTTCCGCTTATGCATGTAATGTAATACGCAAAAAATACTTCACATGCACATACACAAAGGTGAAGCCATTGGCAAAAAAGCACTGCAGAGGGAATTTTTGCTTTTAAACAATTATCTAAACACATTGAACCAAGATCTATTTGTAAAAAATAAAACTCAACTTCTGTTCAACAACTGAACTACAAGAACTAATGCATAAAAGCTCAAAAACTTTGACAATTATAAAGTTGATACATCAAACTTCAGTTAATACAGCCACTTCTTAGTCAAACAAGAACACAAGTTTTTCTGAAATTTTGACCTCTCACATTGAGATCACTCGAAGTTGAGGAAGCCCATTGGAAATAAATTAAAGCCCCAATATATTCTATATAATAAACTACAAAATTGACAATGTGAGATTTTATTAAAAAGACTCTTTGGTGAATCACAAAGCAAAGATCAAAAGTTAAGAATCATAATGGATCTCAAGATGCAAGTAGTTCATTGTTCGCCATGTTGAAGCAGAAGATAAGCAAAATCTCGAAGGAGGCTCTGCAGTGTATCGGAAGAGAAAAAGCCGCTACTATTTAAACCCATATTCAAAAATCAAAATTACTTCACATCCAGATTTGGCCAGCATACAATAAACAAAAACTAAATTCACCCAAACAGACATTCAGCTCCATTAATAAATTAGGATTCTCTTCTAATCTAATACCTCGAGTCTTTTCAATATCTCAGGCCACATGTGCATATGGTTAAGATTTAATTAATTTTACATTCTTATCTAATAACAATTAATCATAGATTGGTATTTGCATAAAAGAAACTCAGATTATGAAAGAATTTTCACTGTTTTAAAATACCAATTCATAGTACAAGCAACTACTAATCCACACTTACCACAATCATATAAGTAACTACAAATCCAATCATAATCCAAAAGTATCAAATAACAAGAAGCTCCAAAGTCCAAACAGGCAACTAAATCCATAGGATCAAGCTAAAGAAACAAAAGGTGCCCAGAGATTATTAAAAAACGAAAAAGAAAACACTCACAACTAGGAAAGGGCGCTTTTTGAATGATCCCCTCAAGTGTATCATAAACCAACTTGCTATCAACAAGAAACCTGAGATAGCCATCAATAGTTGGCTCCCATTTAGTCACAGACCTTTCCTCAGGCTCCTTCACTTCCTTCTTCCCTTCTCTAGCCTGCTCCTTGGTATGCAATTTCATTGCCACAAACCTCATCTCCTCCACAAACCCCTTAGCCTCTCCCGGATACCGCTTCTTGGGCTTCTCCGCAGTCGTGGCAGACACCACAACGACGCCGTTTTTCTGGGTCATTCTCGGAAGTTTGAAAGAGCGAGACCAAAGCGGCAAGAAATTGGAACTGAAATAATTAGCTCTGAAGCTTGCGATGGTGGTGTTTATCAAGTGGGGTTTCATTAAAAAGGATTGAGACTGAGAAATTGAGGTTAGTGAAGCCATTGAAAATCGTTGAAAATTATTTTGTGTTTATACGAAGAGTGTACGAAAACGGTGAATTGACAAAGGTTTGGCTTGTCACGGCGGTTCAAGTACTCTTGAAGCTAAAGCCAAAGGATAGATATTAGATACGGGTTCCTTTTCCCTTTTTAATTTTTTAAATTATCGTAGGTATTTAATAATCATATATTTTTTCACGAATGGGGAGTGGGTGTTGGGTTACTTGGGTATGGTCTCTCTGTCACCGTTTGCTATGTACGGCAACCTTCCATAAAGTTTTGGGATTTTATATTCCATAATGTCGTGTTAGGTCAGGGGACGGAGAAACGACGACGTAGTTGTCTGCCACGGCACGGAGGGGCAAATATGTAATACAACTTCGTTAGTTTCTGTGGACGTGGAGATTTGTGTGGACTTTGGACTGGCTTTCAACTTTGGAACATTCTTCCGGATCCTTCTCATCTAGTCTTTTGGAATTTTTTCCTTTTTTTACTTTTAAGAAAATTCTCTATTTTATTTTTAGGGTTACCTAGCATTATTTTCTTATGTGGTAGATGCAATTTAACGATAATCATATAGGTACATTTCAACTAGTCATACTAAATACTAAAATAATACATGATGTTAATGATTAATTTCGGAGACCATGAGAGGATGCCATATGTTTTGGAAAAGGAGAAGATCGAGAAGCACCTATTATAGGAAGGATATATTTCGTTTGTTCCTTAATAATTTAAGACTTCTTAGGAATGCAAAAATATTTAAAATAACATGGAATAAATAAATAGACAGAATGGGACCATAAAATTAACATAAGTCATACTATATTTTAAAGTCTATCTTTCTCTCTCTCTTAAGCCAGCTTCAAATTGTCTCCTACCCATGATGTGATAGGGCCTTCATCACATTTTTAACAACTCATCTCATGAACTAATAAGCTTACTCCAACTAATTACCCCCCTCTCCAAGCAAGCCAAAACTATCATTGGCTAGTGAAAAGAATAACACCTCAATTAGTTATCACAAGGAGACTTGGTCAACCTCCAAGGATCAGAGAGCACTTGATCTCTTTGAGGTAATTAGAATCAAACAAGGGCATGCCACTAGTAAAATAATCTGACCTCATACCAAACTCAAAAAATTCACCAATCAAGAGATTAACACGTGTCCATCAAGAATAAATATCCTAATGATTTTAGTATTTGAATATATAGTACATGTACCATTATACCCCTCCCTGAAGAGGACACTCTTAAGGGCACCCCATATCAAAAGGTCAAGTTTACATATAAAGAAACCTTCTTTCTCATTCTCCTTAATATCATTACTCTCTACTTACTTTAACACCTTTCTCTCTTTTTGTACTAGTCTAATTTAACTGTCAAAGTGTGTCATTGGCCACCCCAACGACAACTTCTAATGGTGCTCTCTTTTATAAATCCCTAAAATACCTACCAACTCCTTAGTTGCCTTGAGAGGAAGTTTTCTAATCATCCCCTATTCACCAAAGACAATCTTTTTTTTATTATTGTTAATGTTTTAGCTCACCAAAAATACATTTTATACCCAAACTTCTAATACTCTTACTTTTGTAATGAAGTCTTTCTTCTTTTTTTTTTTTTTTTTTTTGCTGATTTCATAAGTTAAGATATTGCAATGCAAACGGCAAATCGGGCATCCCCATGATATATTCAGGAAGCATAGATGAGATTAGAGATGAAAAAGACGCTAGCATTTTGGGTCATCCCTTACTGTAATAATATCTCGGGGTTTGCAACGAACTATCCTGAGGTCGTAGAAGACAAGGAAGAGAAAAAGCGCTAAGAGTCAGCCGCAGGCGCCCGACTGCGTCTGCAAGTCAGGTTCCGCCCATTCGACTGGCAAAGTTCATGAGCACGTCCGGTCGTTAACTCCTCGCGCCGCTGCCGCCGTTTCTAGGACCGACAAGATATTGCAATGCAAACGAGCCCTTTGTTTTCTTATCTAATAATAAACATTTTTTAGATTTCATTAAAAAGATTGTAGATGTTTATCTTTCGACTTTATATTCATGATGAATCAATTTATTCATAAAATAATTTATTTTATTACAAAAATAACAAAGTTCCCTCTTTATACTGTAAATATTAGGGATGACAAAACCTAACCACAAATCCACTGTGAGTAATTTTATAGGTTGTGAATAGGTTTGATATTTCAAATTTAAATCAACTACAGGTTACAAGTAAGCTTAGTATTAAGAAAAAATCTAGTGAGTATTCATCGACTTGCATTCTTTTTTATTATTATTTATGTTCTTAATTTTAATCATAACAATTGCATTAAATAAATTCAATCATACAAATATATAAGCTAAAATTATTTCTCATGTTGACCTAAGGGTTATACAAACCTTGATATTGATAATATCAAAATACATATCAAGGGTAAAAGAGAAAATATAATGTTTCAATCTCACCAGCTCTTGAAGGACAAATATCATTCATGTGAGACTAAGTTTAAAGTATTCATGGATAAAGCTTATGAAGTCAAGGATGGGTATCAAGGATACCGGCTTAAGTTATCTTTTATGTCACAGTTCTTGTAAAACTAGCATGATTAACTATGTATATGATTAAGTATTTAAAAGTTCAAGTTATTATCACAATCATGGCTTTGAAATTTATCTTTGTTCTCATATTGCAAAGATTCTATACTTAAAGAAAAATAAAAATTCAGCATTTTTATCAAATGATTGTTTTTTAATTTGTAAAATTTTTAAATTTTGAAATCATAAAAATATTATTGAAATCCTAGAAAAGGACCTATCCATGAATCTTTTAAAGCATTTTAGACCGATCTATAATTTTAAATAGTATTGGACCAAAATATAAAATCTAAAATATGAGAACTTAGCCAAGTGGTCATCTGTTAAGCATTCTATTTCAAAATAGTTATCTACTTATATTTAGTGGTGTTTCATTCTAGATTTAAAATTTCAAATTGTGTCCACTATCACTTGCCAAGTCAATAAGCAGTTATTCACTCCATATTATTTATGATCCATTTGTATGCAAAATGTCTAATTTTAAGAGAATAATGATTAGTTTTTTGATAAATCTATCAAAAGCCAATTTTATCTTGATTTAAAAACTCTTATTAAGCTAAAACTTGCTCATTTTAAGAATTCTTGAGCTTTAACTTGCATACTTGCATACATTAATTTATTATTAAGTTATAACTTGTCTATACCTTCTTTGAGGAGTCTGATCTTGTAATAATTATTTCTTTCTTTAAACTAAGAAGTTGAAAGTGTGGGGTATACTTGAGTAAAAAGGTGTAGGATTATCTCAAGGTTGTAAAGATTTGTTGATACCTTTAAAGTCAATTGCACTCATTTAGGAGCCTTCGGATATAGTGCTTAGTTAGTTGAATACTCAAGCTTAAATGGACTGGAACCATGGACATAGGTAGTTAGGGTTGACAATGAGATGGGGTGGGTCAAGATTTACCAATCCTAATAATATCCTGATTGTCAATCAGGACAAAAAATGTGTCTCAAACCTGGTCCCGAACAATAAATCAGGAGAAAAAATGTATTCGATCCTATCTCAATAAAAATTTTAAATCATGAACGGGATCTCAAATTGTCCCGAATAATATTAATTTGTTGTTATACACTGCAGATCTTATCATAAATAACATGTCATATGCCTATAATCCACATGTCATGTATCTTTTATTTATTAAATAGACTTGTCATACGCATATGACCGACATGTTGGACCAATGTGATTCATTAAATCAACTCGTCATATCTTCTAGAAACCTGATTTCAAGATATTTAGAATTTTCAAATGTCTGAAATCCTATTCTGAATAGTGAATCAATATAAAATTGGGTCTTTAATTCGGACCTAAATAGTAATTCAGGATAAAATTTTGTATTAAATCTCATCATAAAATGATGGAGTTCCTAAATCACAATCGAGATTTGGAGAATTTTGCTAATTCTATAGGCAAGTTTACCAAACTACATAATCCTTGTTGTGTTCATTTTCTCCACCCGAATTCACTATTCATATATCTTTATACATAAATATCTTTTTATATTAATTGTTGTAGTTACCGAATAAGCTTTTAATAAGTAGAAATTTGTATTTTTCAAGTTTAATATTGCTGATATTTTATTTTAATTTCATCAATTTTATTTGTTTTACTTTAATTACTTGAAGCTAACGATTGTTTGCTAAGGTTGGGTTTTTAATTGTTTAATTAATTACTAAAGTAGTTGTCCAAAACTTACTTGTTAATATTATTGACAATACTTGTTTATTGATTAAAAAATAGAGTTCGCATTGATCTTTGTGATGTTAATTTGTCCACAAAAAAAAAAAAAAAATTGTGTTAGATTGATATATTTTTTATATTTGTTTTAAGTTGACACTTTAATTTCTCATTCACGTTGATAAAATATACATAGAATTGAGTATTTTATACCAATTTTTAAGACTATTGTTATATTGTTTTAATATTTATTGTTTTAAATGTTGGTACCAAGGAGTGACAAGGGAGTTTGGTAATTGCTAAAATCCATAGTAGGTTACGAACTAGTTTAATAATTTAAATTTTTATAAGTGAGAATTTAGTAATAACAAACCTATAGCGAGCGATATCCATTATCATCCTTAAATTAATATGTTGTAAATAAAAATGAATTCATAATAAAACTAAAGTAAATACAAAAATCTACAAATAACTAAGAGCAAAGGGGGTGGATGATATTATACCTTATGAGAGTATTCTCAATTCTCAAACAAGCCCCGGTATTTCTGCTTTTTCGAAAGGTGAAAAAACACACACAACACACACAAACAAACAAACAAACAAACAATGAGGAAGCACTGATGTTTGCCCTCAAAGGGCCCAACATGGGCACAGAAACTGCAGCTGCTTTTGTAGCTTGCCTGTCCTTTTTTCTTTTTTTAATTTCCCGGCACAAAGCAAGGACAAAAAACGGCAGCAGGAGATGGCATTTCTGTGCTCATGCTAGGTGGGCAATTATCATTTCTCTTCTCAAATCCAACGCTACAGATTTATCCCTTTTCTTCATATGTGCGCACGGACCAATCATAATTTGCCAAGTCTTACAACTTACAACAGTGGATTCTAGTGAGATTTTGGCTTTCCTAAATATATATACTGCAGACACGATGGTTTGGTCTTCCAAAAAATCACAATGTTAAAATTCTCTGATTGATTCTATGACTGCTTTCTAGTATTTCCATCCAAACTAATCAAACTTTATTTATTTTTTACGTACGGCAGGAAGTCGCCGATATCACAAGTTCACGATATATTATGATCGTGAGAGTTCAACTTACTTAGGTATAATACTATTATAAAGGGGTCCGTTCCAGCAACTGTCGCTTTGGCCGAGTGGTTAAGGCGTGTGCCTGCTAAGTACATGGGGTTTCCCCGCGAGAGTTCGAATCTCTCAGGCGACGATTTAGTTTTTGTACTTCCATTCTTTTCTGTATTTTACATACACTTGCTTAATTTGCTTTGTAAAGTTATATAACTAATTGAACTTTGAACATATCTTTCTAATCTCCCCATCCGAACCAGTCTTCACCTCGATGCTACTCATTTTGATCATAGCTTTCGGAAATTCAAAATCAAACCTAAATCCGAGCAACCCTCTAATGGTGCCTGCATAATTTTGCACGATAGTGCGTGTTGCAGCATCTCCCCACAGCCTTTGGTCGGACTCTAAAACTCCTTTACCATCACGTACATTCCTGAAGAAGCTCACATCAAATTTGTTCTGGCTGTCCATATCTAGCGCTACACGTTTTGTGCCGTCACCATCTTTGGGACAAAGTGCCTGAAGTTGTGCCAAGAACGACTGGTTAATGCTAGGATCCGCATTGCCAGTTGTTGTGAAGTTGTACAGACGATATCGGAAGAATTGACAGTCTGTTTGCCCAATTGTATGTGCCCCTGCGTCCATAAAATCTAATACGTTGATGATTTATTTATGACACCACATATACACACACCGAAAGACATTATGATGTCAGAGTGTTACCAACTAGGGTCACTAGATCATGATCATCAAGGCCTTTAGCAGCAAATTTTTGCCTCTGGACAGTGGCGGAATCAAGAGGAGAAGGTAAGTTTGCAGCCTGCGACGATGATGAAACTCTGCCATCTCTCCTTCCTGTTGGCACTTGCCAACTTGGCCCGTCGCTCTTGCATGTGAAAACACACAACACAAGTAACCATTTCAGAAAACATGCCTGTTCAAATTCAGATATATAGAAATTGTTTTTGGATTCAGCGCTGATTTGAACTTAATTTGTGCTCCATCTTTTTGTAAGATCGTAGTTATTATTATTTTTCTTTTAATTTTGATCTGTAGTTATTGAATATCATACATCTAACATGATCCGTAGTTATTGCACTACGTGCATGGCGCAAGATTTTTAAAAAATCGGCCAATCAAAATTGGCATACCAAGTCAACAGAATCACGAGCTGCAAGTGCTAGTGTATCGGCGCAGGAGACTACACCAGGACACGACGCCTCAAGTTGTGTCTTTGCATCATCGATTACTTCAAATCCTCTTAAGCCAAGGTTAGGCAACGCACTCCTCTCAGCAGAAGACCCAGCAATCAAAACAGAACCATCGCAACCCTGCAATAACAAATCTAAATTAATTACGCCCCAAGCTTGCTTACATGCTATATATGCACGATATCATGCAACCTTTAGTAACAATAAATAATAGTTCTTTAATTTCAAGACATCCAAAGGAGTCAACCTGAACGAAGCAGTCGTGGAAATGAAGCCTCAGCAAGCCAGGCGCTATGGTGGGATCTTTCTTAAAGTGTGATTCAACAGTAGACCTAACTATGGCCTCAGTCTTTGTGCACGATGAAGAATAAAACCCGGCTTTCAATCCTCCTTGGCTTTCTACTGACACAGCCGTTACCAATATCACCATAAAAAAGAATCGGAAGGCTTCCATTTGAAGTATTGACAATTAGAAGCGAATCTCAATAAGATAAAGACACTCTCTAAGCTTCTTAATTATCTCCTTCCTACCAACACTTGTGTATGTATTTATATGTGCTGATTAATTAAGCTGCTCTTCTGCTAGTCCTTTTCAATGATCTTAATTTGAACTTGTCATCTCTGTTAGTGGAGACGCGTTGGGACCAATAAAAATTTATAGATAGTGGTGTCCTCTCTCTGTTCTATTGGTTTGTGTTCATAAGAAAGCAAGAGTTGGGGGTGACTTCACTCTGCATTCTGCATCGTTGTGTGTTCGGTTAAACGATAATGGAAGATTCTGCTTTATCCATATACTTTTAGACTTACTATTCCTCGACGCGTCTTGCATCTTTATTAACACGCTATCAAATTTTTTCTCCTCTTCATTTTCTTGCCCACAATTGTTTTCATGGTGTTCACATTAACTTTGGTCTGAACTGCTTCGTTACGTGGGGTGGATCAGTTTTCTTGTTTCGCACGAAAAATTCCCCTCCAATGGTGTGACACTATAGGGAGTACTTTACAAAAGGAAGAGCAATAATTCGAGTTCTAAAAAGTTTGTTAATTATTTCACTGAAATCTAAATTGACTTGACCACTCTACTTTATTATCGATGATAGATTCATTTAGTCAACATGCGCTGTCATTAAAACAATAATTAACCGAATTATGTGGGTTGATTAATGGACATGACGAGTTAAAAATATGTCGCCTTTTGATTTGATTCAAATATATATACTACTTATGTACATTAGGCTTTTTAACGTGATTAGGTACTGAAGGTCCCGATTCTTGATATAGAACGAGATAATAAAAAAAGATTAAATTTTCAATTAACATTGAACTATGTACGAACATTGATTCACAAAATATATACGACAATATTACAACCTTCTCAAATTTAATTAGAAATTCAAGATGGGTGAGATTTATGAAGAAGAGATATAGAATTAGTATTTCAAGTAATGTGATACTTAAGTATTAGATTATTAGTTAAGATATAACCTCATGTATCTTAACTTTGCAAGTCTTTCCCAGTCAAGTACTACTTCAATTTTTCTTTTTTCTTTTTTTAGTTTTAACTTGGGAGATGCCATGCATTCATTTGTTTGATAAATTTCTTAACAAGCATCACATACCCAATACATACTTATGCAATCGATGGATGACGGGATCAGGATTCTCTTGTTATGTATACGAGATTTTCGGACCTTAACATGTACAAGTGATGTGTGTATGGAATATTAAATCCTGGAATGTATTTATCCATCAAAGTCATCTTTCGGAATCGTATTCTCGACTTTCATCAGCAGCCTTAAAAGGGACAAGCACTTACGATCAAGTTGTCAAAAGAGTTTGATCTAAATAGGAAATGCAGATGCATGCGCAGTCTCCAGAATCTCCATAGCTTTATTTCGATGCAGTTGTTGAGAAATACAGAACAAGCCAGTAGTGTAGAATGTGAATTTGATGGTCTTGTTATATAAATACTAACATAAAATAAAGCAATGCCACCACCTAGTGAGTGGAGTTCTTACCAATTAATAAATTTAACAACAAAATAAATAAGAGGCTCTTGCCGTTGGATTTGGACCAATTCAACAAATACACGGCTCTTACTTTTCGGTTTCGGTGCAGTCAGATACCATTTTCTTTCTTTTTTACTTTCATGATGTGTGAAAGCAAGAAAATTCTTTGTAATTTCATTCATTTGGCCCAGCGGTGTGACAAACGCCAGTGATCTCATTCTCTCTCTAACTCTTTCGTTATTTATTTAACTTATCATCTAAATTTAAATAAAGGTTCTTTCATATCTCATTTAATGTCAATCTTAATAATTGAAATCTTTTGCGGTTTTGACGTACGAACAGAGCGCATCTACATTCTACAATAGCTCTCCGGTTCTTTTACAACGAGAAGTAAAAGCGATATGCTAGGATGTATATAAAATTCAAGGTTAAAATTGTAAATGTGGAGTAAGTGCGGTTTTATCAGGATTCAGAGGGGTGCCAATAGTCTCACTCACCAAAAAACATTGCACATCCAACTTGCAAACACGATGTGCTGGATCGGCAATTTCGAGCCCAAATGTATGCCTTGCTTTCATCTTTGTAGAAGGTGAAGGAGTTGTATTAGATTAAGATTACAAGGGCAAACTTACGTGGATTGCAGTCATTTTTCACCGTGTCATCAACCAAGCGGCATGGAAGACTTCATTTCCAGAAAGCGAGGCAAGTAAATGCAAGACAGGCCCAGATCAAACCGAAAATCCCAAAGCGCATGATTACAGACGGGGTACGAATAGCACCAAAAGGGCTGGAAATCTTATGGGCCATCGGTATGTTGTGGGCCCATTTTGGGATACGACGACTAAATGACATGGGCGTGCCCTCTTGGTTGGAGACCGAGATGAACGCCTCTGCTAGTGTATTAACGAGGAGTACCTTATTCAAAATATCTCCAAATCAGTTTTTTTTTAATTGCAAGTAATTTACATACAAATTAACTTAACAGCTGCCAAACAAAAAACTCTCTTGCCGAAAAGCAGTAATACTTCTAAATAACAAACATTCTTAATATGCAAAAGTTATGTTTATGTTATATTACTTTGTTCAAGCCTAACTTCAGCATTTTACACGTGTGTTAGTATTTCTTAAAAGAACAGCACATAGATGATGGATGTATAAATTGTAAAATTCAAGAAAAAAAAAAGGAAAAAAAAAACACTAGAGGCATTCTCGCGCTCTTCCCCTTAATAAGTCCAACTATTTGGCCACTTGTTCGAGAACCGGAATATTTTTCCATGACTCATCCAAACCACTTATTTGCAGTGGCGGCAATGAGAAAACACTAACTGTTGAGCTTCCACTTCGAATTTCCTTCAAAGCTCGCAATGCTGATATGGTGCTCTTCATGTATAAGCTCTCCATATACTCAATCTCTACAAGTTCCTTGGGCATTTGGAGAATATCACCACCATTTTCCTTTGTGGTTGTTGACGTTGCGGGCTCAGGACCTTCTTCGGCCTCAACTGCCTCAGTTGAAGCTGGCTTTTCATTCTTTGGAAAGAGGCCATCCAGCATCTTTTCACATTGCTTCACGAGCCTGTAAATCAAGTCGGTAGTGAAGAAAGGCTGCTGCAAGACCCTTTGTATAAAAGGTAAACGGATCAAAGCACCTGTTCTTTTGTCATACTTCTTGAGTATCTTCACCAATCCTGTTAATAGCATACCATGTTAATAACAGACAGAGGTGACTAACTAACTACTCGTACACATTGTAAGTGTCAATTCAGAAGTATCGAGAATCACAAACTCACAAATTGTAAGCCTATTATTCCCTTTAAAAAGACAGTCATTTCGCTCACTCTCTATGTATCCAGAAACAGCTCACAAGAACACAAACAAAGGTTCACAGACAGTTAACATGTGATGCTGGGTGTTTAGATTAAAATGAGCCTTAATTTGCCTTAGTTTCCATATTTTGTCCTTTAACTAATGGCCAAGGTATTTCAGAAGACAAATCAGCTCCACAAAGAATACATGTTGGTACAGTTTTTCTGCTTACTTGGGTATCATAAGCTCCCGTGCCAGCAACTAATAGACTAATATTTCAACTACATGTCAAAAAATCACTTTCCTCTTTTATAATCTCTAGGATATGATAATCCTGAAAAGTTGCAAACACAAACAGAGTAGAAGAAATACAGTACAACAGTTGAATCAACTTGACAAAATGACATGAAAAAATTTGAAGTACCTGTATAGTTAAGAGCACTATAATTTTCCAACAAAACCATCTCGCCGTGGAAGTCAACAATCTCCTTTCTGATTTTTATTAGTTCATCGTTGGAATCATTTGCATTTGCTACCCTATCCTGTAGTTCCTGCACTCCAATCAAAGAGACACCAGAAATTCGTCAACATCAAGTCATCTATGTCTAAAAGCAAACCAACTCCAAGCTAATGCCTAGTCAATTTTTTTTCCAGTTAATTGCACATCGAACACGAAGGGCCAGCAAAACTTGGTTCCTCATACATAATTTGGAATATAAATCTCCAATCTCAAAACTTAGTGCTTGTTTGGAATTGAGGTGCTATAGCTTTTAAGCTACAGTTTTTGTGTAAGTGGTAACTATCAAACAAAAACTAATATTATATAGTAAATATAATTTTTTAATAACAATTTTGATAAAATTATTAAAAATATAATAAATTTTTCACCATACAAGTAAAAAATTATATCAACACAGCTTTCAAACTATAGCCGTTAGTGTTTAACAAATACTTTAGTAATGTAGCTTTTAGGCTATAGTTGTCCAACTTCAATCCCAAACCCACCTCTAATTTACAATCCAAAATTGTTTTATTAAACCATTAGAAAATTGCACCAAGATTATAAGTTTTATTACATGGCATGGTACCTCAGCTCCACGTAAGTTTTTCTACTACCCTATGGTTGTCGTAAGTATTTTTCAGTCAAAGGTCTTTTACATTTTTTTCATCCCCGAGTTAAGCCATACATAGGAATTGTTGTATGGGTTAATTAACAATGGCTTAATTCTCAACAGGTTTTCTTCGAAAATAAAGGGGTAATTTGAAAATAATCTACTCCCAAAGAGAATAATTCGAAATTTACGCTCATCGTATATATTAAGGTTTCGGCGACACAAGTGGAATTCACATGAACCATTTTTAGCTATAAAAAGACAGTACGCTCTGTGACACAGAAAAGCAGGACACCTAGCGCAACACTCGCAGCAAATTCCACGGAATATTCCAAGATCTCACAACAGCTGGCATATTAAAATAGTTAGTTGACAAAAGTACCGGCGATGAGCGCCAACGGTCCATATCTTAAGCATCTCGATGACTAGATATATCTACATCAGAATAGCATATATCTAAAACGGTAATTTTCTTCTTGTTCTTATCTTCATTTGCTAAAATTACAATAAAGTCCTAGTATTCTTTTTTCCTTCTTGGCAACCAAACAGTGGACAGACAAACAAAGTAACGAAGAAAAGTTAATGAATTACCTTTAATCTGATGATGTATTCTTCCTCCTTCTCAACGAAGAACGAGTTGAATTTATCCATTTCGTCCTCCAACAACCTAATGAAATCGATCTCCTCCCTGGACATATTACCATCAGTGGCCTTGACATCTTCTCCGGCGACCGCAGATTCATCAAATCTGGGCCGTTTACTAGGCCTATCACCGCCTTTGTTAGGCTCCACGAGCTTCAGCCTCTTCTTGAGGTCCTTGTAGGAGAGGAACTTGTCCCGCCATTCAGGCAAGGTCTCCTCGATCTGGTTGCTCAGGCTCTTGCCAAATTTCATGGCTTTTGGGCTTGTTTGCTTGGTGAGAAAGTAAGAGGGAAAGTGAAGGGAAAAAGAATGTGAAGAAGTAGGAGGAGGGTGGGAAAAAGATATAACGGTAAGAGAAGAATATTCGGGAGGCTGGTTCTGGAATATCCGTTTGTTTTGAAAGGGTATATCTCTGGTTTTATTCCATTTTGAGAGATTAGATATTATATTTTATTGCTGCTTTTGTTTATTTTATTTTATTTTATCGTTTTAAATATCTCTCTTCCGCCTTTTTTAATTTGACACGTGGCAATTTCCACTTTTGCAGCGGCTCGAGAGTGTCTATGTGTAGCTTTGGTTCGTCTGGTCTATAACCGCGAGAAGATGGCGCATGAGATAAGTTAAGTAATTAATTAGTTTCAAGCAAGGGCATCATAGCTATAGGTAGATGCTACTCTCACAGCACTGTGATGCATGATAATGACTTGGCTTCAATAAACATGGCTTCAACGCCCGTGTTATATAAAGTTAGAACGACAACTAACTGCACAACCACCAATATGACTTTAGACGCTTAGCGAAGGTGACTTAACATGGGAACGCTGGTTGTAGGCTTAGCTAGCGATATTATTTCAGCAAGTTGTTAATTTAAAATTTATTTAGTAAGTTTAGTTTATTCTTTTCGATTTCACTTAATAAGAAATTTAGTTGCAACCAAATAAGTGAGAAATTTATTTATATTATTGTATATCAACTATAATATAGACATTTAAAGTTTCATTTTGAGTACGATATTTTCTTTTTTTTTCTTATAATATTTATGACTTACAATAATACAATGTGTCAAATCTATCTCGAAATATTCTAAGAAGAATTTTTTCATAATAGTTGGCACACAACTCATGACCCTCCAGATAAATGAAAAATGAGGTCGATCACCACCCAATCAATTAGTGGTTAATTTGTTGTATTCACTAAGATATAGACTTTGAAAAGTCCGTAAATATTTATTGATAATAATATGTTAAATTGTCCTCAAATATTAGAGAGAGTAAAAATTTAAACTGTGTTATAAAATACTTATAAATTTATAAATTAGTTTCAGTGTTTGTCTGATTGTAAATATCAATATACTAATTTCATGAAATATGAGTTGTAATTTAAGCAGTAGTCTCATGTAATTAAAAAAATACAAAATTGCAAACGATTTCTTTAAATAACATTTGAGTGTAATGTAAATTTGTTTTGTTGTATCTATGCATGCATCATGAACTAATTGTATAAAATTATTATAGTGCCTTCAAAAGTATAAATTTCTTATAGTGCCTCAAAAAGTATCTTCTAAAAGTAACATTGTGTAATCTATCATTATTGCAATACTTCTAATTTTAGGGAACTGTTAAGTTACAGTTAACGTAATTTACAGCTACAAAAATTTCGTGTGAATAGTAATATCATGTGATTACTGTTCACGCGAAATTTTTGCGGCTGTAAGTTACACCGGCTGTAACTTAGAAAAATTCCTAATTTCATCCCATCATCGAATTGGCTTACATGCCCCATTTTATAGAGGTAAGCTAAAAAGCATTGTTGTAGAACTTATTTCAGCTTAAAAAAAAGTTTATTTAAAAATTAATAAATGGACAAATAAGTTAACATTAAAAATAAATTAAAATACTAATGAATAAATAAATGTTCCATAACTTAAGATAGAAAGCCTTTGGAACACAACGGTTGAAATGTTTCATAAACACCTAATTTTAGTTGACAATTAGTATTTATCATCCCATCCACCTAAATCTTGACAACTTTTAATAATTTTCATTCATATCTTTTAGTTCTAAACCCAACTTATGAAATAATTAACTCATGCAAATTAATCTAACATGAATCATTTCAGAAACATAATTTTAAGGAAAATTATCATTCATTCGTCTAAATTTATCATGTTATAAAAAATACTACTAAAATTTAAATTTATTCAAATTTACACATATTGTTTAAAATATATATCAACCGTCCACTAAAACAGTAATATTACCATAACAAAATGACCATCAATAGAATTTGTATTTACTTTTGTTTTATCATTTTATAAGGATAATTATTTTTTTTTATTGGATGGCTTATATAAATTATATATACTAAATGTAAAATCAAATAAATTTAAATTTTTATAATATCTTTAAATTTTAATAATAAGATAAACTTTAGATTGTTATGACAATAAATCTTTTGATAAAAATCATCACCTATAAATTAGGAATATTCATATTGTATCACCAAGAATCAATAACAAAATATGCATAAATATATCTGAATCCATAATGCTGAATCATTCTCTAGGGTTGTGTGGTTGACCTTCCAAATCAACACATTCTCCTAGAAAATTCTTTAAGTTTCTCACTACTCCATTATGTCAATCATAAAATTAGAATATCATTATGTATCTACATATTAAAGACTAACACCGTATTAAATATATTAAAGTTTATAATACCGAAGACCTTAATAGATCACTTTTAATTAGACTTAATCATATATGATAATTTACAATACATAATTATTTATATATAAATCTAACGTTTAATTAAAGATTTAATGGTATATTATATCATCTAACATGGATAACGGACCAATAATTTTCCAAATTTTAGTAAGTAATATTGAACGTCTCTGTCTCCGCTGCTGTCCACTGAAGGGTACGTGTGCTGAAGCTGTAGCCTGGAGCCAGAGCCACAGATGGTGTCGAAATGAAGCCGAGCCAAGCAATTATTGGCTTTTGGCTTTTGCGCATTTATGAGGCATGGTATAATTCTGAAAGGCTTGCGGAATATCCACGCCTTCGTCACCTTCAAATATTAAAACCACATGCATGGTGGATTGTGGTGGTGGCCCTCCGATCTTCACACCCGGCTTGTCATAAAACGACAGCGCAGTGTCGCAAGAACTGGGGAAAAGTCAAATCAAAAGGATAAATTTGGAACTGAAGATAGCCCGCGGTGAACTCGACTCTCTGCATGCAACATGTAATCATGTATGTTTTGGTTTGAAGGTTAGATTAGTAATTTTAGTTGGGGACGATTCAGACCCGTGAGAGGGGATGTTCTTGAAATTGAACCTCGAATCTGCTCTCCGCATCTTTGCGGGGAAAAAAAGAAAAAGAAAAAAAACATCGGTCCCCCAATTTTCCAACTCTTCTTTCAAATGTTTCATTTATTTATTTTTTTCTTTAAAAGGATTTCCCATTTTGCGCAACACTCGACTAGTATTCTCCCCATCATTCCTTCGTAATTATTTTCAGTTATGATCAATCAATTTGTAAGACAACGATCTCTTTTTTGTCAGCTATGATCAATTTGAAAGACAGCGATCTCTTTTTTTTTTTCCCCCTCAATGAAAGTAGCATTTCATTGCTGAAAAAACATAAATTAGAAAAGTTCCACAATGTTTGCTGGAGGATCCTTTAGCAAAACAAGATCCTCAATAAAAGAGAGGGCCAATTTTACTAAATGATGAGCGACTGTTTTATAATTTCCATATATATAATATACACACACATAAATATACATGTTTTAATAATTTTTCAATTTTTTTTTTAATGTTTACGGAAGGTTGCAATATATTCCTGATAACATATTAATAAATTGTGACAACTTATTTATTGTACACGCTAGCGTTATCGACTTTAAAGATACTCATGATTTAGGGATATTTTAAATATTTAGCTTTATTTACATGTTATGTAGGCAGCCACTTCCATACTGCTTGGAGTTGATATCTACCTGTTCGATGAATATGATTTATTAATAGAGGTACGACCGAAATAATAGGCGGACCCCCCTTTTTTGTCTCTCTCTTTTTTTTTTTTTGTTTTTACCTATTGCGTGGGATGATCAATTACATATGAAAAGACATTTTTATCCTCGCCGAAGTAAATTTTTGGTTAACTTTTTAACATTTGTAAGGTTAGTAGAGAATTTTATCAAGGTAAATCTAGGAATGGCAATTTTTTCTATTGGGATGGGATCTTGGGGGGTCTCATCACGTTAGGGACAGGATTATGGCATATTTTTGTCCTAAAAAAATAAAGGGACATGAATAGAAATTTTTTTTATCTTACTTGCATAAGCGGGATAGAATTGAAATTAATAAATTCGCTTCATCCCGTCTCATTACCATTATGTTGTTTTAATTTATTATTATATTATTAAAATATTAGATATTTTAATATGTCTAAAATTAGTTATTGTCTAACTTTATAGTTCTTGAAACGTAAGTCTTAATATTAACGTACAATTAAAGCAAATTGGCAATTAAAAAAATGTTAACATAAAATTATATTTGAACATGCATATAGTCAAAATAAAATTATTATTTGATTATTTTAATTTATATTTTTTTTAAGATTTGTGCTATATTGAATTATGATGATCCTTAAAAGAAAAAAAATCAGAATCTATTTATTTATATTTGGGACTATTCAAGATAATTGAATAAAACGATATATAACGATACGAAATTATAACAATTTTTTGTCCAAAAAAAATAAAAGGATAAGAATGAGACTTTTTTTTTATCCCATTTGCATAGACAGGACATGATTAGAATTCATAAATGTCGTCTCATCTTGTTTCATTGCCAACCATAAATAAATCGAGAAATGTTACGTTCCTTCAAGAGGGGAAGAAATTTTTATCCTCACTAAAATATATTTTTTGTTAACTTTTTACTTGCTTTTCTCACAAGATTAACTTCCTCTCCCTAACATTTCTCACTTTCTTAAATTGATTTACAATTTGAATAGAAGAACTAACTCCTCAAATAGTTAACTGAAAATTTATAGTTGATGAGATAAATATAGAAGGAAAATATCATTACTCTTCATTTTTTTTTTAAATTTTTTTAAAGAGACCTGAATTTCATTTCGTACCTCGAAACTTAAGAGGTATATTCTCAACATATTATTGGGATAATTTCAAAAGAAACGGCGCGATATATGCTTCATGTAATTTTTGACCTTTTCTGCCTGTCATTTATTGTTAATTCAGACTGTTTACTTAGCAAATGACATCTCTGTTTAGGTAAAGGATCTTATTCATAGATATCAATGTGACAAGACTTTGCATGTAAAAGTAGAAAAAGAAAGGATTAGCATATTCTTTATTTTGTGCCTTTGTGCGCCGTGCGCCCATCATAATACCTTCACTTTAATTAATTACTACCATTAAAAATTAAAAGTTTGCCACCCATGCTCTTCGACAATCTTTGAATTCAATCTGCCCACATCAAGTGTTTTTTAATCTCTTTCTTCTTCTTTCTCGTAGCTGGTTAGCATTAACCTCCATTATTATTATTATTATTATTATTATTATTATTATTATATTATTTGAGATACATAAAATTATTTCTTGAATCGCAAGTTTGTAGTCACAAGATTTGTTTAAGTAATTAGTTACACTGAGATGTTTAGAGACAGTACAAATTGTTTTGTCGGTGGCTTAGATAATACTAAACTTAACTGTTGCTGTATCCAAGCATTTGTTGTTTTCTTAGTTTTGGTCCATAAGGGCATCTTTGCTAGCTTATTTGTCACTATTTTTTCTTTTTCCTCATCTCGAAGTCGCATATTGTTCATGTTTTTATAATAATTAAGTGATGTCAATATCATTGAAATAAAAAAGAAAAAAAGAATCAAACTTTATAATATGCTTTCCATTATCCTTAAAATCTTTAATCTTGATTTGCTGCCCGCCATGACACCCGGAAACAACCAACATCAGGCGGCATTGCGGGCGAACAAATGTGTTCATTTTTTCACGTGTGCAATTGGGCCCAAGCATTTTGAGGTTTAGTCTATTAGGCCTGGCCCATGATAATAACCGTGGGTGTCCATAGAAAAAATGAAGCAGAAGATTACTTAACAGAATAACAGGTCAGGAGTCGAGCCGAGTTTGAAGTAAAATTATACTATTCATTATTCAACCCCAGCCTTTTGTCTTAATCAGACCTTATGTTGAAGAATTGGAGCAGAGAAGGAAAGAAAGAAAAATCATGATCTGAAAATGATCAACTTGAGCAAAAACAAATAATAACTACATTAGTATTTAGAGAAATAAAGTTCTCGAAATTAAAATATCTAAAATACCTATGATGAGTGTAAATTATGTATCTGTAGATGCCATTTAATTGTGATGGTAAAATCTCTTGTGTTGAAAATAAGATATATGAAGTTCAATTCCTGCTCACGTAGATAAAAAGGGGATGGAAGAATAGTTAAGCTAAATGATAAAATAAAATTGTCAAATTAAGTATCACAGATTTATTAATTCTTTTGTAGGGAGCATAGAAAAATCTAACTAAGTAAAAAAAAAAAAAGGGAATTATTTAAGATGCTTGTGTGAATGATGATTAATAAATATATACAAACGAATTTAAATAGAAATCTAACTTATTTTTCTCTATGGTAAATGTCACGTTGTTTATGAGCTTGTTTATGGCTCATACAGTAATATATATGCAAGAGAATGCAGGTTTGTCACCGTTATTAATGTGCTTTCTGCGACTCTCCTATGGTTTTACAACTTAACATATATTTCTTGTATCAAGGCAGACATGCATGTATGCATAAAAACGCTTGTGAGGAATTGGTGTCATTTTCATTAATACGTTTGTTTTTCTAAAACCCGTTACAGGGGAGTGATTGATAAGTTTTCCTAACTTGTACAGCAATTTAATACGGGTTGATAATAATACCATAGGCTATGATTTTAATTACATAATTAGTTATAATGTGGTCCAAATATATACAAGTTTCTGCTCAAATAGCGTCATATGTAACCTTCCCAAATGATGTCACCTGCTTAATTACTAATCAGTAAGCTAGAAACGCAAGCTAGCCAGCTAGATATACGTGGATCATTTCCTCACCAGATTGCAAGTTAAGCTGGATCACTAAAGTTAGAAATTGGCGTGTGTGTGTGTGTGAATGATTGAAATAATATCGTGAGAAGACGAATGACCTGATTTTTGAGATGATGAAGAGGACAAATTCTCTTATGGTATGGTTGGTTTGAATAAATGAAAGGAGAGGAAAGGACAGCGCAAAGAAACAAAAGGAAAAAAATGAATTCAATGTCAAGCCAAATAACAAAAATGAGATTGACAATTTTTTCCCCTCGTTTTCTCTCCCACTCTTTGCTTTCCATTCCTCTCCTCTTCTCTCATTTCTTCCGATCAAACGTATGCTTAGAGTATGGTTTAATAACTCTACTGATTCTTGTACTTTAAAAATAATCGGAGTAACATCTCTACCATTATATCTATCATGTTATGAATTTATTAAAATAAATATGGGTGTTCATAACATACATCTATTAGTCTCTCCACTATCTCTCATTAGCAACATTTGACTTCTCTATAATTATGACTATCTCACAAGGAATTATGACTCATAATGTTTCTATTAATTTCATATAATAATTATGTAACTATATATTATATAACTATAAAAGGAGAGATCATCTCCTTATTTTGTACATACGCTTAGAATGAATAAAATCACTCTATAATAAATTGCTTCCTCATTTCACTCTTTAGCTTGTGTTGTTTTTCTATTTTGTGTTGTTGGCTAATAGCTTTTCTAACACGTTATCAGCACGACTCTTATTTTGATCAGGTATTAATTCTTTTGTTTATTATATCTATCAATTTTAATTGTTATATAACTATTATTGTTTGTTAATGATGACATGTTATATTAGCTATTATTATCATGTTTATATTTGCAATAAAAATGACTTTTCAATGCTGCATCTATATTACTTGTCTCCATTATATCTCTTGAAATATGCAAAATTGATAGTATAAGATTTGAAATAAATTTTGTGACATGAATCGTATGATATGTGATCATTACGGAACTTTACTATTATCATATTACCATGAGTGATTATATAACATATCTAATATTTACTTGATACTAATGAATCAATTATTTATCTTTGTTTTATTTTTATATAGCTATATGAAAATATCGAATCTGGCAAAACTTGAATTTGTGGCACTTGATATCTCTGGCGATAATTATCTATCATGGGTCTTGGATGCTGAAATCCATCTTGATGCAATGAATCTTGGAGATACTATTAAAGAAAATAATGATGCATCAACCCAAGACCGTGCCAAGACGATGATTTTTCTTCGCCACCATCTTCATGAACAACTAAAAAGTGAGTATCTTAAGGTCAAAGAATCATATGTCCTTTGGGAATGTTTTAATGAAAGATTTAATCATAAAAAAACTGTTATACTTCCAAAAGCTCGTTATGACTATATGCACTTATGATTACAAGATTTTAAATCTGTCAGTCAATACAATTCTGCATTATTCAAAATTGTTTCTCAATTAAAATTATGTGGAGTAGAGATTACTGATGCAAATTTGTTAGAAAAGACATTTTTTATTTTTCATGCTTCAAATTTGCTCCTTAATCTCATGCTTCAAATTTTTCATGCAGCAATATCGAGAGCGGAGATTTAGAAAGTATTTTGAATTAATCTCATGTCTTTTAATGGCTGAAAAAAATAATAAACTTTTGTTGAGAAACCATCAGTCTCATCCGACTGGATATGTACCAATCCCTGAAGCGAATGGTACTTCAGCCAATAATCGTAGTGCTAATCGAGGTCGTGACCGAGGCCATAGTTACAAAAATAATCAAGGTCGTGGTGGCTATAACAAGAAATATCGATCAAACAACTTGAAGTGGAATAATAGTAATGAGAATCAAGAAAAAGATCCACAAAAGAAATCTCTAAAGGATCATGAAAATGTTTATTTTAAATGTGGTGTGAAAGGACATTGGTCTCATGTTTGTCATACACCAAAATATTTAGTTGATCTTTATCAAGCATCCAAAAAGGCAAAAGGAAAAGAAATTGAAACAAATTTCATTGATCATAAAAGTCCAATTGATATAACTCATTTGGATGTTTTAGATTTTTTTGAAGATCCAAATGATAAAATTAACCATTTGATTGGTGATGGACATATGAAGACCGATTAAGAGTGCTACACTTTGAAGTGTGTTTAAAATTTGGTATATTCAAATTCTAAAATAAGTACTAGAGTGTTTTAAGTTTGGTGTGTTTCTTTATAGTTATAGTGTGTTTAAGTTTATGTTGCAAGAGTGTTTATTGTTTTTTAGTGTTTTATGAGAATTTGGTGTGTAACTTTTCAATCTCTTTAATAAAATATTTTCTGTAATGTTTTCTTTATACTACTTGAATATACTTTATATTTAATTGACTTATTTTATATCTATGAATGAAGATATAGAATGAATTTGAACAATCATTTGGTGAATAATGAAGATAGATGTTTGGTGGATAGCGCGCCAACGCACACAATTCTACGAAATAAAAAAATATTTTTCATAATTTAATATTAGCTAAGGCTAATGTTAATACAATATCTGGTTCGGCTAATGTTAATACAATATCTGGTTCTGCTAATCTAATTGAAGGCTCCGGAAGAGCTAATATTATATTACCAAATGGTACAAAATTACAAATAAATGATGCTTTATACTCTAGCAGATTTAGCAGAAATCTGCTTAGTTTTAAGGATATTCGTCAAAACGGATACCACATTAAAACATCTAGTAAAGGTAATTCTGAATTTCTTTGCATTACTTTAACTATTTCATGCCAGAAGCATGTATTGAAAAAACTACCTTCTTTTTTTTTGGTTGTATCATACAATTATAAGAACAATAGAAATAAACTTTACAATGAACCAGAAGTTCTATGATTCAAAAATTTTTAAACTTCAGCATGATCGACTTGGGCATCCTAGATTAATCATGAGGCGTCGTATTATAAAAAATTCACATGGACATTAATTAAAGAACCAGAAGATTCTTTTACCAACTGAAAGTTCATGTGCTATTTGCTCTTAAAGGAAATTAGTAATTCGGCCATCTCCAATTAAAGTAAGTCTTGAATCTCCTAAATTTTTAGAAAGAATCCAAGGGGATATATGGGGCCCTATACATCCAAGTTGTAGGCCATTTCGTTATTTTTTTGTCTTGATAGATGCATCAACTAGATGATCACATGTCTCTTTACTTTCTAGTCGTGGTGTTGCATTCGCTAGATTTCTTGCTCAAATCATCAGATTGAGAGCACAATTTCCTGATTTTCCTATTAAAAAAATTAGACTTGATAATGCTAGTGAATTTACATCTAAGTCTTTTTATGAATATTGCATGTCTATTGGAATTGATATTGAGCATTCTGTTGCACACACTCATACACAAAATGGTTTAGCTGAATCTTTGATTAAGTGTTTACAATTAATTGCACGACCATTAATTCTTAGATCAAATTTGTCTTTTTCATGCTGGGGACATGCAATACTACATGCTGCATTATTAATCCACATTCGACCAAGTTCTTATCATATATATTCACCTTCACAACTTATTTTTGGCCAACAACTAGATATTTTTCATTTGAAAATTTTTTGATGTGCCATTTATGTCCCAGTTGCTCCTCCACAAAGAAATAAAATGGGTTTGCAACGAAGACTTAGAATTTATGTTGGTTTCGATTCTCCATCAATAATTATGTATCTTGAGCTTTTATTGGAGATATTTTTACCGCACGATTTGCGGATTGCCATTTTGATAAACAAGTTTTCTCGTCATTAGGGAGAGAAAAGACAAAAATAAATGAACGACGTGAAATTACATGGCATGCATCATCATAATCTCTAACATATCATTATTTTATTTATTTATTTATTTTTTAAAAAAAGAACTTTCATGAGAATGATATTTGAGAAGTAAACAAGACAAAATTAAACTCTTAATAAACTTATGGTACAATATAAGGGAGAATGATATTTATGTCTCTACTAATTTTTATCTCTTCGACTTACTCCTTTTATTTTTTTTTTCTTTCAAAAAATCCACTACAACCTTGAGTCCTAGACGTTCTAACCTTAATATTCAAACTTTATCATTAAAAGACGTATTAAAATATAAAAGTCTTTCGATTTTTTTAAAAAAACACATTACACTTGACTGACATAAGAAATATATATAACAACGAACAAGTCAAAAAAGTAGACTATTTTTATATCTATCGAAGATGTAATGGGTAATAAAAAAAAAGGTGAGGCCTACCTTACAGATGCGTAAGGTACAGCCACCTCACATGAATAATACCGGATACTGTTCATGTAAGGCGGCTGTACCTTACGCAGCTGTAAGGTAGCAGAGTCCTTAAAAAAAATATTAGGAATTATAACGTCATTTTCCCTGTAAACATGCATGAAACAGGTCCATGACGTTAACATGTTTTTGTGAAGCAATGAAACAAGCGGCTCTATTATAATGACAAGCTCTAATGAACTAGGTCGATTACTAAATTACAGTTTCAAACTAGGCACAGAAATGGTGAGAAGTCACTAAGGCAGGGACCGAAGGCAGCTCACATAATCCGATAAAGCAATACAACATTGATGATGGCCCAACCCCTCAGTCTGAATTCGCAGCGCCATATTGGGACTTTCGTCATGTTAATTAGATGTACCATTGATTGAGGGACTGCTGAAGGATAGACCTTAATTTACATGCACGTTAATTAGTTGTTGTTTTTTTTAAAAAAAAAATCGATTTCGACAACTTAAATAGAGAGGATCCAAATGCTGAAGATATATCATACGATCAGCATTTGATTTGCACTCCCGGAAATTCTGAGTGAAGCAAAAGTTCATTGTCTTGTTGGTCCTTGTATCTAGGAATTGCCGGCTACCGGCTGGCCAATAAAAGCTTTCTTCTTCTAGCAAGAATAAATGAAAGTTGGTGATAATTGATTTAGTGATGGCTAAATACATCAAGTTAATTAGTGACATCAAAAACCATAAATTATTAATTATGTGACTTGAAATGCTTCGTACTAAAGGGTTTGGTGCATTATTTATTTTCTAATTACGAAAAAGTCTTGGGTGCTCCTGCATCAAAGTCCTTCTCTTCAAATATAATTAATTAATTAGTTATTAGGGCCTCGTTGGATTTACTTTTGACTTTTAATCAGGCTA
Source organism: Murraya paniculata (assembly GCA_030449075.1). Lineage (NCBI taxonomy): Eukaryota > Viridiplantae > Streptophyta > Magnoliopsida > Sapindales > Rutaceae > Murraya > Murraya paniculata. The sequence goes on along the minus strand of JAEVFN010000007.1, from coordinate 1,267,754 downwards.
CTGATTTTTTTTTTTTTAACTGAAGAGAGAGCAGATGCAATATGCGTATCGTTCTTCTTCATTTAACCAGGAAACAGATTATAAAAATTAAGGGAATCTAACGGCAAAAGAAAAGTAAACAGAAGAAGAAAAGATAGTACATGTATTTTCACAACCTCGTTAATCACGTAAATTTGCCAAGCATGTGCCACCTTCTTATTCGCGTTGTGTGTTGCAAAAGGGAAATTTATTGGCATCGTTAAAGGCAGTTGAGACTTGGACCCTAACTACTTATCACTATTATTACAGATATTAAGACTTGAAAGATCAATTCACATGCATACATGCTTTTCTAAACTAAAGTGCTCAGCTGGTCCACAAGATTAAAGTTATGGGGCGTTATGGCTGTATCATTGTTAGGGTAAGGGCTGTATCATTCGTATGACTAACAGGACTATCCAATCATTTGTGTCCAAAGGGAAAAAATAAAAAAATCTCATTAACTTTTGAATATCAATTAGGTTTACGAAATTTTATGTGCTCTCTTATTGATTCATAAGTAAAAATGCTCAATTCATACAAACATTTGTAAATATAAAAATGAAAATGTTATAATTATAATCACTAAGAGCTTGATTGATACATAAAGATAGATTTAATCAATTTTAATATATTGATTGACAATTGATCTTTGAATTGTTTAACAAAAATTGAGACAATCAGTCTGTCTTTGTTTTCGTCCTTGTGTTGGTTCTTATCTTCTTTCAAGCTGGCAAGGGAAAGCTACGGACTCCCAGGCATTTCTTGAGTTAAAATATTGTTGTTCCTTGATTTTTCTTCAGTGATCTTCTTCCAATTGTGTTGGCAACCAATAGGGAAGACACTCCTTTGAATCCTATATACATGACCTGATTTTATTAGGTTACTGTATTTATAATATGGTACCTTTTTTTAATAATATTATAAAATGGGTAAATACTCATTTAGTCTCTATTTTTTTATTTAAGTGTACATTTAGTCTTTATATTTTAAAAAGTAATAATATAGCTACAAACTCTATATAAATTTATTTTGTATAAACTGATGTGGCGTGATTAAATTAGTTGAATTAAATATCTCTTGGTCCGCATGATTTATTTTTATTATTTTATATTTTCTTTTAACCAACAAATTAATACCGAATCAATTTGTACAAAATTAGTTTATACAAGAGTTTGTGGCCGTATCGTCACTCTATTTTAAATTATGCATGAAAACACCATGTAGTTAAATATGTTACATTATTCGCTCATTTTTCTTTCCTCTTACAATAATACCCTTACTATATTATTGATATTAATTAATTTACCTGCAAAAATTATTTGTTAACAAATTAATCAATAAACATCAGTGTGAAATAACTAATATTTTTACCAAATTAATCCTAAAAGGAAAATAATAATATTTTATGCAAAATTTTTGCTTTACTTTTAAGATTGATTTAATAAATTATCATGTTTTTCTTTTTATTAATATCTCTAAGAATATCGTTGTAAGGGTATTATTATAAAAGAAAAGAAAAAGTAAGGATGGAAGTGTAACATACTTAATAGCAGGGGTGTCTTGAGGTACTTTTTTAAACATAAAGATTAAATACGTGCTTAACTCAAAATACAGGATCAAAACAAGCATTTACCCATTTTACATTATATTTACTATAAAACTTTGATAAAATTAATTCTCAATAAATCAATAGCTCGATTAATTTTTTTTTCATTTGGCTATTCCTCATTTAGAATTAGCATGTTAAATTAAGATTCAATTTATCATTTTTGTTGTTATCCAAAGTAATACTAACCGAGGTTTCACTTTAGAGTTTAGTTTATGACATTTTGAACCTGGACAGACTACACCAACCGTTCAAAACCATTAGAACTGAGAATTGAGAAATTGTGAGCCCGTTTGGAATTGCTTTAAGGAGACTCAAAAGTGATTTTAAAATGTTAAAAGCTAATTTCGATGTTTGGTAATTTTTTTTGGAAATCACTTTTGGCAAGATCACTATATCCTACAATAGATTTTGAAAAGTAGGGAAGGAATAGTTTTCCAAAATTTAATTTTGAGAATCACTAAGATTATGTCTAATTCAGTCATTTATATTCTAACAGTAATTTAACAGTAAGATTTACTAAACATATATGACTGCTTTTAAAACTTACAACACATATAAAAATAAATATTACCAAATATTTAACAGATTCTTTTTACAGCTGATTATTTCTATACCACCGATAACATTAATTATTTTAAAAGATACAGTATTATCAAACTAGCCCTAAATAAGAAAAAAAAAAGGCCATAAATGAGGTTCTTGTTAGCCATCTTACAAATTCAACACATGCATTAAATAAAATCGAAATTAAAAAATTAATATATAAATAACTAAGTAGTCGATGTCCAATTATGGTAAAGACACTCAGGAAAAAAAAAAATTTGTCCATTATGAGAAACGAAAATCTTATTCGAGAAATCAATCACCATATATCCAGATGTAGAAAGAACATGAACATCCAGCTAGTATGCTAATTATGATCGCCCCGTACAAAGCTATTAAAAAAAATGGACTTTTGCCCAGTAAGAAAAGATTTATTCACAATTTCCTTATACACTATGCATATGTTATTATGCCAGTTCAAAGAATACACCCCCAATCATTATCCATTGCTCCCTGTATACATAAATTAATAGAATAAAAAACACCAAGAAATTAAAGTACAGAATTAAGTCACTTGCGGGCACATACGATCACATGCAATTCTTTTCTTTTGGAACCAATTACAGTAGCTAGAGTCTAGAGAAACAAAGCCACCAATCCATCATCACTGATGATCATCAGCTTTTTCTTGAACCTCATATGAAGGGCTTGGACAGTTTCTATTAAGAAGCTCCTCAATCATTTGCAGGGCAATTCTCTCCTCATCATCCATTTCTGTACTGATCATCAAGTCTTGCCCTTGTGATTGTGAAGCAGCGGCCAAAGGCAATGCATTGCCCGAAACATCATCAGTATTATTATCACTACTACTTCTTTTTCCAAGCTGAACGGTCATGACCCAGTTAGAATCCGAACGCTGACCCGCCCGCTTTTGCCACACACCAATGTGAGAATTCTCTGTGTCGAGCCTCAAGCAAGTCATAGAAGGCGACGGTGTCTTGCTGCATTTCCGAAGCTTGGCGTGTAAGAGTTGAGATAACTCATTTGGAGGTGATGATGATGAGGAACTTTCACTAGGCTTAGCAGGGTCGCCATATGAACTCTGTGTTATTGGAAAGTTTGTTTTCGCATTTCGCCCACTCATCAAGATTGCAGCTTGATCATAAGCTCGTGCCGCCTCCTCAGCTGTTTCGAATGTGCCCAGCCATACCCTTCTCTTCCTGTAATAGATAATTAATCACACAATAAAAATTGGAACTAGCAATCACTATATATAAAAGATAAATTACGTACAGAAGAGGATGTCGAATCTCAGACACCCAGGAGCCCCAGTGGCGTTGCCTGACACCTCTGAACTTCTTATTTGACTGCACCATTTTTTCAATTAGAGTGAATGAAAGAAATGTACCAACACACAAAATGCACAGATCGATGAAGATATATATATATATAGAGAGAGAGAGAGAGAGAGAGAGAGAGGGAGAGAGAGAGAGAGAGAGAGAGAGAGGATAGGAGTGAAAAGGGCCAGCAGCAGTAGAAGTGAAGACTGTCGGCGAACGAGATGAATCGTGCAAGGAGAGGCTTGTAATGAAAAATCATCAGACTTGACCTTCCTTAAAAACCCAAAAAATAAACCTATAGCTACCATATTTATGAATGGGGCTTGCTTTTGCTTACAACTTTTGTCCTTGCCTTTGCATCCTCCGTTAAGCCTATTAATAATTTTTGCCATATTCCATGTGAACATAATATAAAAGTGACTTTAAAATTTGATGGGACTACAAACGATACTTCACATCCCACTAGCTACGTGATTTAATGGTAAATGACTTAAATCGATTTGCTTGGTTTCCTTAATTTTTGTAAATTATTTGAACTGTGAATGTGAATTGAGGCTTTCGCTTTACCTTCCAGATTAACTTCAACGATTTACACTTTTACAGCCGAAAGTTACATAAAAATCTTGAAATAAGTAATGTCTCCAGCTTATGGGAAAAGCTGTTATTAATAAATGATTTCAATAGGGGATTGGAATGGGTCAACTCATTTGGCAGTAAGAAAACTATCGATCAGTAGTTAAATAAGAGTAGTGCTTAGTGTAAAAAAATGAGAGAAATTTACCCCTCTTCTCTCTATTCACTTTTATACAGATTGAACACAAAAATTGTAGGCGTTAAATAGCAAATGAAAAGGAGGGCCCAGGGATGCTCAAATCTTTCTATCTACCCCGCAAAGTGATAAATGAACACAATCGTCAGTGTGAATAAAATCTATCTTGCTAAAGGCAAGCCACCAATCACTAGAGATCTTCCGAACTCAAAGTATAAATCTTGTTTCTTGATAGGGTTGCAGTTCACCGGCCGACCGGCCTTCACCTGCACATTTGCACATTTAATCTTGTTGGATCCATCGAATTCAAATAAATTGAAAAACGAAGGAGATCATCTGAGGGTTAAATTAATGAGTTACATAATAGTTATATATACTTGTTATATATAAAAGCTTTTATTTAAGGTGATGCAGTGGTGAACCTAATTGGTTCAACTAATAAAATCTTTTATGGTAATAAAAAAAAGTGATGAACTAGTCTTAATTGAAGTTAACTAATTAGACTTGTGTGGCTCAAAGTTGAAGGGTAAATAGGTTTTGTTTGGCTCAAATAGGATTGATGAATGCGTGCTCGGTGCTGACGCTCACTGACGAGGGGAGGGGACCAGCGAAGCCGTGATGTAACCTCGCTAACAAAGTAAACAACTCATAGGTTAGGTTATGTGAAACTTAAGTTAAATTGACTACTCCGTACAATAAGTAAGGATGATGGAGACCGCGAAGTGGACCTATGTACATTAATATAAGGGAACCTTTTAACATACAACAGTTGTAAGTTACGGTCGGTCTGTAAAATGAAATGAACAGTAACCACGTGTTAATTACTATTCATCCTATTTTACAGCTGCTGTAAGTTAAGAAAATCATAATTTAAGATGGACGGCTAAATACCATCGTCTCTAATTTAATTATCACATTAACCTCCAAATCATTAGGAGCTAAGCATGAAACGAAACCTCAACATGGATGTATGGCATGTTCCCTTATGTCACATTTGCATCATGCATATGCTTTTACAATCACATCATCTTGTCGCCTGCTCACTTGTCACATGCTCGCATGCTGCATACATGCTTCATTTTGCTACCCTTGCTAACTGGTACCTTTTCTTTTGTTTTCCTCTTTTTGGGGGTAATTAAAGGCAGCTAGTAAGATACCTGTGATCATGGACGACGCTTTTGTAAGTTTGGCATCCTATTTAATTAATTTGAATTTGATTTGCTATAAAGTGTTCTACGTGTCATTAAATATATGCATGCATGAACCTTTTAAGGTTTTAAGTTTCTCGTAAAAATCGAATGCATATTTCTAATTAAATAAAAAAATGTTACATTGTTACTGGTTTGTTATATATATCATCTATAATAATTAAATAGAAAATTTTCACTAAATTAGATGGTGTGATCATCAATTTCAATTGACAAAATGCTTGACTTAACAATTTTTTTTTTCTGTTTTATTAGGTTATAGCTTTTTTCCTTAATGATGAACAAGTATAATATACATAATTGATCAGGCTTGAAGAAATCAAATGGTTAATAAATGTTCATTCAGCCCATACAGCACAACTTGATATATTTCCATTTATCACACACGTAGCACTTTCCGAAGAGCATAACTTAGGCTATAGGTTTCTGTTTTCAGTGTATAATATACCATTTTAAATCTTGCGACGAGACAAACCAAACCAGAATGCTTGCGTCATTTTGCCCCGTGATCGAGTCTTGAATTCCACTTCTTTCTTGGTCGTTTTTCAGTTTTAAGATATTTTCTTATTTTTCTTGTATATTTTAGGATTTTTATCTTTTTTTTTAGAAGTCGGATTTGGACTTCGTTTATTTTGGATTTCTTATTTCAATTAGAAGAATTTTATTATAAAATAATATTTCAAATTTGCTTGTTTTGGTAAATTCACGATATTTAAGGTTATTATATAAAGGGGTCTAAAACCTTAGCTTTGTTAATTCAGTCTTAATCAATAAACTACATTATTCAGAAACTTCTATTTTTTTATCTTTCAACTTTAAACTTTTCTGTTTCATCATATTAAGTACGTCATTAGGGTTTGGTCGTATGATTTTCAAGTACGTTCTTTTGACTGGTTACTTGTATTTGAATTCTGAAAATGTGAGGGTTGAATAATTAATTTGAATTCAAATACGAGCGAGGGTTAAATAATGAATTTTTGGCTTTACTGCTCCCTAACTTTTAAGAATAGTAAAAATATATGATTAATGTATGGTACAAAAGACATTCATAATAATGACTACAATTTGGTTCAACTTGTTTACGTACATAATACACGTCGGTTAAGGTGAAATCTAACACCCAGGGGGGAAAGCATCGACATTAAAGGTGAAAGATATCGAATTTTATTTACTAGCTCTTTCATAAGATATTATTCTAGTTACCATAATAAGGGCCCCGTCGATTGTACACGAAGTCTTAATTAATTAGGAAATAGATGCGTCACGGTAATGGTGTTTAAATGCGGTGTAGCCCTAGCCAGTTATGGAAACAAACCCAAGTTACAGCTAATTTACATTTAAGTTCATTAATCTCACTTGATCAATTCAAGAGGTGTACTATACCTTTTTTGCTTATCTATTTACTTTATTTTTATGGTAGTTTGATGGACCACGTAGGTTAACAGCGAGAGCTAGATCGATTCTCAGGCAATGAATTGATTGCGCTACAACTTTGAGAGCAATTCACGTGCATGATGTAAATATATGCTCATCTTTGAAAGACACCAAGAAAGACTACTCCATCCAACAATTGAATCCGGTGCACGACATCATGACAATGACTAATGAGGAGGCTCCATTTGGTCAATTAGTAGTTTATGGTACTTAAACTCCATTTGGTTAATTAGTAGTTTGTGGTCCTTGCAAGGGTTATTGAGAAGTTAAGCTTGCTTTACACAGCACAGATATATGATAAAAAAAATTTAAATTTTTTTTTTGGGTCAAAATTATCATTTAAAAAGATATATTTAACAAAAACAATCAACCTTTATTTCTTTCTTGCTTAGTCATATTTTTAGTTTAATGTCACAGCTCATTCAATAACTAAGTTAGCATTGCAAATGATGGAAACGGTTATACGGTTGGATGAATTTCCACTTATGTTATGTATTTGTTGTTAAGTTGATTTATTGAAGGCATACTTTCATTTCAACATACATACATACATACATACATACATACATACATACATACATATATATATATACCATGAAAATTTTGTCAGTAAAGTACAATAAGTCAATAAATACAAATACAGAGGGTGCGTTTGATTTTGTCTTTGATTCTTATTCAATTCTTTTTTTTTTTTTTCCTCGTTTTACTTGCAACATGTTTGGTTCGCTGTTAATGTGTGATATGTTGGTGGATGAAATGTAAAATAATCCTTTTCCACTATTGCTTGATTAAGAAATTTTAGAATAAATCACAGATAACATATCTGTCAAGCAACATTTATTTTTATGATAATAAAAAATAAAATTATTTATTTGCACACTCAAACTTAAAGCAAAAAAAGTTTTGCCTATCCAAAAAAAAATGTAAAAAAAGTTTTGGATCCCACACGAAGTAAAAATAGTTATTACTCCACTCTAATTGCACATATTTCGTTTATAATATTTTTTTTTTGTTTTTTTTAATAGTGTAATAAGATTATCTTTAGGCCAATTACTAAACACATTTTTCTATTCTCTTCATATTATAATTTCAAGATAACCTACCAAACGTAATATAATATCAAGGGAAACAAATCATTGTAAGCTTGATCTTTAATAAAGTTGCCTTGTTAGTTGAGGTTCAATAACAAAAAATCACTGTAAGCTTAAAAAAAAAAGGGTGAAACAAGCCTAATAGCTTTTATGCTTTGGCGGAGATATCCGATATTCTTAAGACCTTTACGGCTATACATAGAAAAATAATTAATTATTGTAATATTTAATTGAGGACTAATTTGGCGTTTGTAAGAGTGTGCAAAGTAAATATTAAAATATTAAAATTATTAAATGAGTATGCAAAGAAAAAATAATTGTCCGAAATATTATTTAGAGTTAGGAGTGGACAAAAGACTCGTTGTCTCGAAAAATCAAACCGAACTAATGATTCAATTCAAAATAAAAAGAAACGATTAATTTATTTAAATATTAAAAAAAATGACCCGAATAAGAAAAATTAACATTTTAAAGATTAAAAAAACCAACAAAAAAGGAACCGAACCGGAACCGAACCTATTGACTCAATTTGATTCACAACTCAAAAGATAATCATTTAGTTCAACTCCATTCGGTGAAAAACCAAACTAAACCGTAGAATAGGGGACGAAAACTAACAACTCGTGTACTAAACACAATCAATTTTTTCGGCTGGCCCATCTAGTTTTGTCAATGCTTAACGCCTTGACCCAATGAACAAAAGAATCAGCAAGTTTGGGGATTCGCTTCATTAAGGTTTGGACCGGGCTTGACTATTCTGGGCATGATTTCTTGGGAGCCCAGATTTTACACACCCGGGCCGGCCTTTAATGGTCCGGATCTTATGTTAAAATTAAAACAGAACTGAGTTTGATAAAAATAATAGGCACCCTCTTAGTGTCTATTTAGTATAATTTAGAGTATCACTAAAAAACTCTTCTAATTTAACTATTTAAATACTTATTTACTTATTTATATGGTAAATAGAAGAGTGAAAAAAGATGTCATCTCTAGAAAGACTCTTAAAAAAAAATGTATATATTATTTTAATCAAACTTCTTTGTCTACAAAAGTAATAAAAATTATAACACTTCTCTTTCTACATGAATTGTAAGATTAAAATGATATAATACTAGATTAAAGGCTCCAAATAACTCTCCAAATGAGATTCTTCAAGTGAGATAATGTTTTTCTCTCTTCAATTGTAACATTTTTTTATTAATGTAGCTCTTCAAATAAGTAATAAAATCTTATTTGAAAAAACTTTTAGTGCTGCTCTCATTAATATTTATAAGTATTTAGTTAATTCTGTAAGTTTTTATTAAAATTTCTATTATTGTTTGGTTGATTTTTTAGTAAAACTTTTAAAGATTAAATAAATTACTTTATCTCTACCAACAAAAAATTTAAATTTTAAATTTGTGGGAGTAGCGGTTGAATTTTTTTTAATATTTAAATATTTTAAATATCATTTACTTGTTTAATAATTTTATTTCATTCTTTTCATAATATAACTTTAAAAAATTTTATTAAAATAATTTTTTAATTTTTTAATAAAAACACTCATTAACAACTAAACAACTTTAATATTTTAGATAAAAATTCTATTAATAAAAAATACTTAAATAAGCTCCATTTTAAATATCTTGCCAAAGGTAGCCTTAAGCCCTCAATGTTGGATTTACTGCGATCAAATTAACACTTATGACCGGTCGGGCAGCTATTGAATTAATCAAAAGATACGGACCCACCTACCATTCAACCGTATTAACTACCAGTCTTCTTCAACATACAGAATGCAACGGCCCTGACTCAGTGGTAATCGAGTTATAATCCCCGATTCATGAACCATTTTTTCCTTCTCGTGGAACCACCACAAACAAAGTTCATCAACCCTGCTCGCCCGAGTCACCGCCATTCACTCAGTGCCACAATGTTCGAAGGCAGGCTCAATCTCCCCGAAAAGGCTTGCCGAGCGTTTCCCGATTGGCTCGGGAGCTTAGCGGCCGGCTTTGAAATTAAAGAAGACAGAAATGGAGAGACCGATTCCGCTTTCGAGCCCGGTGAAGAGCTTGAGATTTTAAAACCGAACGGGCCCGGGTTAGCTCGAGAGAGCGAGGGTGATTACGTGGAGATGATTGAAGAGCAATTCGAATCAAGGGTCCGGCATAAACCCGAAAAATACAGGTCGGGTTTGGTATCCTTTAAAGAAGTTATCGCTGCGGATGATAAAAGGTCCGATCTTGAATACGAGGTGAAAATGAGATGTTTCATTGCTTACTTATCTTATAAGTGCTTTTGAGTTTCATTTTTATTGGATTATTATTCTCCAAAGTTGAATTTTTCTTTTTTTTTTTTGGTGGTGGGGAGGGGGGGGGGTGTTATTACTAGTATTGTGCATGTCCTCATTGATTGTCAAAATTGATATCAAATGTTTCATTACCTTTTTCCTTTGATTTATTTCTCAGTAAACAAAAAGGTTATGTTGTGCATTGCTTATTTATACATTTATATTATGTGGACAGCTATCACAGAAGGAGATAAATTTGGAAAAGTTACAAAGAATTGCTGATACAGGGCTCCCTGATGGAGGAGGTTTGCGTGCTACTGCTTGGAAGGTAGAGCTTAATTTTTCTGTCACTATGATGTTGTGATTCTGCAAACTGCTAACAATTTCGAAGTATAAGCATTATTTGACCAAGGAAATCTAACTTGATTGGTGACTTTACACCTTTGTCGGTGTTGAAGCTTACTGCATTGCACCAGAAGCACTAGGAATTTGATATAATATGATATAATCTTCTTCTTCGGCGACCATTGCTTATAATTGATCATGGTCGCCGAAGAAGAAGACCCCAAAATTAAAAGATGAGTATTGATACTTGAATTCCCCTCCCTTCTTTTCTCACTTGTGCTGGTTGGCTAGGCATATATGATTAACTATGCGCATATATGATTAACTATGCTAATGCTTATCATTCGGAAATGTGAAAATTTGTAAAACAATAGCTACGCTACCACCAATAATGCAGACATTTAATTGACAAAATTTTTTGAACTTTAACCGATTGCTATTTGTTTTGAATTGTGTATCATTGCCCTTGCACGTTTTATTATAGCAGCTGCTCTTAGGTTATTTACCTCCTTCTCGTGACTGGTGGGAAAAGGAGCTGACTGAGAATCAGCAGAAATACTCTAAGCTGAAAGAGGAACTTCTTTTGAGTCCTGTAAGATGCTGACTACACCACACCTTTTATTTAGTGAACAGTCTCCTCAATTCGTAGTCGATGTAAACATTCTTACATTTGTTCATGATTTGCACTATTTTTTGGTTTGTGCCTTAGTTGTCATGTACTAATCAAAATTTTATATCTAGACAGTCAGAAATCACAAGGGTTAAAGACGAAGTATCGAATGACAATGACCAGAATGCTGACAGTGATGTTGATGGACCGCTTAGGAGACAAGAAATTTCTCAAGAAGATCACCCTTTGAGCAGTGGTAAGGCCAGCGTTTGGCATCAATATTTCCAGGTATATCTCTTCTTCATTCCAAGGCATCTCTTGAATTTCTTGTGCTAAATCTGAAGCTTTATCAATATGCAAACATGCTCCAGCATGTAGAGATAGCAGAACAAATTGATCGTGATCTACAACGCACACATCCAGACATGAAATTCTTCTCAGGAGATGCAGCATTAAGCAGAAAAAACAGGGTATATTTCCCTCGCCAATTTTCTTTTTACATGTACTTGGATTTGATTTATATATATATATTTTTCTTCAAGGCGGGTTTCAATTCTCAACATTACATAACAGATGCGTTCTCTTGAAATATTTTCTGAGTTTGGTTGCATGCCCTGGAGAAGATGCATTGGACTCTGCTTGTCAAAATCTCAAGATTTTTGTTCCTAGGTTGATTGTTTTGTATTGCCACTAATGCATTGCCTCATCTTACATATGGTTTAGACTTTGACAGAACCTTGATTATTGGTTTGCTATTCTGAGGGGCAAGGCTCATATTGCATCATATGAAATAACTTTTTCCTAGAAAAGAAAAAGAAGGACTCTTCCCAACTGAACTATATATGTGATACATTTTATTCTGCAGGAAGCAATGAGGAATATTCTTCTACTGTTTGCAAAACTGAATCCCGCTATTCGCTATGTTCAAGGCATGAATGAAGTATTGGCACCAATATACTATGTATTTAGCACTGATCCTGATGAACAAAATGCTGTAAGAATCACACTATATTCCTTACTATAATATCCTCTAGGGGTCCAAGTCCAACAAAGTAACATCATGCTGATTTGAAAGAATAACATTTGAGTTCAGGCAAATGCAGAGGCAGATAGTTTTTCTTGTTTTATTCGACTCTTAAGCAACTCAGTGGATCATTTTTGTCAACAATTGGATAATAGTTCAGGGGGTATCCTTTCAACTCTTTCTCGCTTAGCAGAGTTATTGAAAGCTAACGATGAGGAATTGTGGCGGCACCTTGAATACACAAACAAGGTACTTTAAATTAATTGGATTACTGTAAATGCCCTTTTTCATGTTCAAGACATTCTATATCAATATTTTGATCAAATACCTCAAGTTCTACATTTCTATGCCATCTGCATTCTCTTTAGCTTTACTTTCAAGCTGCAGGAAGACATCTTCTACAAGCTGCTTTTTTTTTTTTTTCCTTTTTTTTTGGGGGCCATATCCCATGAAAACTTATATTTGCTTTTTATTGAACAGATTAAGCCACAATTTTATGCATTCAGGTGGATCACGTTGCTACTTACTCAAGAATTCAATTTGCAGTCCATCTTAAGAATTTGGGATACTCTTTTGAGTAATCCCTCTGGCATTCAGGTCTTTGTCTCCGTTTCTTTCTAGACATGAATTACGTGAATCTGAAGTAATGCTGATTTAAGGTCAAACCTCTACTTTATGCAGCATATGCTGTTACGAGTCTGCTGTGCAATGCTACTGTGCGTGAAAAGCATACTATTGAGCGGTGATTTCGGAGCTAACTTACAGCTTTTACAACACTATCCTGATATCAACATAGAGCACCTTCTTCAGGTAGCCTGGGATCTAAGCCGCGACACATCTTCCTATCGCTCGTCCCCATAAATTTATAGCATCACTGCACTTGTATATACAAACATCTGTCTTTTTCTTTTTCTTTTTTATTTTTTTGTCTCTCCCTGAACTATGGTTTGTAATTATGATGCTATACCTTGATTTTGATCTAACTCGAAACAGTATCAATCATAGTTTTGAAAGAAAGAACCATTATCAGCAATGAGTTTTGAACTTTCAATTTTCTTTTTTCTTTCAATGATCAATGTGGGGACGTTGCTTGGCACTTTTACTTGGACTTACTAGGTTGCCGATTGTTTAAGACCTATTCAGGCAAGCTAAACAATGTTGACTGGAACTTTCATAATTTTTTAAAAGAGTGAATGCATTTCCAAGGAAACTCATTCTTGTGGGAATCGAAACCTTATTTTCCCAATATATTAAATTGTTGATAAGGGTTGCTTGTGAGACCAAAATTTAGATCTCAGACTTTTATGGTACCTTACTTAGCTTTGATTGGCAGATACCAAGTCATTTGTAAGTAGCTAGCATTTAGAGGAAATTTATTGGAGCTTAAATTCAATAACATGCATACATAAACCAACCAATTGTGTGTTCTTTGTAAAACTCGACTCGGAAAAGAGAGAGTCTATGGTCAGCTGCCTTATCCAAAGTTTGCTTGAATTATTGTCCAAGAAGTTAACTAACCATTTCTTTAATACCTGTTGATTTTGATTGTAGATTGGCAATTGGGTCTATCATATATGATGAGTGGTTTCCATATAAATGTAAAATTGACAGGCTTCACAGTTCACAACATCCTATTGAGTCCACTATTGAGTAAATAATTGGTCCATCATCATCTCAACACCAATATGATTGGATAGATTGAGTTGGGCACATGCAAAAGCGAAAGGAGGAGACGAGACCTCACTGATTGAAAACCAACCCCAAATACACATTGCTTTCAAGAGCATTGCTCACACTCACGAATATTGACAAGATTTGGGAGTTTTGGTCTCTCAGTGAACAATATAATTATGCTTAGAAAAAATCCCAAAAGAGTGCTACATTTTCCACATCCATGACCATGGGTCTTATTATTGTAAGGCACATCACACATACGGTACCTAACGCTAGCAAGGCCACCCAACGAACAGCTTATTTGATTTGATAAAGTGGGGTGAAGCTCGAATATCATTGGCCAGAAGTCATTTTCCTATCTCCAACAACAATAACAAGAAGCTATATCCAAGCCTCTTGAATCTCCAATCTTATGGCACGGGATGCTCTGACACATCACGGTTTTTCAAACAAGAACATGATATTAAATTAAATCATCCCGCACGCTCTCTCCATAGTGTGAGTTTCACCCACTTCCCCGCACGTTTCGATTCAATGATTCATAATGACGAATTAGATGGTTAACCTCACGTAATCGTGAAACTAAATTAAACCAATTGTGCCATCAAATATGACAAAAGGGGTTTTGTTAATTGTTAATTTGTTATTCATTACACATCTGTAAAAACGTCATCACCAAGCTGTCCAATGTTTTGGGTCTTTGGTTCCAAAACGCATGGTTACGTTCATTATAATGGCTTTTTTAACCTTTTGGTAAAAAGAAGAGACATTCGCTGCACAAAAAGGTGAAATTCAAAATTAAAATGAAATAAATCCACTTCACTTTCCACGCACAAGTATGAAATAAAAAAATATTAGCCATTTGATTATTATTATTATTATTATTTTATAATTGTTTAGTGTTGTCAGTCCGCCATCATCAGTTCAATTCATCATCCTATTAAACAAAGACAAAGCATCATCTAAATTCCAATTCATAAGTACATGTACTGCTGAATCTTTTCGTTTTTATTTTTGGCTTTCAAACTTTGTTTAGACATCAGCATCATCATACCATGTCTTCAATATTGAGCTCACAAGGCATGGTGTTAGCCACAGCCATGGCTGCCGTTTCCGGTACTGTAATTCTTCTGGCTTTTCGCCTTCAGAAATCTTCGGAAATTCCTCAGTCACAGCAAGTCCTACGATCTTGTATCTGTTCCGGTAAGTACAAAATTTTCACATCTTTATACAATAATTTTTTTTCAAAAAAAAAAAAAAAGAATTCACTTTTTATTTTTGGGCTAATAATTGATATTTTAAATGTTGTGTTATTTGCAGATGAGAATAAGAAGAGGGAAAGGAAGAAGAAGAGGGTACACTTTGCAGAAGATGTAGTGGATCCAAGAGGAAATGGAGACGAATTCAGGAAGCAACATGTTGTTAAAAAAGCTTCATCGCCGTCATCTTCATCACCATCTTCAAAATTCAAGAAAAGTGGAGGAATGCCTGCAAACAGAGTGGCTCTTTACCATGGTATTTTAAGGGATCGTGTGGTGCAACGATTGGCCTACTCCTATTAATTAGTTAATCAAAATCATGTACAATTACTGATTAATGTGTGCCTAGTTATAATTAATATCTTCCAATTAGAGAGCCCCTTCTTTGTACATATTTTTCTTTTCCTCTTCTTTTTCCTTCTCAACGTTTACAAGCTGGGACTTGGGGACAATTGAGATGGTGATGATGGGTGCTTTTGCAGAATTAGTATGTGGGTTTATCTTCTTGGATTAGGGTTTTCACGAGGTTTAATGGGTAATTTTTCTTCTCTTTTTCAAACAAGGGGATGGCTGACTTCTTGTACTTTGTTCATGAATTGAAATGTAATTTATGAATATTTCCTTTTTTTTTTTTTTTCTTTTTGATGAGTTTATTGATTGTGTCAATACGGGGTTCACCAAACAATTTCATGGATTCAAAACTTCACATGTCGATGATAAAATCTCATTAAAGCCATGGTACATTTGAGGGCAGGAGTTTTAAAATCCTGTCTCTCACAATTGGGTGAATGTGGAACAATACCCTGTAAAGTCCCTTTTTTTTTTAAATATTAATTATACATCAGACTACTGCTATTACAGTAGATAATTGCATTGATATTTACACTGATATTTGCAATCGAACTTATAGCTGGGACTACAATATTACATTAAATTCTATGAAGTACTTGTCTAGACAAATAACCCTCTCAGAGGATGAATATCTCTGCTCCACTCGTATTTTGTAAGAGAGAAAGACTTACAAATTAACTCCACACAATCATGCTTAATTGAGAGAGATTGAGTTTATGAGAGCCACTGAGCTAAAGACCTAAGTGGCCTGTCAAGTTCTAATTAAATTTGCATCCAAAACTATTTTTTCTTATGTAAAATTATAATTGGAGAAAATAATTTATTCTAGCAAAAGTTTCCCTACAATGAATGGAGAAGAAATTCTTTCAAAAAAAGGAGATATGGTCAAATCTTAGCTGCAATTATATACTTTAGTCTCCAAAGTACATGATATGATATAAAATCTTAAGTAGAAAAGCATGCCCTTCAAAATTCCAAGTATGTGATTCTTGGTCTCCTCTCCAATTGCGGGGTTTGCATATTCCAATTTAATGGAGAGAACAAATGTGAAGCTAAAATTAAAATAATTAAATTTCAATTTCTTTTTATCATTTTGATGATATCATAATACAGCACATACATATGGTGACCCTGCAACTTGAAGCAATCTGCATGTGTGTTATCTTCTTTTCAAGTGTGGAACAAACTCCTCACATGTCAATGTATGGGTGTGTTCATGCAATGTGTGAACAAAACCATGTGACATGATTCTTGCTTTCTCAGCCTACAAACTTTTCTTCTACAACAATATATCTATTAAATTGAAGAGAGACTGCTATTCAATTCCCTTAACAAAAAGCTCACATATAATTTGTTTCTCCCTTTTTTTTTCCCCTTTGTTCTGAAAACTAAGTGAAGGACCCTTTGGTATGCTTCAAAAGTCTCAAATCATGTACTATTATTAAATTGGGTCAACAAATAAGAGGGGACATGATTTTAAAATCAATTTGTGGCCGTTCAGAGTTGTTTCTGTTGTATATACACCTTTTATAAATTTAATTACGCGATACATTGACTGCTTCCAAATAAAAGAATTTAATGTGGACACGTGTTGGGCAGCTGTTGGAGCAATTAACAAAAGAGAAAGTGAGGCCTCTAGGACGTATTATGGGCAACTGAAAGTTTTGTTGGGGTTGCATCGATTTTGGAGCAGAATCTTTTTTATCAGCACTTCAGTCTCCTCGTCTCTTTTATTTTTATGGATTTTGATATTCTAATCTCCCTTTATATTGCATGTGTTGACGCATTTTGTGTCCCATATTTTCGCATATATATATATATATATATATATATATATTCTTTGGTTCACTATTATATTAAATTCAATCAGGCAGGTTCACAAATTTCAGAAAAGTTGGTTACCCCAACCAACCCATTTTGAGTGTTTGACCAATCATTTATCACCCATCCAATAGAAGAAAAGAAAAAGAACAAAAGAGAAATAAAATAAAATAAAATAAAAGATAAGCACAAAAGGAAGCCGGCAATAATGTCCCCAAGAAGAAATAATATTAGTTTTCTTATTGAAGTGTTTCCACGGCTAGTTCTTTTTTCTTTTTCTTTTTCTCAATAATGCATTACAATATAGTGATATTACATCATATATTTGTCGGATTAGTCTTGACTTGCATAACTTGACAGTGACCAAAATTCGAAAATTATCCATTGATCTCACCCATGAGGTATAAACAAGGATGGCCAATGGCCATGTCGAGCGGCAATTGTCCTCTCAGAATTTAGTCCAAATAACGGACAAATAAAAAAAATTAAAAAATTATGTTGAGATTTTGGGATACAAAAATTAGATTTGATCCTTTCCTAAACTAAACAGCTAGCCCTCGGAATATGACATCCCTAGTTAGATCATATTATTAAGCAACCATATTTGTTGCTAAAAGATTATTATTATTATTATTATTATTATCATTCTTTTTCTAAGATTTAAATGGTTTCATGATTAATAGCATAATTTATAGAGAAATGATAAGGAAATAAG
This sequence comes from Murraya paniculata, assembly GCA_030449075.1. Taxonomy (NCBI): domain Eukaryota; kingdom Viridiplantae; phylum Streptophyta; class Magnoliopsida; order Sapindales; family Rutaceae; genus Murraya; species Murraya paniculata. The sequence continues at coordinate 1,249,671 of JAEVFN010000007.1, read as the reverse complement.
ATATAGAGAACGTTTTCATTAATTTCTTTGTCTTCTCAAGCTTCGCGTGTGCTTAAATCCAATACAAATGTCGGGCTCCAATATTATCAAATATCAATTGAATTTCATGGGGAAGAAAATTGCTGCTGCAGCCTGCAAATAAACCTTCTTCTTGGAGACATTGATCTTTGCCGAGGCTTCAGCAATCTTGAAAGCTTTAAACTAGGGATTGATTCCGTGTTTACTCTTATTGTTTTGTTAATTAAAGCCTTGTACTCCCCCACCACAAAAAAAAAAAAAAAAAAAGGAAAAAAATCTCTATAGAACCCAACATGGATCTACACAACAAGATAAGGAAAGATCCTTTTGATCAAATCAAATCATTGGCGAAGCTGATTTGTAAAGAATGGTTATATCCAACAGCTCGGCAAACGCTTCTCCAGAAAGCGCCACCGGCCACCTACAATTTGATGACATGTTTCGACTTTCGACAATAGACTGCAGACGTTTCTTTTCACATTTCTTTTGGCCTTTTTGACTGTTGCCCGATTCCATTTTCTAGAAATAAAACAATGATTTAGCGTGCGGCTGTGGTGTGGAGCTATGTTATGGTACCTATTTCTATAGTTTCACTAATGATAGTTTCACCAATGATAATTTGATATGCGGACAATCTCATCTGAAATCACCACTCTGTTTATTACAAGGTCTATTTCTATAATTAGATTATCGATAATTTCATATGCAACAATCTTATATTAAATCACCGCTGTGTGTATTACGAGATCTATTTTGTAGTTTTACTAATGATAATTTGATACGTGACAATTTCATATCAAACTATCACTTTTTGTAGGGTTATGTTATGTTATATCATATGTAATATATAAATCTTGAGTTATCACTTAAAATTAAAAAGTTATCGTATATAAAATGATTGAATTATTATAGGTGATAACATAATCTAACCCCTCTCTACAAATAAACAAACTGCTTTTCAGCCTTTGATTGTCCTATACCTAACCACGGATTAGGGGTAATTACTAATTAGTAACGTCTCTTAGTCAATTAATTAGTAACCCAGCCTCATCATTGGACGTGGGTGACATAACCCCACACGGTTGATCTGATTCTTTGGTCCCATTCTAAAAGACATCTTGATTTTAGGGCAAAGGATCCGAGCCCCAATTGGTCGATGCCACGTTGAACATGACACATCCATTAAACACGCTTCAATCATTTATCACCACAACAATAAAGCTTACATTATTAACATGTGCAAGCAAATCTTAATTTCTCATCGTTAGATGCTCCGCATATTCACTTCATTCGTGACCTCACCAAACCTTTTTTTTTCTAAAGCCCTATTACAGTAATAGTTAACCTTCAACAAGGGTTTTGCTACTCTCCGGTTCTCTAATCTTAAATCATAAAATTTATAGCCATTATTATAAGAATAATTTATAATTATATGAAACATCATGAAACGTATAATCTTGTATGTTAAAACTTCAAAATTTTTACGTTTCATTTTGTAAAAATAAAAACTTTATATTTAACACTTTTTTTTTAATTATCATATACTTCACCTCACATTTTTTGTTACATCATTAAATATTTTACCAGTTAATTAAGCTGATTAACTTGAACATTCTCTTTACATTTAAAATTACAAAAATCTCATGTCATATGCGCATAATGGTTAAACTCTCCTTAAGAAATTTATCGTTCCTTTTTAAGTGGTCCATGAAGACGTATACATACATAGACACACACACTCCTTTGAAGTAAAAAAGTAAAAAAAAAAAAAAAAAAGAGCCAATGCTTTTGCTTAACTAAAGCAAAGCCCCCTAAACAACCATATAATAATAGAAAATTAAGGCCACCAATAATGTTTGATGACCATCGGGTGACCTCAATTCTTGGTTGTCACGTCATCATCATGTATGCAGAATTGACAAAAGAAAGCACCTCTTCCCTCCTATTCATTAAAAAAACAAGCAATCAAATGACGACATCTTTGCTTAATAGTTTAATCGTCGACCATGTTTGCCTAGCTAGATACGTGGGTTGATGCCGCATTAACAAATATCAGCCATTATTAAAATAGCATAGTGAAGGTAAATGACTTCATCTATTTGTCATTTGAAATTTAATTAAGTGCCTGAATGGTGGGTGACGACGGCCTTGTCTACCTCTAAACTAAACATGGTAAGTTGAATTTTCTACAACCAATTATAAACGATAATAGTGGACGGTTGAAAATAGGGATCCATTTGAGTGATGTATATTTATACACACACACACTAGTGGTCGTTACGCAAGTTGATGTGCCATTGTTAAATGTTGGAACTTCTCGAACATAATTTTTTATCCAAGAATTGGTCATCTATAATTTACGATTTATTAAAAAAAAGAAAAGAAGAGCAAAGTGATGCTTATTATTTTATATTGGCCAACAAATTCTGTACGTCAATTATAGTATTTTCTGTTTGTATTAGTGGTGTTTGTTATTTACTTTAACTCATGAGCAAATATCTCTCCAAATTAAAAAATGAGATATTTAGAGAATTAGTTGACCTTGTAATTCTCTAAAATGATAGATTATTATTATTATTTTTTTTTTTGCAATACGACGTAATATTGTAAAATCATTACTTAATTTTTCATCAATTAGATCTTATTAATCCCATGGTACCTAAATCACTACTTAGATACTAATTTTTAATTTTTAAATATACACCATTTTGTTTAAGAGGAACAAAAAATCATTATATTAAATGGATCAGGTAAATGAAAAGTCGAGTCATGATTTTAAGTTAGAAAAAATATAACTCAACTAATTATTTCAACTCTTCCGTTGAAAATAATGTGATATGCATCAATTAAATATTGAAATGTCGAAACTTTTGGAACCTGTAGTACTACTTTTGATGAATTCTATTATTAGTAATTTTTCCCCCAAAAGTGAAAATAGAAGCTACTTGTTTTGGGCCGGGCCCATAACAATCAAAACTCTTAGCTTCATACCACCAGTTACTACGCCCCAGCTCTCACTGAATTTGAAATGGGCTTGACAGGCTTGAGAAAGCAGTTGACCCAGCCCAAATCAAACCCTAAACTCCACCACGGCACTGCCAGAGAAGAGGCGCACATCGCAGGGGAAAAGAAAGCGAGAAGTAGCAGGTGCAAGGTTGTGTCAGTTCGGTTGTTGAGTGCTTCAAAGTCTTTCCTTCACCCTTTCCAATCAGGTACCAATTTTTTTCTTCCTGCCTTTTTTTCATCTTCCTTGATTCTACGCAAATTATTTTAAATCATTGCACGGTTCATTTTGTTAGATCGAATTTCTATTTGGTAACAGCGGCATGCTGAGTTCTTTTGCATTTCTTCTGTTCTCTTTCATGATAGCGAGAAAATAAAATTCTACGGGTGTGTTTAGAAACTTGGATTTCTTTTTTGTCTCGTAGCTTGGGTTTTATCATTTTTTGTATAATTTGATAATATTTATTAAATTTGAAGTTTCCACATGGGTTCTGAACTTCTGATGATATTTCAAGTATAAACGAATCCTCATGATTTATGAATTATGATGACTATCAGTGTGAGTGTTTTCAAATTTTTGTTTAAGCGATTGAACCTGTTTGTTTAGTCTATAAGAATTTGTAACTATTCTTTTCGGCAGATGATGATTTTATTGGCATCATTTGTAACTTGTTTTACGCTTTTACTTGTAGCTAGTTGTTTAAATTTCTCTAGGTTACGGGAAATTTGTGTAAGGGGAGTAGCGGTTTATGTTGACTCTGATTGAAACTATTATGACCACTGGTGTGTTTGGATATAATAAATAGCATTTTTGATGGCTCTTCTTAACTTTCATTTTCCAGTGGCAATGAAGGTGCGATCATCCGTGAAGAAGATGTGTGAGTTTTGTAAGATAATTAAACGTCGTGGTCGTGTATATGTAATTTGCTCTGCTAATCTTAAGCACAAGCAACGGCAGGGCATGTCAACATTCGCAAATGAAGGACTAATCCCTTCGACGTATGTAATCTGTTCTATTCTCTCTTCCCCTCCCCCCCCCCCCCCCTTCTCTCTCTCTCTCTCTCTCTATCTCGGTTTATCCAGTCCTTTTCCTTGGAGCTCTGAATTAGAACAAGCATTGTAATAATCCAATACATGTGTGTATGCAAGTGCATTTTCTTGCAGGTTAGCTATTACATGAGGCCTTTCCTCGATGATATTCCCCTGAGCAGTTGTGATCTTTATTGATGTCAGAAAAGTGGTCTATCTATCAGGGAATCAAAAGTATAATTGTTTTGACAGATATGAGTTTCATGCTATAAATTGCACCGGCCATTTTTTTAAGAGTTTAAATATCATTTGTTATTTTATAGTAGGTTTAACAAAATTCCAATAATTTTTTTTTTTTGTGTTGCCTGCTGCGCTTGGTTACCCATTTTTTGATTTTACCATTCAAAATATTAATTGCCATTGGTAATTGTGATTTATAGTTGTATGTGTGTGACTCTCTTCTTAGTTAGATGGGCATAATATTATTCATACAGACATCCCTGAAGGCTAGAACCAGAGCTTATCAGTTGAATGTGCCTATAATCTATTTATCTGAAAGAAAAGCCATTTATTGTCATAAATTTGCTTGTTGGTATCTTTTTCCAGGTCCGGGGAGACCAATGTCAAGCAAGAAATTTCACCAAATCACAGCTTCAGAACAGGGCTGGCTTCTCTGATGCCAAAAAAGCATGAGTCATCGTCAATCATCTATGGATGGAGTGCCAGTCTTGCATCTCTCCTGTTCAAACAAGGAAATTAGATCAGATCATAATAATAAGGTTATTTTGAAGTTATAATCAACTGATAGTGCTGGATTTTTGTGCAGCCGTTGGATTTATTTATTTTTTCCTCCTTTTCATTGCTGCTTTATTTTAATCTATGTTACCATGGTCGCATTTAAATTCTTCTACTATTCAATTTCCAAGTTATTATTCTCGAAAGTAACTATAGGGAAGAATTATATTTGCTGGAAACATCTAGATGTGGAAAGGATTTGGGGGAAGGGACTTATTGGAATGCATTTTAATGTAATATAATATAGCTTTACTTCACATTTCACATTTTGTGGGGGGAGAAAAAAAAGGGGGGGGGTGTTATAAAGAGTTTGAGCTGGTACCCTCAATATGCGCCAGCCCACGGTGATAAATACACAATGAATTATTTAAATAATTTTTATTTTCTTCGTTATTAATCATTTACATTTTTTTTTTCCTTTTTCGCAATTCTCTTATCCATAAAGTCAAATACGTCGTAATTTTATATTTCTATTGTGGTCGCAAAACTTGTGAAAATTACGTGAATTATATATAATTACACATACCACAAGCACAAATGTTACTATGCTTTTATTGTAGTCCATTGCACTCAAATCATTCTTCCTAATTCTGATGTAATGATTTTAGTTGAGTCTCACGTGAAACTATGAATCGTTGGGGACCTCAAATTGAAAGAAGGGTATAGTAACGACAACAGTTAACGTGGATTTGTCACATGCAAGTGTCAGCACTTGGGCCCAGTTTTGAGAAGGAGTTCTATTGTAAGACGTGACATTTCGATCGGAGTCTATTCTTATTTTAGCCCATTTTGGTTATTATTTAGCAAAAGCACTATGAGTGGAGCTTTTGGTCACTTTTAAATTCTCTTGAAGCCCTTTTTCTTAGGGAGAATATACTTCAATAAAATATTTTAAAATTATATAAACTCTTATAAAATCCAGTAAATGTTGAAAATAATCCTAATAAGCTGAGGTTTTTTCTTCATTCTCTTACTGTATGGTGGGTTTATTGTTGCATTAACCCTAATAGATTTTATGTAAAATATATAGGTTTAAAGTATTTTTTATCAAAATCAAATTATTGTTCAACTTCTCCTATGACTGCTAGTTGACAGAGAGTTATGAAATTTTATGAAAAAAAGGGTTCGTGAAATACAGTGAATTACTAAAGGCTTCCGGCAAACATTACAAGCCGTCATGTACTTTTTCTTTGCTTGAGAGTTTTTAAGCAGGGCAAAATTGTAAAGAACCAAAGGGGTTATTGAATAGTGCCAAACTGCCAATAGTCCAACTCTTTTTATTTTATTCTTGAAAGCCATTATAATAAGGAGTGTTACCGAAAGGCGGCGCGAACCCAGATCACCGTGATCGACGTCGCCGCAGCTGCCTCTTTGTTCCTGCCGGCGTGATTCGTGAATGGACGCCACCGCTGCTCCCTCAATGCTCGCTGGACCGCTGATGCCGCCGCCGCTTCACAGCATTCACCAGCCACCACCTTTTGGTATTCATTCACACAGTGAGAGTCTTAAAGAAAAGGAGTCTTTTTGTTTTTATATTTTTGTAATTTAAAATTTTAAGTTGCAATTGTGGGATTTTGCAAATCGAGTTGCTTTATGTGAAAAATCTGTTTCGCGGTAGAATTTGTTTATTAGAAATGGCTACTTTGATGAATTATTTGCAATACCAATATACGTAGTGTTTTTCAGCTGTTTATAATTGATTATCGCCTCCAGAGTTAGGCAAAGCAAATTGAGCCTTGTGTAATCGATTGCTAAGTTTTGCACTTTTTTGTGGATCACTTGACCTATTTATACAATTATTATTATTATGATTATTTTTTGGGGAAGAAAATGTGGGATTGGAAGCACAAGAAATCAAATTTTATTGACATATGATGATTTTATTGGCACTTCATTAACTTTTCTTAAGGGATTCCTTATTAGGTAGTGACTATATATATATATACAGAGAGAGAGAGAGAGAGGGAAAGAGGTATATTTTGATGGCTCTTCTTAACTTCCACTTTCCAGTAACCATGAAGGTTCGATCATCCGTGAAGCGGTTGTGCCAGTTCTGCAAGATAGTTAAACGTCGTGGACATATATTTGTAATTTGCTCTGCAAATCCTAAGCACAAGCAGCGACAGGGCATGTCAGCATTCCCAAACGAAGGACTATTCCCTTCAACGTAAGTAATCAGATGCATTATCTTTCCCCGTATTCATTGATAGCCCTACTCCGGCCTCTGAAATAGAATAAGCATTATGGTAATCCTTAAACACATATGTGCGTAGGTAAGTGCATTTTCTTACAGGTTAGTTATTGCACGAAGCTGTTCCTTGAATGTTCCCCTGATCGTCGTTGTTGCCAGAGCAGTGGTCTATCTAACATGGAGTTGGAGTCCAATTTACTGTTTTGATAGATACAATTTTCACGTTGCCCCAAAATTTTTGAAAGAGTTTGGTTATCATTTGTTATCTTGCAGGAGTTTTAACAAATTTCTAGATAATTTTTGCATTTACTTTCCCAAATTCTCATTATATCACTCCAGAACTGTGCTTTGCATAAAGTATTCGCGATTTAGAATTGTAAGCTTGCAACTTCCTTCTTAGTTGGACAGGCATATTATTCATAGTTTCATACAGACACTCCAGGAGCTAATACCCAGAGTTTATCAATTGATGTGCTCATAATTTATATTTATTTATCAGAATGAAAAAAAAAAAGCCGCTTGTTTCATTAATTTGCATGTTGGTATCTTTTGCAGTTTCATGCAGACGAATGTTAGGCAAGAAATTGCACCCAACCACGACTTCGGGGTGGGGTTGGCTTCTCTGATGCCAGAAAACGACGAACCATCATCATCAATCATCTATGATGGAGGGCCAGTCTTGCATCTGCTGTTCAAACGAGAAAATTAGCTTAGATTTGCAGCCTTGGAATGTTGTTTTGCTTTGCTGCTTTAGTTCAATCTTTTTCAGTTTGAAATGAATATATGCTGTAATTATTCGCTCGTGACAACTCAAGTGTTTCACATTCTGTAGCTTTTTTATTTTGGGTGACGTGTGTAACATACTACTGTGCTATGAAAAAATAAGATACCGGCAATGGGCTGTGACGATACGTTGTTTCGTTTAAAATTCTGCTCACCTGCACTGACACGTTCCGTTTAGCATTGCCCGTTGTCACTCGTAGATGGATTTGCTGGGAATCCGGATTCTTTTTCTACTGGGCTGGTTCTCAAGCCCATTGTGAGTCCAGGAGGTGCAGCAGAACTTAATTTTTAAAACCCAAAATATTGTGCTAGACTGGACTTCACTGAAGAGCAAGGAATAATAAATGGTAAATTTCTATTTTTCATACACTGGATAATCTCTGTCTTCAAACTCAAATAATAAATAAATATCAGTAATTCTGTCCGTAGTTTCGGATTTGGAGTAACGTTAATATTTTTAATTAATTGCTTTACTGCAAGATAGGCAAGCTACCGCGCACAATTGATCGACCAATCGCTTCACTACGGCTTTTAAACAAATTGGCAGCAGGAAAGTCGCAAGTGGAAGAAAGAACCGCAACAGCAAATAATAGCAACAACAATAAAAGCCCCCCTTCAAATAAATAAATAAATAAAAGGGCTGTTTCAAGTTTGAGGATAAAACCAAACAGAGACAAGACAAACTCTTACTAATCCCGCACGCCCACGGTATTATTATTATTATTATTGTAGTTCAATTTGAGAGATTTGTTCTTAGTTTCCACGCAGAGTTGTTATATGGTGACTCTTAACACTTGGATCGCTGATTGGATCGATCACTTTCTCGCTTGCATGGGGTAAGCAATCGGATTCCTATTTATTTTTTCTTCAATAAATTATTTATTTTCGCTTGATTTTGATGGAGACGGTGTGAATCTGCCGCTTTGATATTTAAACAGTTTCCAGTATTGATTCTAGTGAAAGGTCGTGTTGACTCGCGGTGCTGTGTATATACAATTACAAGTTTTGACTTTATTTTGATTTCTTTATTGATCTTACTATTTATAGAAGCGATGATTCAATTTTTTAACCATTTAATGAATGGATAGGTTTTAATTTACTTTGATGAAGTGGCTAACGAGTGAATCTTTTATTTTTTGTTTGAGCTACTTATTAGAAGTTGAGCTAATCCGTTACTTCATTCGGTTTCGATACTGGTTTTACTTCATTTTTCAGTTTCTTGATGGGTGAGAGTCCTTTTGAACACTTACTCTTGAACTCTTAGCAAATAGCTGGCTGCTAAATTTTCTGTTAGTTTGACGGCGCTCATTCTTGTTGTCATCTAATACATCCAGTTTCTTGAACCTGGACAAGGTTGTGGTCTTGATGTCGTTGATGCCTTTTGAAATGATTTTAAATGTGTCTGTAGTATGCAATGGTTCATATGGCAGTCCAATCTGGTCTCAGAATTTTAAGTTAATACCATCTGCCACAGACGAATAGATTTGCTGCTAGTAGAGTACCTATTGTACCTATTGTATCTGGGTATATGATTTAACCTGTTTGTAACAGTGCAGTGGTTGTTTTGGGTGCTGCACTAAGTCCACACCAATCATTGCTGTGGATGAGCCGTCAAAAGGATTGCGAATTCAAGGGCGGGCAGTGAAAAAACCCAGCATATCTGATGATTTTTGGAGCACAAGCACATGTGATCTGGAAAACAGCGCAGTTCAATCTCAGAGGAGTATTTCATCTATCAGTACATCAAACCAGAACCTCAATCACTATATCGGAACCAGCAGCAATTCTGATTTTGTCAATCATGGCAAGTTTTATTTTTATTTTATTTTTAATATTCTGATCAATTGCTAGGAAAATATGGCTTGTCTTGTTTACTTTCTGTGATATTGTGTGCCAGAGGGTTAAAGTGTTTATTGTTTATAGTTGTTTGGATACTGAATTTAATGCTCTAATTATTGGACACCGACTCAAGGTGTTTTAGTCAGAATAGTTTGACTGTGTTCTTGATGGTGATATTAGAGCTGTTAGATCAAATTAAGAGATGCTGATGCTGATATAATGTTAATTGCAGGTCTTCTTCTCTGGAATCAGAGCAGAATGCAGTGGATTGGAAGTAGTAAGTCAGAGAACCGAACTCAACAAAGTTGGGAACCCCAATCAAGGTGTTTAACTTTACTGCTTATTCTATATTTAATTTCTGAAGCTTCTGTCCGGCATTTCTGTTGTGTCGACAGCGTACTTTCATCATACTAACACTGCATTGCCTTTGTGCGTATATAGTATATATATTTCCCTTAATTGATTTATGACACACATTCTGTGATCATAAAACATTGAATAAAGTGAGGAGAAATGAGTAAAGAATAGTAAAAATGAATGTTTTAGTCATTGACTGTCATATCTCTTTTGCAAGCAAATATCCTTGTGGCTAGTTTTTGTGCTTAGTTTTTTCCTAGTTTCTTGCTCAGCAGTTTTGACGTTTTGTCTCTTTGCAGTTGGCCTGCAACTTATGAAAGTTTACTTGCAACCAAAAATCATTTTCCCAAGCCCATCCCTCTCTCTGTAAGTTTCTACATAATGTGACGTTTTTAGTGATTTCCAATTTTTTCTTTTTCTTGGGGGCTGGGGTGCACCTAAAAGATGCCTCCCTCTCCGAACACACTTCCCATTGTGGATTGAACCCAAGATCTCGCCCCCGGTAAAAGGATATAGATACCACTTGGCTGCAAGAGCCAGCGGTAAATTATGTTTAAGCGTATGCAAAGCTGCCTGGTGGGTTGCTAATTGGAAATTTTACTGACAGGAAATGGTTGATTTGCTAGTGGACATATGGGAGCACGAAGGATTGTACGACTAAGAAATTGATTGAAAAAAAAAAAAATTCAGTTTTTCATATTCCTTCTTTGTCTTTGTTTGTTTAAGAGGATTCTGTAAATAGCTTTCAGGCAACTGAAAGAACATTCCTGATCAAGCAAGGGTTTCTTCTTCCGCTGTAGTAAATATATGAGGATGCTAATGTTAACCAACTTGCTCCTATTTGTACGTGTTGAATTGAGCATTTACAGAATAAATGTATTTTCAGGTATTTTTCAACATTCTTTTTGGTTCTATTATCAATTCATTTTCAATGTTCTGCTTCGGGAAACTGGGAAGGTTTTGATAAGAAGACTTTGTGGGGACTCCAATTTAGCACTGTTTCATAATAAACCAAACAGAGAATTGTCAAAACCATGTTTTGAAGATCACATTCACTCGTCGTGTAGGCATAATTTTCATCGACATCTTCAGTTTTGAAAGATAAATGCATGGCTGTTTCTTGAGGCTCAGTGGTTGCTTTGGCAACTTTCATTAATATAGTTTAATTTTAATTATTTTTAATTATCACGTGCTTCTTTTTCAAGTATATCAGCGCATCAACCTTCCAAATCAATACTTGAGCTATACGGCTGTTTGGTCTTTTGAAGGTTTCTGTGTGGTTGCTTAGAATTTTCGAAGAAACTCGTTGGGATGACTATTGTCACTCTGTTAACAGCAGAGCTGCGTGATTCTCTGGTCAGCTGCATTCATTCATATTCATTCATATATTTTTTGCCACTTGATTTTAAAAAAAAAATTAGTATCTTAAACCCATTCAACTTCTTCGTCTTTCTTCTTGAAAGAAACTTAAGACAATACTGTTTGGCAATCAAGAAAACACAAGAAATTGAGAGAAAGTTCTGAGTAGAAGTTTGTAGAAGATTCTCTTATTACCTGACTGAAATGAATACCATATACATATTTACATAGCCAAACGATTTATGCTGATTAGTTATACAGACGTGCATTTTGCTTCATATTACCCATGCTATATAACTAATATTGCCAAGTCCGCTCAGTGAGTTGTTCGCCTGCAGTCGGTACTCCTGCCGTGTTGTGTCCACCATATACTCGTGCCGTGTTGTGCTGTACCATACTCCTGCCATGTTGTGTTCATCATGTACTTTATGTTGTGCTGTACCGTGCTTAAATTTTTATGCTTAGGCTTCGCTCGGCACACGGCCCATGCCGTGCCTAACAAAAAGCACGATAATTTTTTTTTTCTTTTTTTAAATTTTTTAAAAGGGCATACCAAGTTGTTAGCGTACTTTTTTCAAGTCCATGCATATTTTTTGGTCCATACACCTTTAATCAAATTCAATAGAGTCAAAAGTTTAAAACTCAAATTCATATTCAATGATAATAACTAATAATAGTAAAAAAAATGCAATACTAACTACTAAATTAAACCGTACGAAATTAGAATTCTTTTTTAATACTTAACAACAACAACGATAACAATAACAACAACAATAATAAATTTTTCATAAGGTTTTATTTAATTATTAACTTAGACTTATACATAGTCATAGATCATAGTCCATAACAATATTAATAAATACATTTTATAAAATCATGATATTTATAATTTTATTTATTATAATCATGACATCATCTATTTATTTAATAAATTATAAACATAAAACAATTAGAGTATTTATTAAACTAAGAATTAAATGAACTTAAGAAACTTATGCTGATAAAATATATTAAAAGATTTAATTTCAACTTTTTTGTAAAATCATAACATTTTAAATTTATTTTTATTAAAAAGTGAAACATACTTATTGCAAGCTTTTTCACATGTCATACTTTAGCCAATCTCTAATTTTGTCGTGCTTTTAAGGCCCATGTGCCTAAAATTCTCAGCACATACCAGCCCAAACTTGTATGCGTGTCATGTTGTACCGCGTGTCCTATCAAAACATGCTCGTACCGTGTCGTGTCGTGCTGTATGGACAAGTGTCATGCCAATACCGTGCAAGCGTCGTGCCATCCGTCCTATTGGCACTTCTAGTTGGGTGGTTGCCATTGAATGGGTTTGTCAATTGCTTGCAGTATCCTAAGTAGGGTTGGTAATTTAAGGGCTTGGGCCAAGCTTTTTCAAGCTCAGGCCCAAGCCCAAGCCTATGTTTTTATCATTAGGCCCTGGCTCTGTAAAAGTTCATCCAAATTTAGATAGGCCGAGCCTAGGTAGGTTTAGACTTCCATAAATTTTTAAATTATATTTTAATAAAATTAAAAAAAACTTAAATTAAAGATGATTATCTAATACATAATAAACTAACCACCAATACACAAAATATTAGCAATACAATATAATAAATCACAAATACTAATATAAATAATAAACTAATCCAATAGTTGCGGGCCGGCTTTCTCCTTGTCCTTCAATTCCTCTCTAGTAAAAAAAATGTTAACATAAATAATAAATAAAAAACAATTAATAATTGATTTTAACAATAATATTTTTATACAGATTAATAGAAAGGAAATAAAAAATAAAACATAGAGAAAGTGAAATTATGTAGAGATTCATCCACATTTAATTTTCTTTAAGATGCAATATAAGATTTTCTTCTGTATTCACTGAGTGTCAATGCTGCGATGCCATTAAATTGAAGCAACAAAACACCACTAAGCCAAGAACTATTCAAATCAGATATTGCCACAAGAATTCAAACCAATTAAGCTTCAAGATTGACAAAAAAGAGTAAAATAACCAGATGCAACAACGAATTAACAGTGCATGAATAAAACTTAGAACCAATTAAGCTTAAAATAATGATAAGAAATATTAAGAGAGAAAAAGAATGACCTGACTCAGCAAGCTGACAGCATAGCAATCAAACCCAGAATCAGTAAAGAAAGGCAACCAATGTTCAGCCCAGCACCATTTGCGTGTTTTACACACACACACACTTGCTGTTAATGCCCATTTGCATTGTGCACTAAAAGTACGCATCAATAAATTAAATGAAATTATGACGACGGATATCTTGTTTAGGGAGACATGGCATCAATTTAAGCAAGCATATGGTAGCAGCATTACTACTACTGGAGGAGACGTCCACAATAGGTTAATGAAGAAGTACAAACCAGTGCCTCGGTGGTGGTTCTTTGCAATAGCTTTTATTTTCGTCAGCTTGGCAATTTTGTCTTGTGAAGGATTTAGGAAGCAACTACAACGCCCCGATTAGGGGATCCTGTTATCATGTCTATTCGTAATTATTCTTGTTTCCCCGCTTGGTTACTTGTAGCAACCACCGGCTAATTAACCAAGAATCCTTGCTATTCAAAATTTTGATTATATGGTTTTAATCTATTTCTAACAGATGTCTAATATGTACATATTTAATATACATCATCTGTTTATTATCATGCTCTTAACTTCATCAATGACTTTAAACTTGGTCACTGCATGAAGATTCCCCTTAGATCAATTTTTGTGGCTCAAGCAACTGGAACAGCTATCTCATCTGTTGTTAGCTTTGCGACGACATGGTGGCTGCTCTCATCTGTGGACAATATTTGCCAACCCGAAATGATGCCCAAGGGCAGTCCATGGACATGTCCTGCGGTCCACATGCAGTACGCCACCTCAGCTGTTTGGGGTGTGATAGGTCCTCAACGTATGTTTTTCCCACATGGAATGTACTCCGAGCTAATTTATTTCTTCCCCATTGGTGTGATTGTAACATTGTTTGGCTGGGGTTTGTCAGAGTTTTTTTCCCGAGGAAGATTGGATCCGAAGCATCAACGTTCCAGTTATGCTGACGGGTAAGGTCATAGTACTCGGATCTCGTGCGGTGACATACTCGTCGTGGATTATTGTGGCAATTCTATACAATCTCATTGTATTTATTAAGAAATACAAAGATTGGTGGGCTAAGTATAATTACGTGCTTGCATATGGGCTTGACCTGGCAGTTGCCTTTCTCCTTCTCTTGACAAGTTTAACACTTGGGTTGAAAGGTATATATGGAGTTGACTGGTGGGGTTTAGATAGTGGAGATCATTGTCCCCTTGCCGTATGCCCTACTCTCCCTGGTGCCTCCGTGGATGGATGTCCAGCTGTTTAGAAATTAATTAACGTGGTGTTAGGGAATCAGTAATTATCAGTGTATTAATACTCTTAATTAACTAGGAATTAATGTGTTAAAAATTTAAGAGTGCTTAATCTTAATTGGCTCCAATTTTGTGAACTATATATGTTGTGACAAAAATAAATCTACAACTTACTTGTACAGGTTATAGACAAATACAATTTACTGTCCGTGAATCTTCGTCGAGCCAGACTTGTGGACCTTAGAATCTTCTTTAAAATTGAACTTTGTTGCCTTATCTCTTCTGAAATTTTCATGGTTGTATTTGATAGATCTAGCGACTTGCAAAGTTATTTGGACCCGAAACTCTTCCCTATAAATGTCGAAAACTTAAAACTTATACGGTAGGGAATTTGGAGGCTTGGTTTTCTAATGGCTTAGATAAGTGTGTAACAATACTATTAGGGGAAAGGATGTTGACGTGTTCCACCAGATCAGAAGCTAGCTAATAGGTACAACCCGTGGTGGTGGATTATACGATTAGGCAACTTTTATTCAAAACACAAGCCTTCTCTTTTGGTGATCTCTTCACTATCTCTCTTTTGGCTGTGGGGCTGACCGCCGATGACTTTCCTATGCCATGGGTCTTACACTTACAGGCTGCTTACCCCCAATACTTGCATACAGAAACAGTAACAAATCATCCCTAATAAAAGTCCAATTTGGTATTGAGTCGGCGTAGCCAAGATTAATTGGACTATTTCGCTTGGAGTTGGCGTGCAGACAATAGATAGCCTTGGGGTGTCAATTGGTGTAATAGGGCTAATCTTGAAATGCGCTAGCTTCTGGTTTTGAGTCACAAAGCCAATTCTGTGAAATTTAATATGTTTGGGTCACAAACTTCATTATCTTTTCTCTTCTCTTAGGGGTCACCCCTTTCCTAGGTAGCCATATAATATTAACTCCAAGATCTCTATTTTAGCCTAGTGACGCAAGTGGGTTTGCATGGGAAAGAGTACACAAAATGTAAAAGAGAAAAAATGGGTTCTATAAACATATTTCGGGCAACTGAAAGAACATTACTGATCAAGCCAAGATTTCTTCTCCTTGTGTAGTATATCGTGATTCTAATTTTAACCAATTTTCTTCTCTTGGTGCATGCGATGAATTGAACATTTACAGGCTAAATGTATTTTCAAGTATGTTTTCAACGGTCATTTTGGTTCTGTTATCTTTTCATGTGCATTAATTGTTCTAGTTGCAAAAACCTTCAAGGTTTGATTAGAAGACCATATCGGGCCTCAAATTTCCTGTGGTTCCCACGCAGTTTCATCAGTGATCCAAACAGGGCATTTATCAGAACTTAAAACCCTGTGGTGAAGATCTCATTCACTCGTTTGTGTATTTTAATTTTAATAATTTTTGGTTATCATATAAGCATCCACGCATCAACCTTCTTAGACAATACTTGAACTATATTTATGGCTGTTAGGTCTTTTGAAGGTTTCCGTGTAGCTGCCGAGAATTTTCGAAGAAACTCATTGGGACGGCAGTGTCACTCTAGTACTTTTATATATTAGTAGAGCTGCGAGATTCTCTGGCCATCCGCACATACACATAGACAAGGTGATGGAGTACCAATATATTGTTACTGATGAATCTGAGGACGAGGGGTAGGAGCAGCAGCTGAGAACGGTTGCCTACGTTTCAAGATCAGGAAATCAGTACACAATTTCCAATTTTGTTGCTAGTGTCAGTCGCCATCTTGAAGAGAGGCGAAGAAGAAATGTTGTGGGATATCGAAAGTCATCGAGTCATTGTTTTCCAAATCTGGCTATGAAGAAGCTTTTATCAAGCTTATTTTAGAATTCTTCAGTCTTTCCTGGTCAGGTCCAACACTTGACTACCGGCCCGAATTTCTGAAATGCAGGCACTTACTGGAGTTATTTTACCTGGCTCTCCTTCCATCGTTCGCAGTCACCTCGATTGCTGAACGAGAGAAATACCGTCCATCTACGCATTCACTGCAATGCGTGACACAACTCAGACAACCAGGAATCAAGATCCAGCCAAGAAAAGCCGAAAGCATTTTAGATATCAAATACGAGAAGCAGGTGCTCCAAATTCCATCCGTCGCCATAAACGACATTACCAGTACTGTGCTGATAAATTGCGTTGCCTTGGAACATTGCCGGGAGCGCAACATCAAATACTTCTCAAACTATGTCTCCTTCATGTACTGTCTCATCGGCCAACCAAGAGATGTAGCGTTGCTTGGCGTTGATGGAGTCATTACTAATTTTTCTCAGGATGACCAATACGTGCGCATTTGTTCAGTGATCTTGGGAAAAATACCGCCTTAAATGTCAGAGAAAGCTACCTTTGGAAGGTACTACATGACGTGGATGCCTGTTACGGCAGGTACCGGGCAAGTATGATTCGTACCTATTTCAGCAGTCCATGGTCATGCATCTCAGTCGCTTTTGTCTTGCTAATGCTTACCATGGTCCAGGCTGTAATGTCTGTCTTGAGTTACTTTGCATGAGTTGAAATGGTGTTAACTGAATTTCCATCTAGACTCAACATTGAAACAAATGCTTACAGATGAGATTGTTGTGTCATATCGTTCGTCGAGTTAGTTGGTTACTCGAATAGGAGTATCATCTAGCTTCATATGGTATGATGAAGTTGGTATTTGAACACCGGGCGCTTTGGATACGTGAGCAGGAAACAGAAACGCTTGGCCCAAAACAGAGAATAAAACCTCAGCTGGCAAAGGGGTGGGCTTGACCCATTTACAAAGTGATTAAATATGGATCCATTTACAAATGGATATGGGTAGGTCGAGTTTTAATTATGAGTCCATTTATAAGAGAAAATTTTGATGACACTGGAGGTGATATAACCATCATTGAGTGGGAATATAACATTGTGAATTTTATTTTTGTCATTTTTTTAAGAAAAAAAATTAAACATGCACAAGAATAAATATGATTGACTTGTTGTATAAATGGCGATCAGCCCAAAACAGCCCGTGGTGGTTGCATTGTAGGTGAATTTCTCCATTTAACAACTTATTCTTCTATTTTATATTTCAAGGAAGGTTCATTAGTTTCGGTGCGTAGTTGATTGAGGAATGTTGATGAATCTTTTCAGCGTTTGCAGTTTGCACGTGTAGAACTGCGCGTCAGCTGCGGGCCGCAAAAGGCAAATGCAGAGAATGTGGAGGTGCAGCTTCACCAAATGAATCTTGATAGCTCAATAACAAAAATCGCCCGCCTCATTGCTGACGTAGCCGATATCAGTATGAATCTTATTACGCGTGCTGTATGATTCTTTGAATCAGCTTCACAGGTTGCATTAATCCCGAACCAGATCAATTGTAATCTGCAAGTCTGTTGTATCAGAGATTCGAAATTTTATTATGGTTCTGGCTGTAGTGCTCTCCTGCTTTCACTTAGAGTTGGTGCCTTGATTTCTTGGCGTCACAAAAACAATTAAATGATTTCTTCGTAGAAACTACTGTTTCCTTCTTTGACAAAATCATGCAAGAAACTACGGTTCTCATTTCCAGTTTTTCTTAACCAAGGTTTAATTAATATTTGAAATTGTCAAACTCAGTGATGGTTTTACGTATAGGCGAATAAGACGGTCGTCTAAGACTTCATATTTTGTAAAATCTCAATTTTTTTAATATTTCTTTAATAATTCTATAATTAGTAAAGATCTTTTCTCCCTTTTTTTTTTAATTACGTATTGTAGGAAATAATAAAACGTATTAAACATCTTTCTAGTTAATAAACATCCTATGATTAAAAATTATTTTTTTATAGAAAATCTATATCTTGTAAGCTTAATGTTAAATAGATATAATTAATAATATTATTTAAAATTTAATTAATTCATTATTAGTCTTTCTAAGAAAAAAATTATTTATCTTTTTAATTTCCTAAAAAATTTTAATTATGTTAATATTAGAATCTTTGACTATTAGTTTTTAATTTCTATTAGAAACCTTATAATCTAAAAAATCAATAGATAAAAAAATTTTTTGCTAAAAAAAAGGATATCTTTAAGATATCTTCTTAACTAATTTTTTTATGTTTTGTTTTTGAAGGCTTTAGGATGTTTTCTTGTTATTGTTGAAATTTAAAAATTAAAGATAGAATGAATTTTAAGCCTTTTTATATTTATTGGAGTATTGAAATTACAAAATAAAAAAGGAGTCTCATAGAAATAAAATTACCTAAGATTCCAAATACTTTAAAACCGGCCCTGATCAAACTCTTAAAAAGTAATCTTGCTTTGATCTAGCAAGTACCACGAAAATTAATTTATCGTAGAGAAATATATAAATGCATAATCCATGATCCATCCCTATATTCAATGATGGCTGAGATGGGCAGCCTCCAGAAACTCTATATATTATTCAAACCAAATACCCCAAGACGTCTCCTTCTCGCTGGTAGGTGCGCAAAGTTCAACAAATTCATTTGACCAAATAACTCAGGTCTTCAATTCAACACCATTTTCCAATAATTGTTGGTCTTTTTTGTTTCAACAATATTGTTTTGACAGAAAACGAATTACAAAATTTTGATAAAAGGTATAAAATAAATAAAAAAAACCAAGCCAGGTATAAATAATTTATTTTTTCATTTTTTTATCAAAATTTTATAATTTTTTTAGTCAAAGTAACATTTTTCTTTCTGTTTCTAGAACTATTAATATTGCATATACAATGAATACATTTTCTCACTACGTGTAAGATTTGATGATGTGCATATTACCTTTTTTTTACCCCTTATTTAGCGGCCGCAAATAAGCTTTGTGATATAGATAAGGGTCCAATTCCTTGGACCCTTGGCTGGTTCATTGAAATGTGAAACATTACGGGTGTTGGTTGAGGTAGTTCATTTGCTGGTTGAGGTAATTCATGCATGCATTTGCCTTGCCGGCACGTGTACCGAGAGTCAGCCAACAGCCACACGAAACAAAATAAAACAAATGCAAAGTTTCTGCAGGCCGCAGCCTCACGTTCACCAAAAGAATGTCGATAACCCAACTACCGCGAGAAAATCTATCGTACATCAAAGTTATTATGTCAGTTATATAATAAATAAATAATATTATAATATATATTTATTTATTTTAAAAAATTATTATATAAATAATGTTTGTATTAAATTTAATTAAATATATTATGCGTGCATCAATTAATTATAATATATTAGAGGTATTTTAAAATTTCTCCAACAACATATATATTGCTACCTCAAAACGATATCACATATTGACTGCAGTATTCAATTAAGCCAACAACAATATATTTGCATCCAAGATATTTAAAAAAAAAAATTAACTATAAATTATGCAATTATATAGATATATATATTCAGATTCATTTGAATGAAGAGACAAAATATTCACCATGATTTATCTTTGCCGTTCAGCTCGCTTCTCAGCCTTCCAACTTAATCATAATCTCAGCACACTGCTGTCTTGATCCAAGCTCGAAGCTGAACACACCAAAGCCGAGCATGACTGAGAGAAAGAGAGATGCGAGTGACTGCATTCTTGGCCAAGGCACAAAATAATGATCGAACAGTAACTCTCAACGAGTTAGAGTTACTTCAATATCTTAGCTGAATGTAAGGACTCCTCATGTGTCGGTTATAAAATCATTCATTTTATTATGAACTAAAATAATACAATTCAAGATTATATTTGTCCATAATATAAAAGACAATTAATCTAAGATAATAAACACTAGTAGATATATGAGGACTAAATAGAGCAATTAATCCAAAATAATGATGTTTGTCGTACAAAAAATAGGATAATTCATATTATATGTTTGTGAAATATATATATAATTCTGAAACAAATAACAAGTATTTGCAAATACTCCAGACATAATATTTGAAACTGTCAAGCCCTCCAGAGAAGAAAACTTGCTATAGCGTAGCGAGTATAAACAAACCACCAAACTTGAAATTCTAATAGAAAATAGATACACGCATAATACTGCATCCCCTCGTTCAGTGAATGTACGCAACACCAAAATGCTATAAAGTTGAACGTGAAACCTCATAAAACAAAGATATGATTACACTATTTGTTTTTTTCTTAGGGAATCCTGCTATGGATAGGCTCGAGAAACTTTGTATATTATTCAAATACCAAAAACATACTAGTGAATAATCTGTCGTTTTAGCTTAAATGCTGCTTGCATCTTTTCTTGCTTTTAAATCAGAAACGTTCAACAAATTCAATTGACCAAATCATGTGCTCCACTTCTAACACCATTTTTTAATGCCTGCGTTGTGGATTGACTAGTAATTTAACCACTGATTCCTTAACATGCATGAATCGCGCTTGCATATTTTCTTTTAAAAACAATATGCTAATTAAAACCGTGTTGAATTCGACATTTTTGGTGCTTTGTGGACGCATAACATAATTAAAATTTTTGAAGGTCGGTATAGCAAATGCAAGATGAAAGTAGCACGTAATTTAAAAAGAAAAATATAAATTTTAGCATTATATATGAGTGACTGGAAAGCAATTAAGGGTGTTTCTTAACATACATACTTATACATATATATATATATATAGGCCGGACTATAATTGTTTAGCTACCACTAGTAGGAAAATTATTGATTAATTGAATGCTTCGGGTGTAGAAGTATATATAATTGAGGAAAATCAAACGTAACAATATACAATTGTGCTACTTGCAACATAATTGCATTGTTACTTGTTAGCACAACAATAATAACCAGCCTGGTGTGGTGGGATTTTGACATTGACATAGTGGGGCTGACAGCAATTAGTCGGGCTGTCACTATAAATTTATGAATGAATTGATCATGAATGCTTCTAATACAAGGGGGTTAAGCTAGGAGTAATAAGTTAAGTGAATGGCTGGTGATAAATGTTCTTGTATTAGTTTATCAACTTGACCCTATCTAATTAAAGTGAAAGATATTATTTAATCTTATACGCCAAATTGACAAGTGGGGGGATGGCCTTCGGCCAGAGACGGGCTTGAGAATGTACCAATCTTAACTTTGCACCCACTTTCTGATTGATTCACACTTTAAAATTTGTGCATGCCCATGTAGGTCATAGGCCATAACATCGACACCTACGTACTCACGGGTCCTCCAATTCGAAAATAAAATTATTATTATTATCATCCAATCCAATGCCAATACTCACAGTCATATTCAACGCACTTCATTTATTTCATTGGTCTATTTCAAATTGACCAAAATGGCCATGCATGCATCTCATAATCGTTCTTTATTCGATATCACATTATACACACACGCGCACACAGAGAAAAAGATTATTTTTCCATTTTGGAAGAAAACACGTACAGCAGAATTGGAAAATCAAAGATACGGCACGCAGACGCATTTAGAATGAAGGAATGGGGGTGCCGTGTGATCTCTGCAGCGTGCACCGGATCTTTTTCGATATATTTGCTCGGCTGATCTGAAATGTCGTTGTAATTTGTAATTATGAGTCGATTAATTAATTAATTAGACATTGAATCTGATTGAATCAATAAAGTGTTCTTAATCACTTGACTAGGTCAATATTACTAATTCACGCTTACAAGTGAAGTTAATACAGCTCAACCAACCCGCCCCATGCTGCATATTTTGTATATGTTTAATGACATTTGCATTGGTCGGTAGAATTGCAGCTTAATTTGATCTCAACAACATTCCTTAGAAATTGTATTTTGCAAGACAGAAGCGTGATAAAATGAACAATAAGAAATGGCCCGGTGAGGGTCTTATAAACAAATTTAATGTACAATGCTCATGAAAATTAGAAATGGGGCAAAGTGGGTGAACAGATTAAAAAATTAAAAGGTGTCTTTTGATCTCTGCTTGACGGCAAGATATTCGAAAAACAACATTAGATAAAATATAATTAAAAATTAGAAAGAAAGGAAGAAAAAAAGAAAGAAAAATATGACTCTTGTTTCCATCCAAGCTCTGTTTTATTTTATTTTATTTTTATCCAAAGTATTCAACTGAGGAGCTCATATTTTTCAATGCCATCTTGACAAAGGGTGTCGAAAGGAAATAATCATCGATCGTGGGATGAAATGGCAGCTATCTCCACACTATCAAGATAATGATTTTATAATTGACAAGATCACGACTCTGCAATCACCATTATTTGAATACCATATTTATTACTATTATCTTTTTGTTTATCATCATAGTGTCTGTATAGAGGCTCATTTATTATACGGTGTGAAATAAATGTTCCTTTCTTTTTTCTTAATAGGAAAAAAAAAACGAGATTTTAATTTAAACCAAATTCTATTTAACCATTTCTTAAATGAATGTTAATCATGCAAAAAATGGTCGATCCTAATTTTGATTAGGTGAATTTGAAATTAGGAAGAATGTGCGTTTATATTCAGGTTGGGGGATATCTCAAGCACAAACGTCATAATTCTTTAGATTATGATAATTAGGTGGCAACATGTGCGCCACACATGCATCGCAAATGATGTTTCCTCTAAATTATGATAAATGATTCCCATCAATAAGATAAAGAAAAACATAAATGTTTGTCAAGTTTGGAAAGTAATATAAATCGGTGGAATAACCATTCACTCATTAAATTTCTATCAAAAAATAACAATAATAGTAATAACTGTAAACATCTTATTCAGATGTGAATAATATTTGAAATTTTAACATTCGAATTTTAACTTAAACTCTAATAATTTGTACTTATCTATATGATGATAACGAATGATAACGAACGTAAAATTATTTATTATTCTATTTTATCGTTCAATAGAATCAAGTGTTAGATAAGGGAAGAGGAGGCAAAAAAGAACAAGTGGATGGCAATTTGACAAAAGTTTCAATATTTGAATTGTGAGATCCATTGATTCTGCCCATATGATATGAATACGATGATAAAGCTGTTTATATCCTTGGGCGCCTCACATCGGACCTACCTATTTATGTTCATCAATTTATCAGTCTCTTAATGAAACTAATCAAATTCATTGCATGTGAATAGTCGCCATTATTGCCCAAGAGCTGAGAACCCAACAAAGCTTCTGTACGATATTTACATGACACATACCATATGATGTTGACATATGGGTCCTTCTCCTTCTCCCAATTTCTGTAGGTACCCCATTCGGTGTCCTTTTTATTTTTTAATTGAAAGTCAAACCAACAAATTGTGACCTTGTTTCATTTTCTCAGCACCAAAATTGACCGCCGTTAGCGAGCTACAAGTAAAAGGTTGCCCAGTTGACTCCGAATGTACACTTTCCCGAGCAAATTGATGAAAATTCACTTAATATGCTCTTGTTTTCAGATCAACTTGGCTTGGCTTAAATGGTGTTTTTTTTAATTTTACCGACGCAGGCCCACGATTTATGAGAACTTGACTTTCAAGAAACAACGGCTCACTGATTTAATTAGTGCTTGTGGTTATGAAAAAGGAGTGGTGAATGGCAAATTCCTTAATCATCCAGTAAGTTTGATTGATTTTGATGGGACTCATTCATTATCACTTTCCCATTGTTTTAGATTAATTGCATAGGAGGAGCACAATGGAAATTGCTGAGAGTTGAAATGGTTCACAACTTGTGCCCGGTGAAATGACTGGTTGCGTGGTGTGTATATATACAGTTTATAAACCCTAAATTAATTGTTATTGGGTATTTAAAATGATTGAAATTAAAATACAATTTGAAATATTTTCTTGCCCTTCGCTTATTAAATTAATCCTGCAATCTATGTACTGTGTGTTTTATTTGTGTTGGTTGTCCACTGGCATTAAAGTTGGCATTAAAGTTGTTATTCGATAAATGATCGCCCATTAATTATATGTATATTTTTTTAATGATGATTGATTAGGTTAAAGATACGATAAAGTTGGGGTTTGTACAGGCGGATTCCCAAATTTCAAAGTCATGTTGCCCATTTCCAGAGTTGGAAAATGCAGAACTAGGCAGAAAGCATTGCATTGGCCGTGACTCCATACAATTAATCAAAGATTACAAAAGTGCCAACTTGAGTCTTTCACAGCTTGTTTTTTGTCGTCAACCTATCATTTGCACAACTTGTTCTATTAATCAAAATTTGTCATTTGATTAATAGACTTTAAATCAAGCTCCTGCTTTGGATAAAATATTCCCACAATCCGTACGTGAGAAAAAAAAGGGAGGTGAAATCCACATAATTATATCACAAGGGACGTGAGCCAGATCACCATTTCATTGGCTGTGAATATTCGAATCCAAGGGTCTCGAACAACCCCGTATAGCGAAATTGTGAAAAATTATATAGCATCATAGAAAATTACTTATTTAAATCAAATAATAATATATACTTGCAAAGTTGTGATACAAATTTTACGTCTAAAATAAAATGATGCATCAACATGACATGTTATTTATCTTTAGCATTGAAAAGTATCTAATTAATGATTGTAACAAAAATAAAAAGTCAATTATTACCAAACACGACCCGGTAGCAATTGATTGATGACGACGCATCATTTGAGTTTATGTCTTAAATCTGAAAGCATACCATTCAAAACAATCGCTTGTAATTTTAAAATTTTTTTACTACACAACTTGCAAATATCATAGTTATAATGTTTCCTATATTATTGTTTCAATTTTTTAGTTTGAATTTTTTTTAAAAAATATTTAATATTTTGCAAAGTTTGTTTGTAAGTATTTAAAAAAAAAAATCATTTTCATCATAGTTTAAATTGATTTTTTCTCGGAGAAGAAAATTCTAAAAGGGCAAAAACGAAAAAAGAAAAAGAAATAGTTACGTGGAAAGCAAAGGAGGGGTAGGTTGTTGGAATAATAAAATAGCTAGAACAGGGGAAGAAAAAGGGAAGATACAATGCATGTGGCAAAAACAGAGAGAGTGTCGTCACAGTTAATGTACCTTCTCAAAATTTCTCTACACGACAACCATTTTTTTTATCTTTTTTCTTCTCGTGTAGCTTTCTTGGTACATGCACACAGACGCATATGTATATAACAAGAGCGGTCTTGTTCATTTTTGGTCCAAACTCATTCATGCACATTCCCTCATCAACTCTTCCTCCGTTCTAAGCCAAACCATCTTTCCTTTTTTTGCCCTACTCGTTTAGGGTTATTGCTACTTCATGCATTCGACCTCTCAGGCTTTCTTGTGTTTCGTCTCTTTCTTCTTCGCCTTGTCTTTTTTGGTTGCTGTTTTTTCTCTCCAGCGAGGGTTCTTTTTTGAAACTGCTCTGCTTCAGCATCAGCCATGCCTGCTCTCGTCAACTACCGTGGTACGTTCGTTTCCCTTTTTATGGCTTTTATCTTGGGCTATTGGTTTGTCAAGATTTGATTTCTTTATCATCTGCTTAGGACGTTTAGATTGATTCAACTGATACATAACTTTGGCTGGATGAAATGATTTGTTAGCTGATCAATTTTGTTAAAATATATTTTTGTGTTTGTTCTAGTGGAAGATTAGTTTGGGGAGAAATCGATCTTAGGAATTAGTAAGCAATTGAATCAAACATTTTACCATAGTTTTAGCTCATTCTAAGTGTTTTGTTGATGGGTTTTGCAGGAGATGATTTGTTCTCTATTGGTTCCCACGTCGATGCTTACTGCCCTCCTCGTAAAAGGGCTCGCCTTAGTGCTCAATTTGCCTTCGGTGAAACTGAATTTGAGTTTGAAAATCAACCATCAATTGATGTTCTTCCCGATGAATGCCTATATGAGATCTTTAGACGCCTTCCCGGCGGTAAAGAGAGGAGTTTCGCTGCTTGTGTCTCCAAAAAGTGGCTTATGATGTTGACCAGTATTCGCAAGGCTGAAATCTGCAAATCGGATAAGCTGGAGAAGAAGGTGGTTGCATCAGTTTCTGATTATGTTGAAATGGTCTCATGTGATGAAGATGGTGGTGGTTATCTTACTAGGTGCTTGGATGGGAAGAAAGCAACAGATCTGAGACTTGCTGCAATTGCTGTTGGAACAAGCGGCCATGGGGGGCTTGGGAAGCTTTCAATCCGAGGAAACAAATATACTCATGGAGTCACCAACTTTGGTTTATCAGCAATAGCCCGCGGTTGCCCTTCTCTCAGGTCACTTTCCTTATGGAATGTTCCCTCTGTTGGAGATGAAGGTCTTTTGGAGATAGCTAAAGAATGCCATATGTTGGAAAAGCTTGAACTTTGCCACTGCCCTTCAATTTCCAACGAGAGCTTGATTGCAATTGCAGAAAACTGCCCTAATTTGACTTCTTTGAACATTGAATCATGCTTAAAGATTGGCAACGATGGTCTGCAAGCTATTGGAAAGTTTTGCCGCAAGCTACAGTGCCTATCTATCAAGGACTGCCCTCTTGTTAGGGATCAGGGAATATCAAGTCTGTTATCATCAACTTCATCTGTCCTTACAAGGGTCAAGATTCAGGCCTTAAACATCACAGATTTCTCTCTGGCTGTGATTGGACATTATGGGAAGGCTCTTACCAATCTTGTCCTGAGTGGTCTCTCAAATGTCAGCGAGAAGGGATTTTGGGTCATGGGAAATGCTCAGGGTTTGCAGAAATTGGTTTCTTTGACAATTGCTTCCTGTGGGGGTGTAACAGATGTGAGTCTTGAAGCCATGGGCAAGGGTTGTTTGAATCTGAAGCAGATGTGCCTCCGCAAGTGCTGCTTTGTGTCGGACAACGGATTGGTAGCTTTTGCCAAAGCTGCTGGATCTCTTGAGATCCTACAATTGGAGGAGTGTAACAGGGTTAGCCAATCAGGGATCCTTGGTGTTGTATCCAACAGTGCATCAAAGTTGAAATCTCTCACCCTCGTGAAGTGTATGGGGATTAAGGATATGGCAACAGAAATGCCTATGCTCTCTCCCAACCGTTCTCTTCGTTCCTTGTCCATACGAAACTGCCCTGGATTTGGAAATGCTACCCTTGCCATCTTGGGGAAGCTGTGCCCACAGCTTCAGCATGTAGACTTGAGCGGGCTATATGGAATAACAGATGTTGGGATTTTCCCACTTTTGGAAAGTTGCAAAGCAGGACTTGTTAAGGTGAATCTTAGTGGCTGCTTGAATCTGACAGATGAAGTAGTTTTGGCCTTGGCTAGGCTACACAGTGAAACTCTTGAACTGTTGAACCTTGATGGTTGCAGGAAGATTACAGATGCAAGTTTGGTTGCAATTGGAGACAACTGTATGTTCCTCAGTGATCTGGATGTCTCGAAGTGTGCAATCACTGATATGGGCATTTCTGCCCTATCTCATGCAGAGCAGCTCAATTTACAAGTCCTTTCCTTGTCAAGTTGCTCTGAAGTATCAAACAAGAGCATGTCTGCCTTGAAAAGATTAGGCAAGACTCTGGTGGGATTAAATCTACAAAACTGCAACTCAATTAACAGCAGCACAGTTGCTCAGCTTGTGGAAAGCCTGTGGAGAT
This sequence comes from Murraya paniculata, assembly GCA_030449075.1. NCBI lineage: Eukaryota > Viridiplantae > Streptophyta > Magnoliopsida > Sapindales > Rutaceae > Murraya > Murraya paniculata. Next base: position 1,221,469 of record JAEVFN010000007.1, on the reverse strand, counting down.
GCGATATTCTCTCCTAATTGGGATGGAAATGGAATGCCCATCCCCTAGATTAAAGTTGGTTACAGCAGAAGAATTCTTACAGTCAGTTTACATTGGTAGCAGCAATCACTAGTGTTTTTTCTTTTTTTTTTTTCTGCCTCATCATCACTGGTGGGCCTGCAGGTGGTCGAGAAGCAGCTTTGTTGTTTTCCGGGGAACTTTGGCAGTTTACTTCTTCAACCTTTTTTTTGCAGGGCTTCCTCCACATGGAAGCCTGCTGCAACTTTTTAGCTCCCATTGGTGGGAAGCTGCCTAGTTCATGGCCATGGTTCCCTGAGAATACAGTTACCAAGTTGTTTTTGGTTCCAACTTGTGGGTTCTCCATATCTTACCATGATAACTCATGGATCTGTTGGCTGGACATTCGATGCCCTGTGTTTAAGCTTCAGTTGCACATTCCTACTACGGTGTTTTTGGACTAAAGCTTTCTCTATTTTCAGTCTGGTGAAGTCTGTTACAAACAGTCCATCTAGTTCAAGATGTCCTTTTTCAGGTGTTTGACACTACACTCATATCAGAGGTTGGGATCTCCTTTTTTTTTTAAAGTCCTTCAGTGTTTTGGTTGTTTATACAATTTCAAGTGGGGGATGCCTCAGACCGGCGGGCTTGGTTTTAGCAGTTCCATGTGGTCTGTCATCACAACCTTCTTTTGTGGTTGTTTTTTTGTAACCAAGGCTTACAAGTTTTGATGGCATCTCTTGTTTATGAATTGTACGCAACAACTACTTTGTTCTTCAGTGATGAAATGTTATATCTTTTTTTTTTTGTGTAATATATATAATTCTCGAGTGGACCTTTTTTCCTTTTTCCTTCTTTTAACATGAAACTTTGATGCCTAAACCTGACTCAAAACACGAAACTCCATTATGGAACACTTCGGTTTCCATAATGTTTCTATCCTTAACGAAGTAGCATTGTTAGCAATTAAAATTCATAAACCATCGATTTTATGCCATTTGCATCCACCGTTGCCTTAGAAGAGGCTCCGACAATTAAAGAACATGAAAGAAGATAGTCTCAGCCCTACTTGGCAGTGTTCCATGTAGCCTAAAATACAAACCATACTAAACTACATCAAGCATATGGAAATTTTATTTAGAAAAGTGACATTTTGGTGTGTGTCTTCATTTAACATCTCTTTTATTATGGCCTGAGAGTCGTCTTAAGCCCGTCTCTCAACTGTAAGCTTCAAACCATGCGCCATTGAGAGAATAGTCATCATTCTGTATTTCACTGGATGATCCGGAACCAACTTGAATTTGAAAAATCTGCACAAAATGGCCAGAGCCATCTTCATTTGGAGATATGCTGAGTCCTTCCCAAGGCATATTCTCGGCCCAGCCTGCATATCAACAAAAGTAAGAACCATGAGATGCCTCGGTGTGGCCCCCTATGTCATGGCTGGAAATTCGATCTTTTAGGCTTACCTGAAATGCAGTAAACCTGAATGGAGAAGCATTTTGGAAGACTCCATCTTTGAGCCATCTCTCAGGCTTGAATGAAGCTGCATCAGGGCCCCAGTTGTACTCCATTCTACCCATTGAATACGGAACATAAGTCACCATTCCTCCTGCTCTTACCTTTGTTCCATCTGGCAGGACATCATCTTCCAGGATTCCCTTCGGATCCTAAATTAGTGAAATATATGTCAAAATGGCTCGTGAAGCTTTTACAGAGAAGAAACTTAATCATCTGAATAAACTAAATTAAAAAGAATGCATACCTGAGGGACTGCCGGGTACAAACGGAGTGTTTCTGTGATAACTGCATGCAAATAATACAATCTCCCCATTGAATCATAATTTAAGAGCCCTGCAAATTGTGTTACCCTCTGATTGAATGATTCAAGGTCCTCTTTGTCATACTGAACCAATGAGACCACCTCTTCCTTTGCTCTATCTTCTTCAAAAGCTTTGAGCTCTGAGTAAAGCTTTTCAGCTACATGATTATGTGTCATCACCATATATACAGCCCATGTGAGAGTTGTCGCCGTTGTGTCTCGGCCAGCAATCACAAAGTTCAGAACAACATCTCTGAGACTTTTGTCAGTTAAGTTGCTTTCAGGATCTTCGCTTAACTCGATAAATCTTGTCAATATATCATACTTTATCTGATACATTCATGTATGATTAACAAGTTGCTTAAAAGAGGAATATAAATCTTTTAGATTCTGTATATAGTAAAGTGACTCAAGTCTGTCTTGAATTAGTTTATGTTATGTTACCTTAGTACTTCCATTAGTCTCACAAGCTTCTTGTATCTCAGCTTTCCTCCTTTTGATTACAGAGTAGGTGAAATCATCAATTACTTTGATGCTCTTGTCAAGTAGAGCTTCTGAGCCCAAGTTTAGAAATCTCTTTATCTTCCACAAAGGGTCAATGAAGCGAAGAGTCACAATGATATTAGCAGTGTCAAAAGCCTGAGCAAAGCTATTATCCGGCAGATTAGGAGCCAAAGTTCCTATTTCTACTCCAAATCCCACCTTGCATATAGAGTCTAAAGTCATCCTCATCAACAACTCCTAGAAACAACAATTAAAAAGCTATCTTTAGACATAACACCAGCCAGCCAATAAGAAAGCATATGGAAACACGTGTTGTATCAAGTTGCACTCAAATTTGGTAGTTGGTACTCTTGCTCTTGAAAATGTAAACAGCTTCTGTAGTTTGAAAACGCAATCAAATTTAGCTATCTGTGTTCGTTGAAAGTTCCCTACGTGTAAAGAATCTTTGGCATTACCTGCATGTCTATTTCTTGATTGTGGCATGACGCTTGAGTTAGAATACTGGAGAGCTTCAGGCTATATTCCCTGAAGACCTTGGTGCTGAAATCTCTAAGATTCTTAGATGCAAACTCAAAGCTTGCAGTCTTCCTTTGCTTCCTCCAAAGCTCACCGTCTACATTAAAAATCCCATCTCCAAGAAGCACTTCCATGTATGAATGATAAGTTTCACCCTTCAATTAAATCAATGATTCTCATTAATGCAAAGTGTAGAACTAGAATGTCAAAAAAATGATGAAACTGAGTGAAAATTGGGCGTTTTACCTTTGGGTAATTTGCAAAGTTGGTCTTAAGAACATGTTCTACGTTAGCAGGATCAGCAATGTAGGTATAAGTTGTAAACGGCATTGGGACCACAACAGTTTTTAACTCAGAAAGGTAATTCACCAGCCAGTCGTGCATTCGGTCATAGTTCATTAGCTGTTCTATTGCTGCTCCAACGAATGGCCAGGTTTTTGGGCCTCTCTGGTTCTTATGGCTCCACCAATGGATGAATAATATCCATGACAATACCGTGCAGGCTAGCATTAGCATTCCCATATTGTATCCTTCAGGGAAAGTTGATAGTGCTTCCATTTTAGATTGAAATGACAATAAAATGGAAAGTAATGTTTCTTGACAGAAAGGCCTGCAGGGGATTTGTTTCTTATAACAAATAAGGTAATGAAGAAGTAGTTGAAGTTCAAATGCTCAAGCTCACGAGTTAGCTAATAGTTCGTCACCACTCTTTGTTTGCTTCACATCATTTGTGTGCCTTTCACCTAATGTTCAAACATAAATAATATGACATTTCAGCGACAAAATTTCCCAAAATTACATTGCATGACGATCATGCAAAGTTTATGTTATATAAGCAATCTATGCAAAATGACTCGATCAAAGATCCACATGGGCCCTGCAAAATAAAAGAAGCACTGCCAGGAGCCCATGGCCGGTAAAAGAAAGAAACTAGTGCATAATAAAGTAACATGTAGAAACAAGTAAATGATCAAAACAAAAGGGTAGCCACATTTTTGTACGATGACAAAAGAAGAGGTCCAAAATACTTCAGCTTTTTAATTCATTTTTATTTCATAGAACAAAACAAGTGATCAGGACTGTAGTTGTACTTCCAGAAAATTTTAATGGCAAAGCAAAGCCAGGTCAACTGGCAAAAGATGAAAATCTGTAACTTCAGTCTGAGCTACTATTTCTTGAAAAGATATTTCAACACAAAGTTATGCTATTGGGACCCTTTAAACTGATAGATGCATTGTTTTTTTTCGAACGAAGCACCTCCATCATGTGCAAGGTTCTCTCTTTTAGCTGCCACCACCACTCTCTGAATATCCACACAATCTCATCTCTTCCTTTACAAGTTACAACCGAACTTGAAACTCCCATTAGTTCACTCACAGACAAGACTAATGGCTTCGCCGAGGGACAGCTTGATTGGGCTAAAGAACAGAGTCATCGTGATGCTCATCATTTCTTTCACCATTTTTTCTCCCAAATCAGGTAAAAAAGAAACACACCCACCAGAGTTTATACATTGCATGGCTAAAATATCTAGTGAAAATATTATTTTTGAAAGTGAGTTCTGTTCCATTTTACGTGAACCTTTTTTTTTCTTTTTTTCTGGGGGAAGCTGGTTCAGTACTTTCAAGAGGAAGTGAAGGTTTGAAGCAAGTGAAAATGGTGTTGGGTTCAAGGCCTCCACAGTGTGAGCACAAGTGCTTGAATTGTACACCGTGTGTGGCTACTCTAGTTATTCCTCCACACCCTAAAAAGCGACTCAAGGCTTCATCATCATCATGGTCATCACCATCGTCATCCCAAGAAGATGAAAATTATTATCTGCTCACATGGAGATGCAAATGTGGCAATAAATTGTTTCATCCATGAGATGAGAGCTAATATATATCGTCTTGTATGGAAATGGCTAGTGGCTAACAGCTATAGCGTCGAGACAACCTATTGCGTCCTCTTAATTTTGAATAAGAAAGTAGGTTGCTCTCTCTGTAAGCTTTTTTTATTTCCTTTGCCACTTTTTGATTCAATTATTTGGTGCATATACATCTTTTCATTTTTATTTTATTTTATTTTATAAAAAAAAACTATTAGTGCATGTGACGACGGTGTTATGTCAAACCTTTATTGGCTATGTTATTAAGCTGTACCCTGTAATCGTAAAAACAATGAAGTGATATTTCTCTTCTTTTGAAGGACTACGACAGAGATTCCTTCATAAAAAGAAGAAAATCCGAATACTGTCGTACTCCTTCAAAAGAAGAAAATCCGAGTACCCAAAAAAAGATCTTCTCTCGTCTATAAACCATTGGTATTTGTAACATCACTCCCACATTTATTCATGCTACCATGATGGTTTCCTAGTGTCAATGCGTTCATAATTCCATGCAGCCACAACAAAATTATGTAAATTTTAGCCAATAGTGATGTCAATTTAATGGTTTTAAGATGTTCCCGGTACTGGCCGCCCCGAACTGATTTAAATCAACTAAAGGAGACATTTTCCTTGCCAACAATTCATCTTCGACCGAAAATTATTATTACGCTTCTTGGAAAGTTCTTTTACTTCTTCCTAATTAGAAGTACAAGAAACTTGTCATCACGGTGGCACGGCACAGAGACTACAACAGCGGGTGGTCATGACTCGTAAGGCAGGCAGTGGCAGCTAGCCGAGTAAATAATGACACTGCCCTACTTCAGCCGCCTGCACATTCTGTAACATACTAGCACCACAAGGACCATGTATGGTTGAAAGAAAGCCAAAATGGAATCAAATAACTAGAAATTTCATAAGGTGTCAAGAAAAATAGAGGATAATATAAGAGACAAACAGTTACTTTATTAAGAGATTTTCATTTACACAATCTACACTCCTGATTCCCGGTAACACTCTTAACACGATGTCAGACACAGGTGTGATTTTTTAGCGTAAAATCCCTATAAATACAAGAAGGTCTCTACTGAGGCCTCGACCATTTACAATATACAAAGAAATACAATTTTTCATACATGAGGGGGATACCACAATTTACATCTAGATGCAAGCATGAGGCAGACACAATAATATTATCCAACAGCTTATTTTATGGACTCATTCATCTAAGGAGAGAGCATTTCGTTTGGCCTGTCTGCTGACTGATTTGCTTCACACCCACACTTACAGGATCAGCAAGTCATTGTCCTACGCAGACTGGAACTCCCTGTTGGTTTCCAGATGACATTTTCTAATTTAGCGCAGAAATTCTTGTAAAACTGCAAAAGAGGTGAATGATAGTTGTGAGATATGAAATCCCCTATCATAAGAACCCAGCTAGCTTCACAACTTAACCACCCCCACGCGCCCCCCCCCCGGGGCCGCGGCAGGGGGCCTCTATTTTTGTTCTTACTGAGATGATACTTGAAACCTACTCCATGTATCTATGATTTATAGAATAAAATAATATTGTCTGCACATGTTTGGCCTATCTAATAAGTCTTTTCAGTATAATTGGAAAAAAATTAAGAACTCACATAAGCAAGCCTTGTAGGTTAGTACATGCTAACCTTGTGATATTCAAGAGTATCTCCGGCAGCCTTCCGAACATCAACCATGAAAAGGGATGGTGCAACTTCAAAAACCTTCATATGAAAAATGATTAATATAAATTAGTACTAACACTTAAATCAAGGCGTTTTTACAGAATAACAAAAAACATTATTGCGGAAACCAAATCCAGGAACCTACTTCCAGAACAACAGCAAATTGTCCGGTCTTATTTGCAGATACTCCTTCCAGTCTTGTCTGTGGATATTTACAAAATAAATAAATATAATAAATATTAAAAGAAAAGAAAATGTGAATAGCATGTTTATTTTCAGATACACCAGAATATCCAAGACATGAATACCAATCAACCATTTACTGAGTTTTTCCTTCATAAAATACAATGCCAAAAACGAAGTATAAACTATAGGATGTTCTTTGCCTTCTCATTTCTCCCTTTTCAGTTGCTCCATTATTTGGTAAATGTGGAATTGAAATTTGGCCAACATTATAAGATACTATCTATTAACAGATAACTAGCAAATATAAATTATAATCCACGAAACAAAAGATTACATTTCGACATTACAGCATGAAAGTAAAGATAATGATTTTCAAAGAAGAATAATTATGTAAGATTTAAGTCTTTAAGTACAAGGCATACCTTATAATTACGAGTATGCACCTTAAGAGACAAAGATTCTGCAACAGCTTCAATATTTGAAATTATAACTTGAGCTGGTTGGCGGGATACAAAACGAGTTTGCCTTTTAACATAATCCTGGCAGATGGATAGATAGAGAGAGGAGATTCTAATATATTCATCTTTCACAGTAAAACAAAACACCAAATTAAACCTAGCAAATAAGTCAACAAAAACGCAATATTATGTATACATCTCATAGAATATGAGAATCTATGTTGCAATGTGTTTTACGAACTCCTGACATGAAATATTGATTATATTTTTAAATTAGCCTTAACCCGCAGAAATTTTTAGTTTCCTAAACCTTGGTTGTAGGCAGCAGATTATATAGACATGGTACAGAGCCTAAAAGATAACCCACAGAATAACTTCCATGTCATGAGATCAACTCCTTCTAACTCGCAGATTTTAATCAGCCAGAGTTTTACAGTTGAAGCTTCTAACAGAATCAGGTCAAATAATGCCCTAGCTAAAGTCAGAAAATTACTTCTACAACTGAAATTCTCATGATAGAATGGCTGAAAATAAACTATAACTTCAATTAGGATACATCAAGCAGCAGAACTTATAGACTCTAGACTATATAACCGTACCTGTCGCCTGTCAAACAATGCCGCCAGATTCAGACCCTGGGATAGAGTAATCATCTCAAATGCATTCATTATGAGAGGACCTCCGGCTTTATTTTCTGACTGCTCAGCTACGTACTGGTCCTGTAAAATAACAACATTTCCAAGCAAAATTGTGTGCATAGAAAATACCAAAGCAAAGGCAAAAAGAATAGGAATGCAATCAGGTTACATTAAACGTACTTCAAATAAAAAATCTAATGGTGATGACATGAAATGCAGAAATTCTGTCAACTTGCATAAAAAAAAAAATCTATATAGATGAGAATAACAACTAGAAATGGCACCAAGAAACAACCAACCTCGATGTCATCAAAAACGGCACAGACATCATCCAAATTCACTTCCTCTTCCTCGCTACATTTGATAGGATTATAGTTTTTCCTAAACCATGGATGTTTTCTTATTCCTTCAATCCGAATACGCTGCATTAAAATGAAAACAATCACAGAAAGAGAGTGAAAGATGAATATAGATCATATCCTAAACTTTAATCCAGTCACCCACCAAGTAATGCTTGTGAAGCATGCATTAGATTACAATTAAAGTAATGCATTAAGAAATGGATGCAATAATTTATATAGAACTTATAAATATAAGACAAAGGCTTCAGAAATATAGCTCAAAGTTTATTAGCATTTTTCGAATACAATGAATGGACAGAAAGGTTATTGTCTTATGTATGAACTACGTATGTTTGGCGACGCACTCAAAGTGTAAGCACCTTTAAGACCAGATCATCATCCCAAGAAAGAGTGAATATAACCTAATATAACTAAACAAAATACTCACGGTTTTTGGATTTGGGTCAAGTATCTTATGGATCAATGACATAGCCCCAGTTGAAAACCAAAATGGACAGGAAAATTCAGCGGCATTTATCTACATATCAAAGAAAAGAAAGTTTAAAGTTAGAAGCTTCTCATTCATATTTATATAGCACTAAATGATTGCATGACATTAATACTTTCTTTACAGGGGAAACAAAAGATCAGAGAGGGGGTTTTTGTAGGTTTTGTCTTACTACCTGAGGAGGACAGACACGTGATATCAGTGTTTGAATTGAGTGCGTATCGGACACAAAACATCCAAAACATGAAAGTAGATATAAGTAATAGAAGACCAAAGACAAAACTAAAAGTGAAACACACGGAAAGAAAAATGTGTTAATTACAATTTGAAGGGCAGAGAGTCAAATAAAAGTGCCATTGCCACATAAGTTTACTTTACAATTCTACTGTGAAGAAATTGAACTAGTGTGTGAGCAGGAATGTCTAGAATCTCTTGATTCACTACCAAGCAAGGAAATTAAATCCTACAGTTCACACATACTCACCAAAACAAATCAATGACAGCTAACCTTTTTGTATAAGGTTGGGAGGTCTGTCTCTCCAAAAGGAAGATATCCAGCCATAAGAACAAACAGGATTACGCCACATGACCACACATCAGCAGCAGAACCATCATAGCCGCGGTTGCTCAGGACCTATTGGCAATAATTTAGTGCAAGAAAAGTTAAGCATATTAATGATTTTTATTTTAAGAAGAAATGATTAAGGAACTTGCTTTCACAGTTACACAACATTTAAGTTATTGAAATGTACAAGACCTTCCATAAACCAGCAAGTCATGGGAATTTGTAATTTTTGTCTGCCATACTACTTTTAACAGCGTTATCAAATTCACTAGCAGGAATAAAAAATCGTTAATACAGAAAGATGACACTTAATCTCAGGAATTGAAATCCAGAAGTCCATATATAAGAGCATAGACTGCATAAAGACTGGCCTAAATCAATAGAACCAAATTTTGAGAGTGTAGTCCAAACCAGCAGCAAAGTATAGAAAAGAATATCACACATTTGCTAAAAAGAATTAAGTTTCTTAATGATTTAATACCTCAGGTGCAACATAATTTGGAGTTCCACAAGTGGTGTGAAGAAGTTCGACACCCTATCATGATGACCAAATAATCAGAGAATATAGAGTGGGTGGGGAACAAAACTTCTTATCATAGAAAAAAACAAAGGTGAAGGACAAGCAAATTTCTTGGGTATTAACTCAATCATGCTTACTTGCTGGGGCAATGCACTCAGTCCAAAGTCAGAAACCTTCAAATTTCCAAAAGAATCTAGAAGAAGATTTTCAGGCTATACATAGGACAGAAAGAAAGACTATCAGGATGCAGGACCAAAGATGATGTATAAAATCACATTTTCTAAAAGAATTCAGAACCAAATATCTCTCTGCACCTTTAGGTCTCTGTGGTATACACCCTTACTGTGACAATGAGCAACTGCATCTATAAGCTGTTGAAAGTATCTCCGACAATCATTTTCCAAAAGTCTACCTTGGTGAACCTGCATACCGAGTTCACATTTAAAATTACTACATTTTGGGGAGTTAAAAAAAAAGAAAAGGGGGGGGAAGGGACAAGTAAAAAATGACTATATCGGACAGGAATAGCATTACAATTTTATCAAAGAGCTCTCCTCCAGTCACAAACTCCAGAATGATATATATCTTCGTTCGGCTTGCCAAAACCTAGAATCAATAATGATGGATAAAGAAGGAAGCATGTCATCAACAATAAAATACTACAAAATCAAGGCTCACAAAATCATGAATGATTCCAGCACACCTCATGCAACCGAACTATGTTGGGATGTCTGACAATCTTCATGATGGATATCTCTCTTTTAATCTGGAACCAATGCAAAAAAGAAGTTAGCCAGCTTATTAGCAAAAAGGAAAATGAACAATGAATAAAACCACTAGCAATAGCATTTTACAAAATAGGTTCTTATTGAATCAAGCACATTGAGCATTTCTTGATGTTGACGCTATGATTGAGAAGTGGGGCGAACGAGGGGTCGGATAAGAGCCCCAAATAGCCAACATAC